>JAQQFT010000123.1:0-44631 GCA_029582265.1 Zoroaster sp. YZ-2022
AAGCTTTTAATTTAGGTATGAATTTTATCGGCATCCCCTTAAAAACTTAAAAGTTATTCCTAACCATAGAAATGTTTTTTTGTAACACTGTAGTGCTTGTATTGTTTGCGGTGAAAACGCATGCAAGTTAACCGTATTTTACAGGGGGTAAGTGTCCATGGAGGCCGTTTAAGGTATGATGACATTATCCAAATTCAAAATGTTTTGTGTTTTTCTGAAAGGGAGAACCTAAGCTTTAATTTAGATATAAATTTATCGGCATCCCTTGAAAACTTTAAAGTTATTCCCAACCCTAGAAATGTTTTTTTGTAACACTGTATAGTGCTGTATATTTTGCGGTGAAACGGCATGCAAGTTGACCGGATTTTACAGAGGGGTAAGTGTCCATGGAGGCCGTTTAAGGTATGATGACATTATCCAAATTCAAAAGTTTTGTGTTTTTCTGAAAGGGGAGAACCTAAGCTTTAATTTAGATATAAATTTATCGGCATCCCTTGAAAACTTTAAAAGTTATTCCCAACCCTAGAAATGTTTTTTTTGTAACATTGTATAGTGCTGTATTGTTTGCGGTGAAACCGCATGCAAGTTAACCGTATTTTACAGGGGGGTAAGTGTCCATGGAGGCCGTTTAAGGTATGATGACATTATCCAAATTCAAAAGTTTTGTGTTTTTCCGAAACGGGAGAACCTAAGCTTTAATTTAGATATAAATTTATCGGCATCCCTTGAAAACTTTAAAAGTTATTCCTAACCATAGAAATGTTTTTTTTTGTAACATTGTATAGTGCTGTATTGTTTGCGGTGAAACCGCATGCAAGTTAACCGTATTTTACAGGGGGGTAAGTGTCCATGGAGGCCGTTTAAGGTATGATGACATTATCCAAATTCAAATGTTTTGTGTTTTTCTGAAAGGCGAGAACCTAACCTTTAATTTAGATATAAATTTATCGGCATCCCTTGAAAACTTTAAAAGTTATTCCCAACCCTAGAAATGTTTTTTTTGTAACATTGTATAGTGCTGTATTGTTTGCGGTGAAACGGCATGCAAGTTGACCGGATTTTACAGGGGGCTAAGTGTCCATGGAGGCCGTTTAAGGTATGAAGACATTATCCAAATTCAAATGTTTTGTGTTTTTCTGAAAGGGGAGAACCTAAGCTTTAATTTAGATATAAATTTATCGGCCTCCCTTAAAAACTTTAAAAGTTATTCCTAACCATAGAAATGTTTTTTTTTGTAACACTGTATAGTGCTGTATTGTTTGCGGTGAAACCGCATGCAAGTTAACCGTATTTTACAGGGGGGTAAGTGTCCATGGAGGCCGTTTAAGGTATGATGACATTATCCAAATTCAAAAGTTTTGTGTTTTTCTGAAAGGGGAGAACCTAACCTTTAATTTAGATATAAATTTATCGGCATCCCTTGAAAACTTTAAAAGTTATTCCCAACCCTAGAATTTATTTTTGTAACATTGTATAGTGCTGTATTGTTTGCGGTGAAACCGCATGCAAGTTAACCGTATTTTACAGGGGGTAAGTGTCCATGGAGGCCGTTTAAGGTATGATGACATTATCCAAATTCAAAAGTTTTGTGTTTTTCTGAAAGGAGAACCTAACCTTTAATTTAGATATAAATTTATCGGCATCCCTTGAAAACTTTAAAAGTTATTCCCTAACCCTAGAAATGTTTTTTGTAACATTGTATAGTGCTGTATTGTTTGCGGTGAAACCGCATGCAAGTTAACCGTATTTTACAGGGGGTAAGTGTTCATGGAGGCCGTTTAAGGTATGATGACATTATCCAAATTCAAAAGTTTTGTGTTTTCTGAGGGAGAACCTAAGCTTTAATTTAGATATAAATTTATCGGCATCCCTTGAAAACTTTAAAAGTTATTCCTAACCATAGAAATGTTTTTTTTGTAACACTGTATAGTGCTGTATTGTTTGCGGTGAAACCGCATGCAAGTTAACCGTATTTTACAGGGGGTAAGTGTCCATGGAGGCCGTTTAAGGTATGATGACATTATCCAAATTCAAAAGTTTGGTGTTTTTCTGAAAGGGGAGACCCTAAGCTTTAATTTAGATATAAATTTATCGGCATCCCTTGAAAACTTTAAAAGTTAGTCCCAACCCTAGAATTTATTTGTGTAACATTGTATAGTGCTGTATTGTTTGCGGTGAAACCGCATGCAAGTTAACCGTATTTTACAGGGGGGTAAGTGTCCATGGAGGCCGTTTAAGGTATGATGACATTATCCAAATTCAAAAGTTTTGTGTTTTTCTGAAAGGGGAGAACCTAAGCTTTAATTTAGATATAAATTTATCGGCATCCCTTGAAAACTTTAAAAGTTATTCCTAACCATAGAAATGTTTTTTTTTGTAACACTGTATAGTGCTGTATTGTTTGCGGTGAAACCGCATGCAAGTTAACCGTATTTTACAGAGGGGTAAGTGTCCATGGAGGCCGTTTAAGGTATGATGACATTATCCAAATTCAAAAGTTTTGTGTTTTTCTGAAAGGGGAGAACCTAAGCTTTAATTTAGATATAAATTTATCGGCATCCCTTGAAAACTTTAAAAGTTATTCCTAACCATAGAAATGTTTTTTTTGTAACATTGTATAGTGCTGTATTGTTTGCGGTGAAACCGCATGCAAGTTAACCGTATTTTACAGGGGGTAAGTGTCCATGGAGGCCGTTTAAGGTATGATGACATTATCCAAATTCAAAAGTTTGGTGTTTTTCTGAAAGGGGAGACCCTAAGCTTTAATTTAGATATAAATTTATCGGCATCCCTTGAAAACTTTAAAAGTTATTCCCAACCATAGAAATGTTTTGTTTTGTAACACTGTATAGTGCTGTATTGTTTGCGGTGAAACCGCATGCAAGTTAACCGTATTTTACAGGGGGGTAAGTGTCCATGGAGGCCGTTTAAGGTATGATGACATTATCCAAATTCAAAAGTTTTTTGTTTTTCTGAAAAGGGAGAACCTAACCTTTAATTTAGATATAAATTTATCGGCATCCCTTGAAAACTTTAAAAGTTAGTCCTAACCATAGAAATGTTTTGTTTTGTAACATTGTATAGTGCTGTATTGTTTGCGGTGAAACCGCATGCAAGTTAACCGTATTTTACAGGGGGGTAAGTGTCCATGGAGGCCGTTTAAGGTATGATGACATTATCCAAATTCAAAAGTTTTGTGTTTTTCTGAAAGGGGAGAACCTAAGCTTTAATTTAGATATAAATTTATCGGCATCTCTTGAAAACTTTAAAAGTTATTCCTAACCATAGAAATGTTTTTTTTGTAACACTGTATAGTGCTGTATTGTTTGCGGTGAAACCGCATGCAAGTTAACCGTATTTTACAGGGGGTAAGTGTCCATGGAGGCCGTTTAAGGTATGATGACATTATCCAAATTCAAAAGTTTTGTGTTTTTCTGAAAGGGGAGAACCTAAGCTTTAATTTAGATATAAATTTATCGGCATCCCTTGAAAACTTTAAAAGTTATTCCCAACCCTAGAAATGTTTTTTTTGTAACATTGTATAGTGCTGTATTGTTTGCGGTGAAACGGCTTGCAAGTTGACCGGATTTTACAGAGGGCTAAGTGTCCATGGAGGCGGTTTAAGGTATGAAGACATTATCCAAATTCAAAAGTTTTTTGTTTTTCTGAAAGGGGAGAACCTAAGCTTTAATTTAGATATAAATTTATCGGCCTCCCTTAAAACTTAAAAAGATATTCCCAACCATAGAAATGTTTTTTTTGTAACACTGTATAGTGCTGTATTGTTTGCGGTGAAACCGCATGCAAGTTAACCGTATTTTACAGGGGGTAAGTGTCCATGGAGGCCGTTTAAGGTATGATGACATTATCCAAATTCAAAAGTTTTGTGTTTTTCTGAAAGGGGAGAACCTAAGCTTTAATTTAGATATAAATTTATCGGCCTCCCTTGAAAACTTTAAAAGTTATTCCCAACCATAGAAATGTTTTTTTGTAACACTGTATAGTGCTGTATTGTTTGCGGTGAAACCGCATGCAAGTTGACCGTATTTTACAGGGGGTAAGTGTCCATGGAGGCCGTTTAAGGTATGAAGACATTATCCAAATTCAAAATTTTTGTGTTTTTCTGAAAGGGGAGAACCTAACCTTTAATTTAGATATAAATTTATCGCCATCCCTTGAAAACTTTAAAAGTTATTCCCAACCATAGAAATGTTTTTTTTGTAACATTGTATAGTGCTGTATTGTTTGCGGTGAAACCGCATGCAAGTTAACCGTATTTTACAGGGGGGTAAGTGTCCATGGAGGCCGTTTAAGGTATGATGACATTATCCAAATTCAAAAGTTTTGTGTTTTTCTGAAAGGGGAGAACCTAAGCTTTAATTTAGATATAAATTTATCGGCATCCCTTGAAAACTTTAAAAGTTATTCCTAACCATAGAAATGTTTTTTTTTGTAACATTGTATAGTGCTGTATTGTTTGCGGTGAAACCGCATGCAAGTTAACCGTATTTTACAGGGGGGTAAGTGTCCATGGAGGCCGTTTAAGGTATGATGACATTATCCAAATTCAAAAGTTTTGTGTTTTTCTGAAAGGGGAGAACCTAAGCTTTAATTTAGATATAAATTTATCGGCATCCCTTGAAAACTTTAAAAGTTATTCCTAACCATAGAAATGTTTTTTTTGTAACATTGTATAGTGCTGTATTGTTTGCGGTGAAACCGCATGCAAGTTAACCGTATTTTACAGGGGGGTAAGTGTCCATGGAGGCCGTTTAAGGTATGATGACATTATCCAAATTCAAATGTTTTGTGTTTTTCTGAAAGGCGAGAACCTAACCTTTAATTTAGATATAAATTTATCGGCATCCCTTGAAAACTTTAAAAGTTATTCCCAACCCTAGAAATGTTTTTTTTGTAACATTGTATAGTGCTGTATTGTTTGCGGTGAAACCGCATGCAAGTTAACCGTATTTTACAGGGGGCGTCCATGGAGGCCGTTTAAGGTAAGATGACATTATCCAAATTCAAAAGTTTTGTGTTTTTCTGAAAGGGGAGAACCTAAGCTTTAATTTAGATATAAATTTATCGGCCTCCCTTAAAAACTTAAAAAGATATTCCTAACCATAGAAATGTTTTTTTTGTAACACTGTATAGTGCTGTATTGTTTGCGGTGAAACCGCATGCAAGTTAACCGTATTTTACAGGGGGTAAGTGTCCATGGAGGCCGTTTAAGGTATGATGACATTATCCAAATTCAAAGGTTTTGTGTTTTTCTGAAAGGAGAACCTAAACTTTAATTTAGATATAAATTTATCGGCATCCCTTGAAAACTTTAAAAGTTAGTCCCAACCCTAGAATTTATTTTTGTAGCATTGTATAGTGCTGTATTGTTTGCGGTGAAACCGCATGCAAGTTAACCGTATTTTACAGGGGGTAAGTGTCCATGGAGGCCGTTTAAGGTATGATGACATTATCCAAATTCAAAAGTTTTGTGTTTTTCTGAAAGCGGAGAACCTAAGCTTTAATTTAGATATAAATTTATCGGCATCCTTGAAAACTTTAAAAGTTATTCCTAACCATAGAAATGTTTTTTGTAACACTGTATAGTGCTGTATTGTTTGCGGTGAAACCATGCAAGTTAACCGTATTTTACAGGGGGGTAAGTGTCCATTAAGGCCGTTTAAGGTATGATGACATTATCCAAATTCAAAGGTTTTGTGTTTTTCTGAAAGGGGAGAACCTAACCTTTAATTTAGATATAAATTTATCGGCATCGCTTTGAAAACTTTAAAAGTTATTCCCAACCATAGAAATGTTTTTTTGTAACACTGTATAGTGCTGTATTGTTTGCGGTGAAACCGCATGCAAGTTAACCGTATTTTACAGGGGGTAAGTGTCCATGGAGGCCGTTTAAGGTATGATGACATTATCCAAATTCAAAAGTTTTGTGTTTTTCTGAAAGGGGAGAACCTAAGCTTTAATTTAGATATAAATTTATCGGCATCCCTTGAAAACTTTAAAGTTATTCCTAACCCTAGAAATGTTTTTGTTTGTAACATTGTATAGTGCTGTATTGTTTGCGGTGAAACGGCATGCAAGTTGACCGGATTTTACAGGGGGCTAAGTGTCCATGGAGGCCGTTTAAGGTATGAAGACATTATCCAAATTCAAAAGTTTTTTGTTTTTCTGAAAGGGGAGAACCTAAGCTTTAATTTAGATATAAATTTATCGGCATCCCTTGAAAACTTTAAAAGATATTCCCAACCCTAGAAATGTTTTTTTGTATCACTTGTATAGTGCTGTATTGTTTGCGGTGAAACCGCATGCAAGTTAACCGTATTTTACAGGGTAAGTGTCCATGGAGGCCGTTTAAGGTATGATGACATTATACAAATTCAAAAGTTTTGTTTTTTTCTGAAAGGGTAGATCCTAATCTTTAATTTAGATATAAATTTATTGGCATCCCTTGAAAACTTTAAAAGTTATCCCAACCATAGAAATGTGTTTTTTTGTAACATTGTATAGTGCTGTATTGTTTGCGGTGAAACCGCATGCAAGTTAACCGTATTTTACAGAGGGGTAAGTGTCCATGGAGGCCGTTTAAGGTATGATGACATTATCCAAATTCAAAAGTTTTGTGTTTTCCTGAAAGGGAGAACCTAAGCTTTAATTTAGATATAACATTATCGGAATCCCTTGAAAACTTTAAAAGTTATTCCCAACCATAGAATTTTTTTGGTAACACTGTATAGTGCTGTATTGTTTGCGGTGAAACCGCATGCAAGTTAACCGTATTTTACAGAGGGGTAAGTGTCCATGGAGGCCGTTTAAGGTATGATGACATTATCCAAATTCAAATGTTTTGTGTTTTTCTGAAAGGGGAGAACCTAAGCTTTAATTTAGATATAAATTTATCGGCATCCCTTGAAAACTTTAAAAGTTATTCCTAACCATAGAAATGTGTTTTTTTGTAACACTGTATAGTGCTGTATTGTTTGCGGTGAAACCGCATGCAAGTTAACCGTATTTTACAGGGGGTAAGTGTCCATGGAGGCCGTTTAAGGTATGATGACATTATCCAAATTCAAAAGTTTTGTGTTTTTCTGAAAGGGGAGAACCTAAGCTTTAATTTAGATATAAATTTATCGGCATCCCTTGAAAACTTTAAAAGTTATTCCTAACCATAGAAAAAATTTTTTCTAACATTGTATAGTGCTGTATTGTTTGCGGTGAAACCGCATGCAAGTTAACCGTATTTTACAGAGGGGTAAGTGTCCATGGAGGCCGTTTAAGGTATGATGACATTATCCAAATTCAAAAGTTTTGTGTTTTTCTGAAAGGGGAGAACCTAACCTTTAATTTAGATATAAATTTATCGGCATCCCTTGAAAACTTTAAAAGTTATTCCCAACCCTAGAAATGTTTTTTTTGTAACATTGTATAGTGCTGTATTGTTTGCGGTGAAACCGCATGCAAGTTAACCGTATTTTACAGGGGGGTAAGTGTCCATGGAGGCCGTTTAAGGTATGATGACATTATCCAAATTCAAATGTTTTGTGTTTTTCTGAAAGGGGAGAACCTAAGCTTTAATTTAGATATAAATTTATCGGCCTCCCTTAAAAACTTAAAAAGATATTCCTAACCATAGAAATGTTTTTTTTGTAACACTGTATAGTGCTGTATTGTTTGCGGTGAAACCGCATGCAAGTTAACCGTATTTTACAGGGGGTAAGTGTCCATGGAGGCCGTTTAAGGTATGATGACATTATCCAAATTCAAAAGTTTTGTGTTTTTCTGAAAGGGGAGAACCTAAGCTTTAATTTAGATATAAATTTATCGGCATCCCTTGAAAACTTTAAAAGTTATTCCCAACCCTAGAATTTATTTGTGTAACATTGTATAGTGCTGTATTGTTTGCGGTGAAACCGCATGCAAGTTAACCGTATTTACAGGGGGCTAAGTGTCCATGGAGGCCGTTTAAGGTATGAAGACATTATCCAAATTCAAAATTTGTGTGTTTTTCTGAAAGGGGAGAACCTAAGCTTTAATTTAGATATAAATTTATCGGCCTCCCATAAAAACTTTAAAAGTTATTCCTAACCATAGAAATGTTTTTTTTTGTAACACTGTATAGTGCTGTATTGTTTGCGGTGAAACCGCATGCAAGTTAACCGCATTTTACAAGGGGATAAGTGTCCATGGAGGCCGTTTAAGGTATGATGACATTATCCAAATTCAAATGTTTTGTGTTTTTCTGAAAGGGGAGAACCTAACCTTTAATTTAGATATAAATTTATCGGCATCCCTTGAAAACTTAAAAGTTATTCCCAACCCTAGAAATGTTTTTTTTGTAACATGTATAGTGCTGTATTGTTTGCGGTGAAACAGCATGCAAGTTGACCGGATTTTACAGGGGCTAAGTGTCCATGGAGGCCGTTTAATTATGATGACATTATCCAAATTCAAAAGTTTTGTGTTTTTCTGAAGGGGAGAACCTAAGCTTTAATTTAGATATAAATTTATCGGCCTCCCTTGAAAACTTTAAAAGATATTCCTAACCATAGAAATGTTTTTTTTTGTAACACTGTATAGTGCTGTATTGTTTGCGGTGAAACCGCATGCAAGTTAACCGTATTTTACAGAGGGGTAAGTGTCCATGGAGGCCGTTTAAGGTATGAAGACATTATCCAAATTCAAAGATTTTGTGTTTTTCTGAAAGGGGAGAACCTAAGCTTTAATTTAGATATAAAATTATCGGCCTCCCTTGAAAACTTTAAAAGTTATTCCCAACCATAGAAATGTTTTTTTTGTAACATTGTATAGTGCTGTATTGTTTGCGGTGAAACCGCATGCAAGTTAACCGCATTTTACAGGGGGATAAGTGTCCATGGAGGCCGTTTAAGGTATGATGACATTATCCAAATTCAAAGGTTTTGTGTTTTTCTGAAAGGGGAGAACCTAACCTTTAATTTAGATATAAATTTATCGGCATCGCTTGAAAACTTTAAAAGTTATTCCCAACCCTAGAAATGTTTTTTTTTGTAACATTGTATAGTGCTGTATTGTTTGCGGTGAAACGGCATGCAAGTTGACCGGATTTTACAGGGGGCTAAGTGTCCATGGAGGCCGTTTAAGGTATGAAGACATTATCCAAATTCAAAAGTTTTGTGTTTTTCTGAAAGGGGAGAACCTAAGCTTTAATTTAGATATAAATTTATCGGCCTCCCTTGAAAACTTTAAAAGTTATTCCCAACCATAGAAATGTTTTTTTTGTAACACTGTATAGTGCTGTATTGTTTGCGGTGAAACCGCATGCAAGTTAACCGTATTTTACAGGGGGTAAGTGTCCATGGAGGCCGTTTAAGGTATGATGACATTATCCAAATTCAAAAGTTTTGTGTTTTTCTGAAAGGGGAGAACCTAACCTTTAATTTAGATATAAATTTATCGGCATCCCTTGAAAACTTTAAAAGTTATTCCCAACCCTAGAAATGTTTTTTTTGTAACATTGTATAGTGCTGTATTGTTTGCGGTGAAACCGCATGCAAGTTAACCGTATTTTACAGAGGGGTAAGTGTCCATGGAGGCCGTTTAAGGTATGATGACATTATCCAAATTCAAATGTTTTGTGTTTTTCTGAAAGGGGAGAACCTAAGCTTTAATTTAGATATAAATTTATCGGCATCCCTTGAAAACTTTAAAAGTTATTCCTAACCATAGAAATGTTTTTTTTGTAACATTGTATAGTGCTGTATTGTTTGCGGTGAAACCGCATGCAAGTTAACCGGATTTTACAGGGGGCTAAGTGTCCATGGAGGCCGTTTAAGGTATGAAGACATTATCCAAATTCAAAAGTTTTTTGTTTTTATGAAAGGGGGAGAACCTATGCTTTAATTTAGATATAAATTTATCGGCCTCCCTTAAAAACTTAAAAAGATATTCCTAACCATAGAAATGGTTTTTTGTAACACTGTATAGTACTGTATTGTTTGCGGTGAAACCGCATGCAAGTTAACCGTATTTTACAGCGGGGTAGGTGTCCATGGAGGCCGTTTAAGGTATGATGACATTATCCAAATTCAAAAGTTTTGTTTTTCTGAAAGGGGAGAACCTAACCTTTAATTTAGATATAAATTTATCGGCCTCCCTTAAAAACTTAAAAAGATATTCCTAACCATAGAAATGTTTTTTTTGTAACACTGTATAGTGCTGTATTGTTTGCGGTGAAACCGCATGCAAGTTAACCGTATTTTACAGCGGGGTAAGTGTCCATGGAGGCCGTTTAAGGTATGATGACATTATCCAAATTCAAATGTTTTGTGTTTTTCTGAAAGGCGAGAACCTAACCTTTAATTTAGATATAAATTTATCGGCATCCCTTGAAAACTTTAAAAGTTATTCCCAACCCTAGAAATGTTTTTTTTTGTAACATTGTATAGTGCTGTATTGTTTGCGGTGAAACCGCATGCAAGTTAACCGCATTTTACAGGGGGCTAAGTGTCCATGGAGGCCGTTTAAGGTATGATGACATTATCCAAATTCAAAAGTTTTTTGTTTTTCTTAAAGATTAGAAACTAAGATTTAATTTAGATATAAATTTATCGGCATCCCTTGAAAACTTTAAAAGTTATTCCTAACCATAGAAATGTTTTTTTTGTAACACTGTATAGTACTGTATTGTTTGCGGTGAAACCGCATGCAAGTTAACCGTATTTTACAGCGGGGTAAGTGTCCATGGAGGCCGTTTAAGGTATGATGACATTATCCAAATTCAAAAGTTTTGTGTTTTTCTGAAAGGGGAGAACCTAAGCTTTAATTTAGATATAAATTTATCGGCATCCCTTGAAAACTTTAAAAGTTATTCCCAACCCTAGAAATGTTTTTTTTTTGTAACATTGTATAGTGCTGTATTGTTTGCGGTGAAACCGCATGCAAGTTAACCGTATTTTACAGGGGGGTAAGTGTCCATGGAGGCCGTTTAATGTATGAAGACATTATCCAAATTCAAAAGTTTTGTGTTTTTCTGAAAGGGGAGAACCTAAGCTTTAATTTAGATATAAATTTATCGGCATCCCTTGAAAACTTTAAAAGTTATTCCTAACCATAGAAATGTGTTTTTTTGTAACACTGTATAGTGCTGTATTGTTTGCGGTGAAACCGCATGCAAGTTAACCGTATTTTACAGAGGGGTAAGTGTCCATGGAGGCCGTTTAAGGTATGATGACATTATCCAAATTCAAATGTTTTGTGTTTTTCTGAAAGGGGAGAACCTAAGCTTTAATTTAGATATAAATTTATCGGCATCCCTTGAAAACTTTAAAAGTTATTCCTAACCATAGAAAAAAATGTTTTGTAACATTGTATAGTGCTCTATTGTTTGCGGTGAAACCGCATGCAAGTTAACCGTATTTTACAGGGGGTAAGTGTCCATGGAGGCCGTTTAAGGTATGATGACATTATCCAAATTCAAAAGTTTTGTGTTTTTCTGAAAGGGGAGAACCTAAGCTTTAATTTAGATATAAATTTATCGGCATCCCTTGAAAACTTTAAAAGTTATTCCTAACCATAGAAATGTTTTTTTGTAACACTGTATAGTGCTGTATTGTTTGCGTTGAAACCGCATGCAAGTTAACCGTATTTTACAGCGGGTAAGTGTCCATGGAGGCCGTTTAAGGTATGACGACATTATCCAAATTCAAAAGTTTTGTGTTTTTCTGAAAGGGAGAACCTAAGCTTTAATTTAGATATAAATTTATCGGCATCCTTGAAAACTTTAAAAGTTATTCCCAACCATAGAAATGTTTTTTGTAACATTGTATAGTGCTGTATTGTTTGCGGTGAAACCGCATGCAAGTTAACCGTATTTTACAGATGGGTAAGTGTCCATGGAGGCCGTTTAAGGTATGATGACATTATCCAAATTCAAAGTTTTGGTGTTTTTCTGAAAGAGGAGAACCTAAGCTTTAATTTAGATATAAATTTATCGGCATCCCTTGAAAACTTTAAAAGTTATTCCCAACCATAGAAATGTTTTTTTTTGTAACACTGTATAGTGCTGTATTGTTTGCGGTGAAACCGCATGCAAGTTAACCGTATTTTACAGGGGGGTAAGTGTCCATGGAGGCCGTTTAAGGTATGATGACATTATCCAAATTCAAATGTTTTGTGTTTTTCTGAAAGGCGAGAACCTAACCTTTAATTTAGATATAAATTTATCGGCATCCCTTGAAAACTTTAAAAGTTATTCCCAACCCTAGAAATGTTTTTTTTGTAACATTGTATAGTGCTGTATTGTTTGCGGTGAAACGGCATGCAAGTTGACCGGATTTTACAGGGGGCTAAGTGTCCATGGAGGCCGTTTAAGGTATGAAGACATTATCCAAATTCAAAAGTTTTGTGTTTTTCTGAAAGGGGAGAACCTAAGCTTTAATTTAGATATAAATTTATCGGCCTCCCTTAAAAACTTAAAAAGATATTCCTAACCATAGAAATGTTTTTTTGTAACACTGTATAGTGCTGTATTGTTTGCGGTGAAACCGCATGCAAGTTAACCGTATTTTACAGGGGGTAAGTGTCCATGGAGGCCGTTTAAGGTATGATGACATTATCCAAATTCAAAAGTTTTGTGTTTTTCTGAAAGGGGAGAACCTAACCTTTAATTTAGATATAAATTTATCGGCATCCCTTGAAAACTTTAAAAGTTATTCCCAACCCTAGAAATGTTTTTTTTTGTAACATTGTATAGTGCTGTATTGTTTGCGGTGAAACGGCATGCAAGTTGACCGGATTTTACACGGGGGTAAGTGTCCATGGAGGCCGTTTAAGGTATGAAGACATTATCCAAATTCAAATGTTTTGTGTTTTTCTGAAAGGGGAGAACCTAAGCTTTAATTTAGATATAAATTTATCGGCCTCCCTTAAAAACTTAAAAAGATATTCCTAACCATAGAAATGTTTTTTTTTGTAACACTGTATAGTGCTGTATTGTTTGCGGTGAAACCGGCATGCAAGTTAACCGTATTTTACAGGGGGTAAGTGTCCATGGAGGCCGTTTAAGGTATGATGACATTATCCAAATTCAAAAGTTTTGTGTTTTTCTGAAGGGGAGAACCTAAGCTTTAATTTAGATATAAATTTATCGGCCTGCCTTAAAAACTTAAAAGTTATTCCCAACCATAGAAATGTTTTTTGTAACATTGTATAGTGCTGTATTGTTTGCGGTGAAACCGCATGCAAGTTAACCGTATTTTACAGGGGGTAAGTGTCCATGGAGGCCGTTTAAGGTATGATGACATTATCCAAATTCAAAAGTTTTGTGTTTTTCTGAAAGGGGAGAACCTAACCTTTAATTTAGATATAAATTTATCGGCATCCCTTGAAAACTTTAAAAGTTATTCCCAACCCTAGAAATGTTTTTTTTGTAACATTGTATAGTGCTGTATTGTTTGCGGTGAAACCGCATGCAAGTTAACCGCATTTTACAGGGGGATAAGTGTCCATGGAGGCCGTTTAAGGTATGATGACATTATCCAAATTCAAATGTTTTGTGTTTTTCTGAAAGGGGAGAACCTAAGCTTTAATTTAGATATAAATTTATCGGCATCCCTTGAAAACTTTAAAAGTTATTCCCAACCATAGAAATGTTTTTTTTGTAACATTGTATAGTGCTGTATTGTTTGCGGTGAAACGGCATGCAAGTTGACCGGATTTTACAGGGGGCTAAGTGTCCATGGAGGCCGTTTAAGGTATGAAGACATTATCCAAATTCAAAAGTTTTTTGTTTTTCTGAAAGGGGAGAACCTAACCTTTAATTTAGATATAAATTTATCGGCCTCCCTTAAAAACTTAAAAAGATATTCCTAACCATAGAAATGTTTTTTTTGTAACACTGTATAGTGCTGTATTGTTTGCGGTGAAACCGCATGCAAGTTAACCGTATTTTACAGGGGGTAAGTGTCCATGGAGGCCGTTTAAGGTATGATGACATTATCCAAATTCAAAAGTTTTGTGTTTTTTCTGAAAAGGAGAACCTAAGCTTTAATTTAGATATAAATTTATCGGCATCCCTTGAAAACTTTAAAGTTATTCCTTAACCATAGAAATGTTTTTTTTGTAACACTGTATAGTGCTGTATTGTTTGCGGTGAAACCGCATGCAAGTTAACCGTATTTTACAGGGGGGTAAGTGTCCATGGAGGCCGTTTAAGGTATGATGACATTATCCAAATTCAAATGTTTTGTGTTTTTCTGAAAGGCGAGAACCTAACCTTTAATTTAGATATAAATTTATCGGCATCCCTTGAAAACTTTAAAAGTTATTCCCAACCCTAGAAATGTTTTTTTTGTAACATTGTATAGTGCTGTATTGTTTGCGGTGAAACGGCATGCAAGTTGACCGGATTTTACAGGGGGCTAAGTGTCCATGGAGGCCGTTTAAGGTATGAAGACATTATCCAAATTCAAAAGTTTTTTGTTTTTCTGAAAGGGGAGAACCTAAGCTTTAATTTAGATATAAATTTATCGGCCTCCCTTAAAAACTTTAAAAGTTATTCCTAACCATAGAAATGTTTTTTTTGTAACACTGTATAGTGCTGTATTGTTTGCGGTGAAACCGCATGCAAGTTAACCGTATTTTACAGCGGGGTAAGTGTCCATGGAGGCCGTTTAAGGTATGATGACATTATCCAAATTCAAATGTTTTGTGTTTTTCTGAAAGGCGAGAACCTAACCTTTAATTTAGATATAAATTTATCGGCATCCCTTGAAAACTTTAAAAGTTATTCCCAACCCTAGAAATGTTTTTTTGTAACATTGTATAGTGCTGTATTGTTTGCGGTGAAACCGCATGCAAGTTAACCGTATTTTACAGGGGGGTAAGTGTCCATGGAGGCCGTTTAAGGTATGATGACATTATCCAAATTCAAAATTTTTGTGTTTTTCTGAAAGGGGAGAACCTAAGCTTTAATTTAGATATAAATTTATCGGCCTCCCTTAAAAACTTTAAAAGTTATTCCTAACCATAGAAATGTTTTTTTTTGTAACACTGTATAGTGCTGTATTGTTTGCGGTGAAACCGCATGCAAGTTAACCGTATTTTACAGGGGGGTAAGTGTCCATGGAGGCCGTTTAAGGTATGATGACATTATCCAAATTCAAAAGTTTTGTGTTTTTCTGAAAGGGAGAACCTTTAATTTAGATATAAATTTATCGGCATCCCTTGAAAACTTTAAAAGTTATTCCCAACCCTAGAAATGTTTTTTTTTGTAACATTGTATAGTGCTGTATTGTTTGCGGTGAAACGGCATGCAAGTTGACCGGATTTTACAGGGGGCTAAGTGTCCATGGAGGCCGTTTAAGGTATGAAGACATTATCCAAATTCAAAATGTTTGTGTTTTTCTGAAAGGGGAGAACCTAAGCTTTAATTTAGATATAAATTTATCGGCCTCCCTTAAAAACTTAAAAAGATATTCCTAACCATAGAAATGTTTTTTTTGTAACACTGTATAGTGCTGTATTGTTTGCGGTGAAACCGCATGCAAGTTAACCGTATTTTACAGGGGGTAAGTGTCCATGGAGGCCGTTTAAGGTATGATGACATTATCCAAATTCAAAATGTTTGTGTTTTTCTGAAAGGGGAGAACCTAAGCTTTAATTTAGATATAAATTTATCGGCCTCCCTTAAAAACTTTAAAAGTTATTCCTAACCATAGAAATGTTTTTTGTTGTAACATTGTATAGTGCTGTATTGTTTGCGGTGAAACCGCATGCAAGTTAACCGTATTTTACAGGGGGTAAGTGTCCATGGAGGCCGTTTAAGGTATGATGACATTATCCCAATTCAAAAGTTTGTGTTTTCTGAAAGGGGAGAACCTAAGCTTTAATTTAGATATAAATTTATCGGCATTCCCTTGAAAACTTTAAAAGTTATTCCTAACCATAGAAATGTTTTTTGTAACACTGTATAGTGCTGTATTGTTTGCGGTGAAACCGCATGCAAGTTAACCGTATTTTACAGGGGGTAAGTGTCCATGGAGGCCGTTTAAGGTAAGATGACTTTATCCAAATTCAAAATTTTTGTGTTTTCCTGAAAGGGGAGAACCTAAGCTTTAATTTAGGTATAAATTTTATCGGCATCCATTGAATACTTTAAAAGTTATTCCCAACCCTAGAAATGTTTTTTTTTGTAACATTGTATAGTGCTATATTGTTTGCGGTGAAACGGCATGCAAGTTGACCGGATTTTACAGGGGGCTAAGTGTCCATGGAGGCCGTTTAAGGTATGATGACATTATCCCAATTCAAAATTTTTGTGTTTTTCTGAAAGGGGAGAACCTAAGCTTTAATTTAGATATAAATTTATCGGCCTCCCTTAAAAACTTTAAAAGTTATTCCTAACCATAGAAATGTTTTTTTTTGTAACACTGTATAGTGCTGTATTGTTTGCGGTGAAACCGCATGCAAGTTAACCGTATTTTACAGGGGGGTAAGTGTCCATGGAGGCCGTTTAAGGTATGATGACATTATCCAAATTCAAAAGTTTTGTGTTTTTCTGAAAGGGGAGAACCTAAGCTTTAATTAGATATAAATTTATCGGCCTGCCTTAAAAACTTAAAAAGATATTCCTAACCATAGAAATGTTTTTTTTGTAACACTGTATAGTGCTGTATTGTTTGCGGTGAAACCGCATGCAAGTTAACCGTATTTTACAGGGGGTAAGTGTCCATGGAGGCCGTTTAAGGTATGATGACATTATCCAAATTCAAAAGTTTTTTGTTTTTCTGAAAGGGGAGAACCTAACCTTTAATTTAGATATAAATTTATCGGCATCCCTTGAAAACTTTAAAAGTTATTCCCAACCCTAGAAATGTTTTTTTTGTAACATTGTATAGTGCTGTATTGTTTGCGGTGAAACGGCATGCAAGTTGACCGGATTTTACAGGGGGCTAAGTGTCCATGGAGGCCGTTTAAGGTATGAAGACATTATCCAAATTCAAAAGTTTTTGTTTTTCTGAAAGGGGAGAACCTAAGCTTTAATTTAGATATAAATTTATCGGCCTGCCTTAAAAACTTAAAAAGATATTCCTAACCATAGAAATGTTTTTTTTTGTAACACTGTATAGTGCTGTATTGTTTGCGGTGAAACCGCATGCAAGTTAACCGTATTTTACAGGGGGGTAAGTGTCCATGGAGGCCGTTTAAGGTATGATGACATTATCCAAATTCAAATGTTTTGTGTTTTTCTGAAAGGGGAGAACCTAACCTTTAATTTAGATATAAATTTATCGGCATCCCTTGAAAACTTTAAAAGTTATTCCCAACCCTAGAAATGTTTTTTTTGTAACATTGTATAGTGCTGTATTGTTTGCGGTGAAACCGCATGCAAGTTAACCGTATTTTACAGGGGGGTAAGTGTCCATGGAGGCCGTTTAAGGTATGATGACATTATCCAAATTCAAAAGTTTTTTGTTTTTCTGAAAGGGGAGAACCTAAGCTTTAATTTAGATATAAATTTATCGGCCTCCCTTAAAAACTTAAAAAGATATTCCTAACCATAGAAATGTTTTTTTGTAACACTGTATAGTGCTGTATTGTTTGCGGTGAAACCGCATGCAAGTTAACCGTATTTTACAGCGGGGTAAGTGTCCATGGAGGCCGTTTAAGGTATGATGACATTATCCAAATTCAAAAGTTTTGTGTTTTCTGAAAGGGGAGAACCTAACCTTTAATTTAGATATAAATTTATCGGCAGTCCTTGAAAACTTTAAAAGTTAGTCCCAACCCTAGAATTTATTTGTGTAACATTGTATAGTGCTGTATTGTTTGCGGTGAAACCGCATGCAAGTTAACCGTATTTTACTGGGGGTAAGTGTCCATGGAGGCCGTTTAAGGTATGATGACATTATCCAAATTCAAAAGTTTTTTGTTTTTCTGAAAGGGGAGAACCTAAGCTTTAATTTAGATATAAATTTATCGGCATCCCTTGAAAACTTTAAAAGTTATTCCCAACCCTAGAAATGTTTTTTTTTGTAACATTGTATAGTGCTGTATTGTTTGCGGTGAAACCGCATGCAAGTTAACCGTATTTTACAGAGGGGTAAGTGTCCATGGAGGCCGTTTAAGGTATGATGACATTATCCAAATTCAAAAGTTTTGTGTTTTTCTGAAAGAGGAGAACCTAAGCTTTAATTTAGATATAAATTTATCGGCATCCCTTGAAAACTTTAAAAGTTATTCCCAACCCTAGAATTTATTTTTGTAACATTGTATAGTGCTGTATTGTTTGCGGTGAAACCGCATGCAAGTTAACCGTATTTTACAGGGGGTAAGTGTCCATGGAGGCCGTTTAAGGTATGAAGACATTATCCAAATTCAAAAGTTTTGTGTTTTTCTGAAAGGGGAGAACCTAAGCTTTAATTTAGATATAAATTTATCGGCATCCTTCGAAAACTTTAAAAGTTATTCCCAACCATAGAAATGTTTTTGGTTGTGACACTGTATAGTGCTGTATTGTTTGCGGTGAAACCGCATGCAAGTTAACCGTATTTTACAGAGGGGTAAGTGTCCATGGAGGCCGTTTAAGGTATGATGACATTATCCAAATTCAAAAGTTTTGTGTTTTTCTGAAAGGGGAGAACCTAAGCTTTAATTTAGATATAAATTTATCGGCATCCCTTGAAAACTTTAAAAGTTATTCCTAACGATAGAAATGTTTTTTTTTGTAACATTGTATAGTGCTGTATTGTTTGCGGTGAAACCGCATGCAAGTTAACCGTATTTTACAGAGGGGTAAGTGTCCATGGAGGCCGTTTAAGGTATGATGACATTATCCAAATTCAAATGTTTTGTGTTTTTCTGAAAGGGGAGAACCTAAGCTTTAATTTAGATATAAATTTATCGGCATCACTTGAAAAGTTGAAAAGTTATTCCCAACCTTAGAAATGTTTTTGTAACACTGTATAGTGCTGTATTGTTTGCGGTGAAACCGCATGCAAGTTAACCGTATTTTACAGCGGGGTAAGTGTCCATGGAGGCCGTTTAAGGTATGATGACATTATCCAAATTCAAATGTTTTGTGTTTTTCTGAAAGGCGAGAACCTAACCTTTAATTTAGATATAAATTTATCGGCATCCCTTGAAAACTTTAAAAGTTATTCCCAACCATAGAAATGTTTTTTTTGTAACATTGTATAGTGCTTGTATTGTTTGCGGTGAAACCGCATGCAAGTTAACCGTATTTACAGGGGATAAGTGTCCATGGAGGCCGTTTAAGGTATGATGACATTATCCAAATTCAAATGTTTTGTGTTTTTCTGAAAGGCGAGAACCTAACCTTTAATTTAGATATAAATTTATCGGCATCCCTTAAAAACTTAAAAGATATTCCCAACCATAGAAATGTTTTTTGTAACATCTGTATAGTGCTGTATTGTTTGCGGTGAAACCGCATGCAAGTTAACCGTATTTTACAGGGGGGTAAGTGTCCATGGAGGCCGTTTAAGGTATGATGACATTATCCAAATTCAAAGGTTTGTGTTTTTCTGAAAGGGGAGAACCTAACCTTTATTTTAGATATAAATTTATCGGCATCGCTTGAAAACTTAAAAGTTATTCCCAACCCTAGAAATGTGTTTTTTTGTAACATTGTATAGTGCTGTATTGTTTGCTGTGAAACCGCATGCAAGTTAACCGCATTTTACAAGGGGATAAGTGTCCATGGAGGCCGTTTAAGGTATGATGACATTATCCAAATTCAAAGTTTTGTGTTTTTCTGAAAGGAGAACCTAAGCTTTAATTTAGATATAAATTTATCGGCATCCCTTGAAAACTTAAAAGTTATTCCTAACCATAGAAATGTTTTTTGTAACACTGTATAGTGCTGTATTGTTTGCGGTGAAACCGCATGCAAGTTAACCGTATTTTACAGGGGGGTAAGTGTCCATGGAGGCCGTTTAAGGTATGATGACATTATCCAAATTCAAAAGTTTTGTGTTTTTCTGAAAGGGGAGAACCTAACCTTTAATTTAGATATAAATTTATCGGCATCACTTGAAAACTTCAAAAAGTTATTCCCAACCCTAGAAATGTTTTGTTTTAGTAACATTGTATAGTGCTGTATTGTTTGCGGTGAAACGGCATGCAAGTTGACCGTATTTTACAGGGGGCTAAGTGTCCATGGAGGCCGTTTAAGGTATGAAGACATTATCCAAATTCAAAAGTTTTTTGTTTTTCTGAAAGGGGAGAACCTAAGCTTTAATTTAGATATAAATTTATCGGCCTCCCTTAAAAACTTAAAAAGATATTCCTAACCATAGAAATGTTTTTTTGTAACACTGTATAGTGCTGTATTGTTTGCGGTGAAACCGCATGCAAGTTAACCGTATTTTACAGGGGGGTAAGTGTCCATGGAGGCCGTTTAAGGTATGATGACATTATCCAAATTCAAAAGTTTTGTGTTTTTCTGAAAGGCGAGAACCTAACCTTTAATTTAGATATAAATTTATCGGCATCCCTTGAAACTTTAAAAGTTATTCCTAACCATAGAAATGTTTTTTGTTGTAACACTGTATAGTGCTGTATTGTTTGCGGTGAAACCGCATGCAAGTTAACCGTATTTTACAGGGGGCTAAGTGTCCATGGAGGCCGTTTAAGGTATGAAGACATTATCCAAATTCAAAATTTTTGTGTTTTTCTGAAAGGGGAGAACCTAAGCTTTAATTTAGATATAAATTTATCGGCCTCCCTTAAAAACTTAAAAAAGTTTCCCAACCATAGAAATGTTTTTTTTGTAACACTGTATAGTGCTGTATTGTTTGCGGTGAAACCGCATGCAAGTTAACCGTATTTTACAGGGGGGTAAGTGTCCATGGAGGCCGTTTAAGGTATGATGACATTATCCAAATTCAAATGTTTTGTGTTTTTCTGAAAGGGGAGAACCTAACCTTTAATTTAGATATAAATTTATCGGCCTCCCTTAAAAACTTAAAAAGATATTCCTAACCATAGAAATGTTTTTTTTGTAACACTGTATAGTGCTGTATTGTTTGCGGTGAAACCGCATGCAAGTTAACCGTATTTTACAGGGGGGTAAGTGTCCATGGAGGCCGTTTAAGGTATGATGACATTATCCAAATTCAAATGTTTTGTGTTTTTCTGAAAGGAGAACCTAACCTTTAATTTAGATATAAATTTATCGGCATCGCTTGAAAACTTTAAAAGTTATTCCCAACCATAGAAATGTTTTTTGTAACACTGTATAGTGTTGTATTGTTTGCGGTGAAACCGCATGCAAGTTAACCGTATTTTACAGGGGGTAAGTGTCCATGGAGGCCGTTTAAGGTATGAAGACATTATCCAAATTCAAAAGTTTTGTGTTTTTCTGAAAGGGGAGAACCTAAGCTTTAATTTAGATATAAATTTATCGGCATCGCTTGAAAACTTTAAAAGTTATTCCCAACCCTAGAAATGTTTTTTTTGTAACATTGTATAGTGCTGTATTGTTTGCGGTGAAACCGCATGCAAGTTAACCGCATTTTACAGGGGGATAAGTGTCCATGGAGGCCGTTTAAGGTATGATGACATTATCCAAATTCAAAAGTTTTGTGTTTTTCTGAAAGGGGAGAACCTAACCTTTAATTTAGATATAAATTTATCGGCCTCCCTTAAAAACTTAAAAAGATATTCCTAACCATAGAAATGTTTTTTTTGTAACACTGTATAGTGCTGTATTGTTTGCGGTGAAACCGCATGCAAGTTAACCGTATTTTACAGGGGGGTAAGTGTCCATGGAGGCCGTTTAAGGTATGATGACATTATCCAAATTCAAATGTTTTGTGTTTTTCTGAAAGAGGAGAACCTAAGCTTTAATTTAGATATAAATTTATCGGCCTCCCTTAAAAACTTTAAAAGTTATTCCTAACCATAGAAATGTTTTTTTGTAACACTGTATAGTGCTGTATTGTTTGCGGTGAAACCGCATGCAAGTTAACCGTATTTTACAGGGGGTAAGTGTCCATGGAGGCCGTTTAAGGTATGATGACATTATCCAAATTCAAAAGTTTTGTGTTTTTTCCGAAAGGAGAACCTAAGCTTTAATTTAGATATAAATTTATCGGCCTCCCTTAAAAACTTAAAAAGATATTCCTAACCATAGAAATGGTTTTTTGTAACACTGTATAGTACTGTATTGTTTGCGGTGAAACCGCATGCAAGTTAACCGTATTTTACAGGGGGTAAGTGTCCATGGAGGCCGTTTAAGGTATGATGACATTATCCAAATTCAAAGGTTTTTTGTTTTTCTGAAAGGGGAGAACCTAACCTTTAATTTAGATATAAATTTATCGGCATCCCTTGAAAACTTTAAAAGTTATTCCCAACCCTAGAAATGTTTTTGTTTGTAACATTGTATAGTGCTGTATTGTTTGCGGTGAAACCGCATGCAAGTTAACCGTATTTTACAGGGGGATAAGTGTCCATGGAGGCCGTTTAAGGTATGATGACATTATCCAAATTCAAAAGTTTTGTGTTTTTCTGAAAGGGGAGAACCTAAGCTTTAATTTAGATATAAATTTATCGGCATCCCTTGAAAACTTTAAAAGTTATTCCCAATCCTAGAAATGTTTTTCTTTGTAACATTGTATAGTGTTGTATTGTTTGCGGTGAAACCGCATGCAAGTTAACCGTATTTTACAGGGGGATAAGTGTCCATGGAGGCCGTTTAAGGTATGATGACATTATCCAAATTCAAAGGTTTTGTGTTTTTCTGAAAGGGGAGAACCTAACCTTTAATTTAGATATAAATTTATCGGCATCCCTTGAAAACTTTAAAGTTATTCCCAACCCTAGAAATGTTTTTTTTGTAACATTGTATAGTGCTGTATTGTTTGCGGTGAAACCGCATGCAAGTTAACCGTATTTTACAGGGGGTAAGTGTCCATGGAGGCCGTTTAAGGTATGATGACATTATCCAAATTCAAAAGTTTTGTGTTTTTCTGAAAGGGGAGAACCTAAGCTTTAATTTAGATATAAATTTATCGGCATCCCTTGAAAACTTTAAAAGTTATTCCTAACCATAGAAATGTTTTTTTTTGTAACACTGTATAGTGCTGTATTGTTTGCGGTGAAACCGCATGCAAGTTAACCGTATTTTACAGAGGGGTAAGTGTCCATGGAGGCCGTTTAAGGTATGATGACATTATCCAAATTCAAAAGTATGGTGTTTTTCTGAAAGGGGAGAACCTAAGCTTTAATTTAGATATAAATTTATCGGCCTGCCTTAAAAACTTAAAAAGATATTCCTAACCATAGAAAAAAAATTTTTTGTAACACTGTATAGTGCTGTATTGTTTGCGGTGAAACCGCATGCAAGTTAACCGTATTTTACAGGGGGGTAAGTGTCCATGGAGGCCGTTTAAGGTATGATGACATTATCCAAATTCAAAAGTTTTGTGTTTTTCTGAAAGGGAGAACCTAAGCTTTAATTTAGATATAAATTTATCGGCCTCCCTTAAAAACTTAAAAAGATATTCCCTACCATATAATTTTTTTTTTGTAACACTGTATAGTGCTGTATTGTTTGCGGTGAAACCGCATGCAAGTTAACCGTATTTTACAGGGGGGTAAGTGTCCATGGAGGCCGTTTAAGGTATGATGACATTATCCAAATTCAAAGGTTTGTGTTTTTCTGAAAGGGGAGAACCTAACCTTTAATTTAGATATAAATTTATCGGCATCGCTTGAAAACTTTAAAAGTTATTCCCAACCATAGAAATGTTTTTTTTTGTAACATTGTATAGTGCTGTATTGTTTGCGGTGAAACCGCATGCAAGTTAACCGTATTTTACAGGGGGTAAGTGTCCATGGAGGCCGTTTAAGGTATGATGACATTATCCAAATTCAAAAGTTTTGTGTTTTTCTGAAAGGGGAGAACCTAAGCTTTAATTTAGATATAAATTTATCGGCATCCCTTAAAAACTTAAAAATAAATTCCTAACCATAGAAATGTTTTTTTGTAACACTGTATAGTGCTGTATTGTTTGCGGTGAAACCGCATGCAAGTTAACCGTATTTTACAGGGGGTAAGTGTCCATGGAGGCCGTTTAAGGTATGATGACATTATCCAAATTCAAATGTTTTGTGTTTTTCTGAAAGGGGAGAACCTAACCTTTAATTTAGATATAAATTTATCGGCATCCCTTGAAAACTTTAAAAGTTATTCCTAACCATAGAAATGTTTTTTTTGTAACATTGTATAGTGCTGTATTGTTTGCGGTGAAACCGCATGCAAGTTAACCGTATTTTACAGGGGGATAAGTGTCCATGGAGGCCGTTTAAGGTATGATGACATTATCCAAATTCAAATGTTTTGTGTTTTTCTGAAAGGGGAGAACCTAAGCTTTAATTTAGATATAAATTTATCGGCCTCCCTTAAAAACTTAAAAAGATATTCCTAACCATAGAAATGTTTTTTTTGTAACACTGTATAGTACTGTATTGTTTGCGGTGAAACCGCATGCAAGTTAACCGTATTTTACAGCGGGGTAAGTGTCCATGGAGGCCGTTTAAGGTATGATGACATTATCCAAATTCAAAAGTTTTGTGTTTTTCTGAAAGGGGAGAACCTAACCTTTAATTTAGATATAAATTTATCGGCATCCCTTGAAAACTTTAAAAGTTATTCCCAACCCTAGAAATGTTTTTTTTTGTAACATTGTATAGTGCTGTATTGTTTGCGGTGAAACGGCATGCAAGTTGACCGGATTTTACAGGGGGCTAAGTGTCCATGGAGGCCGTTTAAGGTATGAAGACATTATCCAAATTCAAAAGTTTTTTGTTTTTCTGAAAGGGGAGAACCTAAGCTTTAATTTAGATATAAATTTATCGGCCTCCCTTAAAAACTTAAAAAGATATTCCTAACCATAGAAATGTTTTTTTTGTAACACTGTATAGTGCTGTATTGTTTGCGGTGAAACCGCATGCAAGTTAACCGTATTTTACAGGGGGGTAAGTGTCCATGGAGGCCGTTTAAGGTATGATGACATTATCCAAATTCAAAAGTTTTGTGTTTTTCTGAAAGGGGAGAACCTAACCTTTAATTTAGATATAAATTTATCGGCATCCCTTGAAAACTTTAAAAGTTATTCCCAACCCTAGAAATGTTTTTTTTTGTAACATTGTATAGTGCTGTATTGTTTGCGGTGAAACGGCATGCAAGTTGACCGGATTTTACAGGGGGCTAAGTGTCCATGGAGGCCGTTTAAGGTATGAAGACATTATCCAAATTCAAAATTTTTGTGTTTTTCTGAAAGGGGAGAACCTAAGCTTTAATTTAGATATAAATTTATCGGCCTCCCTTAAAAACTTTAAAAGTTATTCCTAACCATAGAAATGTTTTTTTGTAACACTGTATAGTGCTGTATTGTTTGCGGTGAAACCGCATGCAAGTTAACCGTATTTTACAGGGGGGTAAGTGTCCATGGAGGCCGTTTAAGGTATGATGACATTATCCAAATTCAAATGTTTTGTGTTTTTCTGAAAGGGGAGAACCTAACCTTTAATTTAGATATAAATTTATCGGCATCCCTTGAAAACTTTAAAAGTTATTCCCAACCCTAGAAATGTTTTTTTTTGTAACATTGTATAGTGCTGTATTGTTTGCGGTGAAACCGCATGCAAGTTAACCGCATTTTACAGGGGGATAAGTGTCCATGGAGGCCGTTTAAGGTATGATGACATTATCCAAATTCAAAAGTTTTTTGTTTTTCTGAAAGGGGAGAACCTAAGCTTTAATTTAGATATAAATTTATCGGCCTCCCTTAAAAACTTAAAAAGATATTCCTAACCATAGAAATGTTTTTTTTGTAACACTGTATAGTGCTGTATTGTTTGCGGTGAAACCGCATGCAAGTTAACCGTATTTTACAGGGGGGTAAGTGTCCATGGAGGCCGTTTAAGGTATGATGACATTATCCAAATTCAAAAGTTTTGTGTTTTTCTGAAAGGGGAGAACCTAACCTTTAATTTAGATATAAATTTATCGGCATCCCTTGAAAACTTTAAAAGTTATTCCCAACCCTAGAAATGTTTTTTTTTTGTAACATTGTATAGTGCTGTATTGTTTGCGGTGAAACCGCATGCAAGTTAACCGTATTTTACAGGGGGATAAGTGTCCATGGAGGCCGTTTAAGGTATGATGACATTATCCAAATTCAAAAGTTTTGTGTTTTTCTGAAAGGGGAGAACCTAAGCTTTAATTTAGATATAAATTTATCGGCCTCCCTTAAAAACTTTAAAAGTTATTCCTAACCATAGAAATGTTTTTTTTTGTAACATTGTATAGTGCTGTATTGTTTGCGGTGAAACCGCATGCAAGTTAACCGTATTTTACAGAGGGGTAAGTGTCCATGGAGGCCGTTTAAGGTATGATGACATTATCCAAATTCAAAAGTTTTGTGTTTTTCTGAAAGGTGAGAACCTAAGCTTTAATTTAGATATAAATTTATCGGCATCCCTTGAAAACTTTAAAAGTTATTCCCAACCCTAGAAATGTTTTT
Source organism: Zoroaster sp. YZ-2022 (assembly GCA_029582265.1). NCBI lineage: Eukaryota > Metazoa > Echinodermata > Asteroidea > Forcipulatida > Zoroasteridae > Zoroaster > Zoroaster sp. YZ-2022. The sequence goes on from JAQQFT010000123.1 coordinate 26,550, forward strand.
TTTTGTAACATTGTATAGTGCTGTATTGTTTGCGGTGAAACCGCATGCAAGTTAACCGTATTTTACAGGGGGGTAAGTGTCCATGGAGGCCGTTTAAGGTATGATGACATTATCCAAATTCAAAAGTTTTGTGTTTTTCTGAAAGGGGAGAACCTAAGCTTTAATTTAGATATAAATTTATCGGCATCCCTTGAAAACTTTAAAAGTTATTCCCAACCCTAGAAATGTTTTTTTTTAACATTGTATAGTGCTGTATTGTTTGCGGTGAAACCGCATGCAAGTTAACCGTATTTTACAGGGGTAAGTGTCCATGGAGGCCGTTTAAGGTATGATGACATTATCCAAATTCAAAAGTATGGTGTTTTTCTGAAAGGGGAGAACCTAAGCTTTAATTTAGATATAAATTTATCGGCCTCCCTTGAAAACTTTAAAAGTTATTCCTAACCATAGAAATGTTTTTTTTGTAACACTGTATAGTGCTGTATTGTTTGCGGTGAAACCGCATGCAAGTTAACCGTATTTTACAGGGGGTAAGTGTCCATGGAGGCCGTTTAAGGTATGATGACATTATCCAAATTCAAAAGTATTGGGTTTTTCTGAAAGGGGAGAACCTACGCTTTAATTTAGAGATAAAATTATCGGCCTCCCTTGAAAACTTTAAAAGTTATTCCTAACCATAGAAATGTTTTTTTTGTAACATTGTATAGTGCTGTATTGTTTGCGGTGAAACCGCATGCAAGTTAACCGTATTTTACAGAGGGGTAAGTGTCCATGGAGGCCGTTTAAGGTATGATGACATTATCCAAATTCAAAAGTTTTGTGTTTTTCTGAAAGAGGAGAACCTAAGCTTTAATTTAGATATAAATTTATCGGCCTCCCTTAAAAACTTAAAAAGATATTCCTAACCATAGAAATGTTTTTTTGTAACACTGTATAGTGCTGTATTGTTTGCGGTGAAACCGCATGCAAGTTAACCGTATTTTACAGGGGGGTAAGTGTCCATGGAGGCCGTTTAAGGTATGATGACATTATCCAAATTCAAAAGTTTTGTGTTTTTCTGAAAGGGGAGAACCTAAGCTTTAATTTAGATATAAATTTATCGGCATCCCTTGAAAACTTTAAAAGTTATTCCTAACCATAGAAATGTTTTTTTTGTAACACTGTATAGTGCTGTATTGTTTGCGGTGAAACCGCATGCAAGTTAACCGTATTTTACAGGGGGTAAGTGTCCATGGAGGCCGTTTAAGGTATGATGACATTATCCAAATTCAAAAGTTTTGTGTTTTTCTGAAAGGGGAGAACCTAAGCTTTAATTTAGATATAAATTTATCGGCATCCCTTGAAAACTTTAAAAGTTATTCCCAACCCTAGAAATGTTTTTTTTGTAACATTGTATAGTGCTGTATTGTTTGCGGTGAAACCGCATGCAAGTTAACCGTATTTTACAGGGGGGTAAGTGTCCATGGAGGCCGTTTAAGGTATGATGACATTATCCAAATTCAAATGTTTTGTGTTTTTCTGAAAGGGGAGAACCTAACCTTTAATTTAGATATAAATTTATCGGCATCCCTTGAAAACTTTAAAAGTTATTCCCAACCCTAGAAATGTTTTTTTTGTAACATTGTATAGTGCTGTATTGTTTGCGGTGAAACCGCATGCAAGTTAACCGTATTTTACAGGGGGTAAGTGTCCATGGAGGCCGTTTAAGGTATGATGACATTATCCAAATTCAAAAGTTTTGTGTTTTTCGAAAGGGGAGAACCTAAGCTTTAATTTAGATATAAATTTATCGGCATCCCTTGAAAACTTTAAAAGTTATTCCCCTAACCATAGAAATGTTTTGTTTTGTAACATTGTATAGTGCTGTATTGTTTGCGGTGAAACCGCATGCAAGTTAACCGTATTTTACAGGGGGGTAAGTGTCCATGGAGGCCGTTTAAGGTATGATGACATTATCCAAATTCAAAAGTTTGGTGTTTTTCTGAAAGGGGAGAACCTAAGCTTTAATTTAGATATAAATTTATCGGCATCCCTTGAAAACTTTAAAAGTTAGTCCCAACCCTAGAATTTATTTGTGTAACATTGTATAGTGCTGTATTGTTTGCGGTGAAACCGCATGCAAGTTAACCGTATTTTACAGGGGGGTAAGTGTCCATGGAGGCCGTTTAAGGTATGATGACATTATCCAAATTCAAAAGTTTTGTGTTTTTCTGAAAGGGGAGAACCTAAGCTTTAATTTAGATATAAATTTATCGGCATCCCTTGAAAACTTTAAAAGTTATTCCCAACCCTAGAAATGTTTTTTTTTGTAACATTGTATAGTGCTGTATTGTTTGCGGTGAAACCGCATGCAAGTTAACCGTATTTTACAGGGGGGTAAGTGTCCATGGAGGCCGTTTAAGGTATGATGACATTATCCAAATTCAAAAGTTTTGTGTTTTTCTGAAAGGGGAGAACCTAACCTTTAATTTAGATATAAATTTATCGGCCTCCCTTAAAAACTTTAAAAGTTATTCCTAACCATAGAAATGTTTTTTTTGTAACACTGTATAGTGCTGTATTGTTTGCGGTGAAACCGCATGCAAGTTAACCGTATTTTACAGGGGGTAAGTGTCCATGGAGGCCGTTTAAGGTATGATGACATTATCCAAATTCACAAGTTTTATCATTTTTCTGAAAGGGGAGAACCTAAGAATTAATTTAGAAATAAATTTATAGTCCTACCTTAAAAACTTTAAAAGTTATTCCGAAGCATAAAAATGTATTTTTGTAACATTGTATAGTGTGTTGTATTGTTTGAGGTGAAACCGCATGCAAGTTAACCGTATTTTACAGGGGGGGGGGGGGTAAGTGTCCATGGAGGCCGTTTAAGGTATGAAGACATTATCCAAATTCAAAAGTTTTCTGTTTTTCTGAAAGGGGAGAACCTAAGATTTAATTTAGATATAAATTTATCGGCCTCCCTTAAAAACTTTAAAAGTTATTCCTGTAGAAATGTTTTTTTGTAACACTGTATAGTGCTGTATTGTTTGAGGTGAAACCGCATGCAAGTTAACCGTATTTTACAGGGGGTAAGTGTCCATGGAGGCCGTTTAAGGTGTGATGACATTATCCAAATTCAAAAGTTTTGTTTTTTTCTGAAAGGGAGAACCTAAGCTTTTAATTTAGATATAAATTTATCGGCATCCCTTGAAAACTTAAAAGTTATTCCCAACCCTAGAAATGTTTTTTTTTGTAACATTGTATAGTGCTGTATTGTTTGCGGTGAAACCGCATGCAAGTTAACCGCATTTTACATGGTTAAAAGTGTCCATGGAGGCCGTTTAAGGTATGATGACATTATCCAAATTCAAAAGTTTTGTGTTTTTCTGAAAGGGGAGAACCTAAGCTTTAATTTAGATATAAATTTATCGGCCTCCCTTAAAAACTTAAAAAGATATTCCTAACCATAGAAATGTTTTTTTGTAACACTGTATAGTGCTGTATTGTTTGCGGTGAAACCGCATGCAAGTTAACCGTATTTTACAGGGGGATAAGTGTCCATGGAGGCCGTTTAAGGTATGATGACATTATCCAAATTCAAATGTTTTGTGTTTTTCTGAAAGGGGAGAACCTAAGCTTTAATTTAGATATAAATTTATCGGCATCACTTGAAAACTTTAAAAGTTATTCCCAACCCTAGAAATGTTTTTTTTGTAACATTGTATAGTGCTGTATTGTTTGCGGTGAAACGGCATGCAAGTTGACCGGATTTTACAGGGGGCTAAGTGTCCATGGAGGCCGTTTAAGGTATGAAGACATTATCCAAATTCAAATGTTTTGTGTTTTTCTGAAAGGGGAGAACCTAAGCTTTAATTTAGATATAAATTTATCGGCATCCCTTGAAAACTTTAAAAGTTATTCCCAACCCTAGAAATGTTTTTTTTAGTAACATTGTATAGTGCTGTATTGTTTGCGGTGAAACCGCATGCAAGTTAACCGTATTTTACAGAGGGGTAAGTGTCCATGGAGGCCGTTTAAGGTATGATGACATTATCCAAATTAACACGTTTTGTGTTTTTCTGATAGGGGATTACCTAATCTGTAATTTAGATATAAATTTATCGTCATCCCTTGAAAACTTTAAAAGTTATTCCTAACGATAGAAATGTTTTTTTTTGTAACATTGTATAGTGCTGTATTGTTTGCGGTGAAACCGCATGCAAGTTAACCGTATTTCACAGGGGGTAAGTGTCCATGGAGGCCGTTTAAGGTATGATGACATTATCCAAATTCAAAAGTTTTGTGTTTTTCTGAAAGGGGAGAACCTAACCTTTAATTTAGATATAAATTTATCGGCATCCCTTGAAAACTTTAAAAGTTATTCCCAACCCTAGAAATGTTTTTTGTAACAGTGTATAGTGCTATATTGTTTGCGGTGAAACCGCATGCAAGTTAACCGTATTTTACACAGGGGTAAGTGTCCATGGAGGCCGTTTAAGGTATGATGACATTATCCAAATTCAAAAGTTTTGTGTTTTTCTGAAAGGGGAGAACCTAAGCTTTAATTTAGATATAAATTTATCGGCATCCCTTAAAAACTTTAAAAGTTATTCCTAACCATAGAAATGTTTTTTTTGTAACACTGTATAGTGCTGTATTGTTTGCGGTGAAACCGCATGCAAGTTAACCGTATTTTACAGCGGGGTAAGTGTCCATGGAGGCCGTTTAAGGTATGATGACATTATCCAAATTCAAAAGTTTTGTGTTTTTCTGAAAGAGGAGAACCTAACCTTTAATTTAGATATAAATTTATCGGCATCCCTTGAAAACTTTAAAAGTTATTCCCAACCCTAGAAATGTTTTTTTTTGTAACATTGTATAGTGCTGTATTGTTTGCGGTGAAACCGCATGCAAGTTAACCGTATTTTACAGGGGGATAAGTGTCCATGTAGGCCGTTTAAGGTATGATGACATTATCCAAATTCAAAAGTTTTGTGTTTTTCTGAAAGGGGAGAACCTAACCTTTAATTTAGATATAAATTTATCGGCATCCCTTGAAAACTTTAAAAGTTATTCCCAACCCTAGAAATGTTTTTTTTGTAACACTGTATAGTGCTGTATTGTTTGCGGTGAAACCGCATGCAAGTTAACCGTATTTTACAGGGGGGTAAGTGTCCATGGAGGCCGTTTAAGGTATGATGACATTATCCAAATTCAAATGTTTTGTGTTTTTCTGAAAGGCGAGAACCTAACCTTTAATTTAGATATAAATTTATCGGCATCCCTTGAAAACTTTAAAAGTTATTCCCAACCCTAGAAATGTTTTTTTTGTAACATTGTATAGTGCTGTATTGTTTGCGGTGAAACCGCATGCAAGTTAACCGGATTTTACAGGGGGCTAAGTGTCCATGGAGGCCGTTTAAGGTATGAAGACATTATCCAAATTCAACAGTTTTGTGTTTTTCTGAAAGGGGAGAACCTAAGCCTAATTTAGATATAAATTTATCGGCATCCCTTGAAAACTTTAAAAAAGTTATTCCCTAACCATAGAAATGTTTTTTTTTGTAACACTGTATAGTGCTGTATTGTTTGCGGTGAAACCGCATGCAAGTTAACCGTATTTTACAGGGGGCTAAGTGTCCATGGAGGCCGTTTAAGGTATGAAGACATTATCCAAATTCAAAAGTTTTTCGTTTTTCTGAAAGGGGAGAACCTAACCTTTAATTTAGATATAAATTTATCGGCATCGCTTGAAAACTTTAAAAGTTATTCCCAACCATAGAAATGTTTTTTTTTGTAACATTGTATAGTGTTGTATTGTTTGCGGTGAAACCGCATGCAAGTTAACCGTATTTTACAGGGGGTAAGTGTCCATGGAGGCCGTTTAAGGTATGATGACATTATCCAAATTCAAAAGTTTGGTGTTTTTCTGAAAGGGAGAACCTAAGCTTTAATTTAGATATAAATTTATCGGCATCCTTGAAAACTTTAAAAGTTATTCCCAACCATAGAAATGTTTTTTGTAACATTGTATAGTGCTGTATTGTTTGCGGTGAAACCGCATCCAAGTTAAACGTATTTACAGGGGGTAAGTGTCCATGGAGGCCGTTTAAGGTATGATGACATTATCCAAATTCAAATGTTTTGTGTTTTTCTGAAAGGCGAGAACCTAACCTTTAATTTAGATATAAATTTATCGGCATCCTTGAAAACTTTAAAAGTTATTCCTAACCATAGAAATGTTTTTTGTAACACTGTATAGTGTGCTGTATTGTTTGCGGTGAAACCGCATGCAAGTTAACCGTATTTTACAGGGGGTAAGTGTCCATGGAGGCCGTTTAAGGTATGATGACATTATCCAAATTCAAATGTTTTGTGTTTTTCTGAAAGGGGAGAACCTAAGCTTTAATTTAGATATAAATTTATCGGCATCCCTTGAAAACTTTAAAAGTTATTCCCAACCCTAGAAATGTTTTTTTTGTAACACTGTATAGTGCTGTATTGTTTGCGGTGAAACCGCATGCAAGTTAACCGTATTTTACAGGGGGTAAGTGTCCATGGAGGCCGTTTAAGGTATGAAGACATTATCCAAATTCAAAAGTTTTTTGTTTTTCTGAAAGGGGAGAACCTAAGCTTTAATTTAGATATAAATTTATCGGCCTCCCTTAAAAACTTAAAAAGATATTCCTAACCATAGAAATGTTTTTTTTGTAACACTGTATAGTGCTGTATTGTTTGCGGTGAAACCGCATGCAAGTTAACCGTATTTTACAGGGGGGTAAGTGTCCATGGAGGCCGTTTAAGGTATGATGACATTATCCAAATTCAAATGTTTTGTGTTTTTCTGAAAGGGGAGAACCTAACCTTTAATTTAGATATAAATTTATCGGCATCCCTTGAAAACTTTAAAAGTTATTCCCAACCCTAGAAATGTTTTTTTTTGTAACATTGTATAGTGCTGTATTGTTTGCGGTGAAACCGCATGCAAGTTAACCGTATTTTACAGGGGGATAAGTGTCCATGTAGGCCGTTTAAGGTATGATGACATTATCCAAATTCAAAAGTTTTGTGTTTTTCTGAAAGGGGAGAACCTAACCTTTAATTTAGATATAAATTTATCGGCCTCCCTTAAAAATTAAAAAGATATTCCTAACCATAGAAATGTTTTTTTTGTAACACTGTATAGTGCTGTATTGTTTGCGGTGAAACCGCATGCAAGTTAACCGTATTTTACAGGGGGCTAAGTGTCCATGGAGGCCGTTTAAGGTATGAAGACATTATCCAAATTCAAAAGTTTTTTGTTTTTCTGAAAGGGGAGAACCTAAGCTTTAATTTAGATATAAATTTATCGGCCTCCCTTAAAAACTTTAAAAGTTATTCCCAACCCTAGAAATGTTTTTTTGTGTAACATTGTATAGTGCTGTATTGTTTGCGGTGAAACCGCATGCAAGTTAACCGTATTTTACAGGGGTAAGTGTCCATGGAGGCCGTTTAAGGTATGATGACATTATCCAAAATCAAAAGTTTTTTGTTTTTCTGAAAGGGGAGAACCTAAGCTTTAATTTAGATATAAATTTATCGGCATCGCTTGAAAACTTTAAAAGTTATTCCCAATCCTAGAAATGTTTTTCTTTGTAACATTGTATAGTGCTGTATTGTTTGCGGTGAAACCGCATGCAAGTTAACCGTATTTTACAGGGGGTAAGTGTCCATGGAGGCCGTTTAAGGTATGATGACATTATCCAAATTCAAAAGTTTTGTGTTTTTCTGAAAGGGGAGAACCTAAGCTTTAATTTAGATATAAATTTATCGGCATCCCTTGAAAACTTTAAAAGTTATTCCTAACCATAGAAATGTTTTTTTTGTAACACTGTATAGTGCTGTATTGTTTGCGGTGAAACCGCATGCAAGTTAACCGTATTTTACAGGGGGGTAAGTGTCCATGGAGGCCGTTTAAGGTATGATGACATTATCCAAATTCAAAAGTTTTGTGTTTTTCTGAAAGGGGAGAACCTAAGCTTTAATTTAGATATAAATTTATCGGCATCCCTTGAAAACTTTAAAATCTCGCAACCATAGAATGTTTTTTGGTAAACTGCTAGTGTTGAGTATTGTTTGCGGTGAAACCGCATGCAAGTTAACCGTATTTTACAGGGGGGTAAGTGTCCATGGAGGCCGTTTAAGGTAGGGTGACATTATCCAAATTCAAAAGTATGGTGTTTTTCCGAAAGGGGGGCGGTTTCACCGCAACCATTACAGCACTATACAGTGTTACAAAAGAAAATATTTCTATGGTTGGGAATAACTTTTAAAGTTTTCAAGGGAGGCCGATAATTTTATATCTAAATTAAAGCTTAGGTTCTCCCCTTTCAGAAAAACACCATACATTTGAATTTGGATAATTATTTCTGTACCTTAAACGGCCTCCACATGGACCATTTTAGCCCTCTTAAAATCACCGTTCAATCTTGCATGCGGCTCTTCACCTCCACCAAACAATACAGCACATATACAGTTTTTTACAAAACAACAACAAAACATTCTTGGAGGTTGGGAATAATCTTTTAAAGTTTTCAAGGGAGGCTTATAATTTATATCTAAATTAAAAGCTTAGGTTCCTCCCTTTCAGAAACACACCACTTTTGCACGAATTTGGAATTTTTTTTCGTACCTTAAACGGCCTCCATGGACACCCTCCCTAGCCCTCTGTAAAATACCGTCAATCCTGCATGCGGTTTCACCGCAAACAATACACAGCACTATACAGTGTTACAAAAAGATTTCTAGGGTTGGGAATAACTTTTAAAGTTTTCAAGGAGGCCGATCATTTTATATCTAGAAATTAAAGAAAGCTTAGGTTCTCCTTTCAGAAAAACACCATACTTTTAAATTTGGAATTTTTTTTTCGTCACCTTTAAACGGCCTCCCATGGACACTTAGCCCTCTTTAAAATACTGTCAATCTCTGCATGCGGTTTCACCGCAAACAATACAGCACTATACAGTTTTACAAAAATACATTTCTATGGTTGGGAATAACTTTAAAGTTTTCAAGGGAGGCTGATAATTGTATATCTAAATTAAAGCTTTTAGGTTCTCCCTTTCAGAAAACACGATACTTTTGAATTTGGATAATTTTTCTGTACTTTAAACGGCCTCCATGGACACTCTGTAAAATGCCGTCAATTTTGCATGCGGTTTCACCTGCAAAACAATACAGCACTATACAGTGTTACCCAACAAAAAATACATTTCTAGGGTTAGAATAACTTTTAAAGTTTTCAAGGAGGCTGATCAATTTTATATCTAAATTAAAGCTTAGGGTTCTCCCCTTTCAGAAAAGCACCATACTTTTCATGAATTTGATAATTTTGTCGTACCTTAAACGGCCTCTATATGATGACACTTTAGCCCTCTGTAAAATACCGTCAACTTGCATGCGGTTTCATCCGCAAACAATACAGCACTACTACAGTGTTACAAAAAAACATTTCTAGGGTTGGGAATAACTTTTAAAGTTTTCAAGGAGGCCGATAATTTTCGGTATAGTCTAAATTAAAGTTTAGGTTCCTCCCTTTCAGAAAAACACCATACTTTTGAATTTGGATAATTATTTCGTACCTTAAACGGCCTCCATGGACACCTCTAGCCCCTCTCTGTAAAATACCGTCAACTTGCATGCGGTTTCAACCTGCAAACAATACAGCACTATACAGTGTTACAAAAAAAAAAGATTTCTAGGGTTGGGAATAACTTTTAAAGTTTTCTTAAGGGAGGCTGATCATTTTATATCTAAATTAAAGCTTAGGTTCTCCCTTTCAGAAAAACACCATACTTTTGAATTTGGAATTTTTTTCGTAATTTCCTTAAACGGCCTCCATGGACACTTAGCCCTCTTTAAAAATACCGTCAATCCTTGCATGCGGTTTCACTCGCAAAACAATACAGCACTATACAGTTTTACAAAAAATACTTCATGGTTGGGAATAACTTTAAAGTTTTCAAGGAGGTCGATAATTTTATATCTAAATTAAAGCTTAGGTTCTCCTTTCAGAAAACACCACCATAGTACATTTGAATTTTGATAATTATTTTCAAATTGCACTAAACGGCCTCCATGTGACACTTAGCCCTCTTTAAATACACTGTCAATCCTGTGGTATGCGGTTTCACCCTGCAAACAATACAGCACTATACAGTTTTACAAAACATACAATTTCTAAGGTTGGGAATAACTTTAAAGTTTTCAAGGAGGTCAGATAATGATTTATCAGGAGCATCTAAATTAAAGTTTAGGTTCTCCCCTTCAGGAAAACACCATACTTTCTTTTGTATTTTGGGTAATTTTTTCGTAACCTTAAACGGCCTCCATGGACACTTAGCCTCTGTAATTTTAAATACATCGTTTAACTTGCATGGGTTTCACCTGCAAACAATACAGCACTATACAGTGTTACAAAAAAAAAGATTTCTCAGGTTTGGGAATAACTTTTAAAGTTTTAAGCGAGGCCGATCATTTTATATATCTAAATTAAAGCTTAGGTTCTCCCCTTTCAGAAAAACACCATAACTTTTAATTTGGATAATTGTTTTCGTACCTTAAAAACACCTCCATGGACACTTAGCCCTCTTTAAAATACCGCTGTTCAACTTGCATGTGTTTCACCGCAAACAATACATAGCACTATACAGTTTTTACAAAAATACATTTTCTATGAGTTGGGAATAACTTTAAAGTTTTCATGAGGAGGCCGATAATTGTATATCTAAATTGTAAGCTTAGGTTCTCCTTTCAGAAAAAAACACGATACTTTTGAATTTGATAATTTTTTCGTACCTTAAACGGCACATTCCATGGACACCTGTAAAATGCCGAATCAACTTGCATGCGGTTTCACCGCAACAAATACAGCACAGCACTATACAGTGTTACCAACAAACATTTCTAGTAATGGGGAAATACTTTAAAGTTTTCAAGGAGGCTGATAATTTTATATACTCAAATTAAAACAGTTTAGGTTCTCTCCCTTTCAGAAAACACCATACTTTTGAATTTGGATAATTTTACTGCACCTTAAACGGCCTCCTGGCATGGACACTCCCTTAGGCCCTCTGTAAAAATAATACCGTCAACTTGTATGCGGTTTCACTGCAAACAATACAGGTACTATACAGCAAGTTACAAAAAACATTTAGGGTTGGGAATAACTTTTAAAGTTTTCAAGGAGGCCGATAATTTTATATCTAAATTAAAGCTTTAGGTTCTCCCTTTCAGAAAAACACCATACTTTTGAATTTGGAAATTTGTTTTCGTACCTAAACGGCCTCCATGTGGACACCTCTAGCCCTCTGTAAAATACTGTCAATGCATGTATGTGTTTCACTGCAAACAATGACAGCATCATACAGTGTTACAAAAAAAGAGATTTAGGTTGGGGTAACAACTTTAAAGTTTTCAAGGGAGGTTGACTCATTTTATATCTAACCAAAGCTTAGGTTCTCCCTTTTCAGAAAAAACACCATACTTTTTGAATTTGAATTTTTTGCACCTTAAACGGCCTCCAGGACACTTAGTCTCTTTTAAAATACTGTCAATCCTGTATGTGGGTTTCACGGCAACTAATACAGTACTATACACAGTTTTACAAAAAATACATTTCTATATTGGAATAACTTTTAAAAGTTTCAAGGAGGCCGATAATTGTATATCTAAATTAAAGCTGTGGTTCTCCCCCTTTCAGAAAAACACCATACTTTTGAATTTGGAATAATTTTTTTCACCTTTAAACGGCCTCTCCATGGACACTTAGCCCCTTGTAAATACTGTCAACTCTGTATGCGGTTTCACTGCAAACAATACAGCACTATACAGTTTTACAAAAAATACATTTTCTAGGTTAGGGAATAACTTTGAAAAGTTTTCAAGGAGGCTGATAATTTTATATCTAAATTAAAGCTAGGTTCTCCCCCTTTCAGAAAACACCATACTTTTGAATTTGATAATTTTTTTCGTACCTTAAACGGCTCTTCCATGGACAAGCCTTTGTAATATGCCGTCAACTTGCATGCGGTTTCACCGCAAACAATACAGCACTATACAGTGTTACTAACAAAACATTTTTAGGGTTGGGAATAACTTTAAAAGTTTTCAAGGAGGCTGATAAATTTTATATCTAAATTAAAGCTTAGGTTCTCCCCCTTTCAGAAAAACACCATACTTTTTGAATTTGGATAATTTTGTCGTACCTTAAACGGGCCTCCATGGACCACTTAGCCCCTCTGTAAAATAATGTCAGTTAATTGTATTGCGGTTTCACCAGCAAACAATACAGCACCAGTACAGTGTTACAAAAAAAAAGATTTCTAGGTTGGGAATAACAACTTTTAAAGTTTTCAAAGGGAGCTGATAATTTTATATCTAAATTAAAGCGTTTAGGTTCTCCCTTCAGAAAACACTACACTTTGAATTTGGATAATTTTGTCGTCGCACCTTTAAACGGCCTCCATGGACACTTAGCCCTCTGTAAAATAATACTGTCAACTTGCATGTGGTTTCACCGCAACAATACAGCACTATACAAGTGTTACAAAAAGATTTCTAGGGTTGGGAATAATTTTTAAAGTTTTTTCAAGGGAGCCGACTACTCATATCTAAAATTAAAGCTTAGGTTCTCCCTTCTTGTGAAAAAACACCATACTTTTGAATTCCAACTTTCGTTTCAAAATCTAAACGGCCTCCATGGACACTTAGCCTCTGAAAATACCGTCAACTTCCATGCGGTTTCACCGCAACCATTACAGCACTACAGTGTTTACAAAAAAAAGATTTCTATGGGTTAGGAATAACTTTTAAAGCCTTCAAGGAGTACGATAATTTTAGATCTAAATTAAGTTGTGTCTCCCCTTTCAGAAAAACCCACCATAATTTTGAATTTGGATAATTATTTGCACCTTAAACGGCCCCTATGGACACTTAGCCCCTGTAAAATACTGTCAATTGCATGTGGTTCTCACCCAAAACAATACAGCACTATAGTTTTTACAAAAAAATTTCTATGGTTGGGAATAACTTTTAAAAGTTTCAAGGAGGCCGATAATTGTACATCTAAATTAAAAGCTTAGGTTCTCTCCCTTCAGAAAACACTCACTTTTTTGAATGGATAATTTGTTCGTAATTTTAAACGTCCTCCCATGGACACACTGCCTTTGTAAATACCGTCAACTTTTCGCATGGCTCAATTGCAAACAATAGAGCACTCATAAGAAAAAAGTTACAAAAAAAAACATTTCTATGGTTGGGGAATAACTTTTTTAAAGTTTTCAAGGAGACTGATAATTTTAAAATATCTAAAATTAAAGCTGTGGGTTCTCCCTTCAGAAAAAACACTGTTTTGAATTTGGAAACAGTTTTCTGTACCTTAAACGGCCCCATGGCGACACTTAGCCCTCTGTAAATACTGTCAATTTCATGTGGTTTCACCGCAAACATTACAGCACCATACATTGTTGGCAAAAAAAAATTTCTGTTGTTGGGAATAACTTTTAAAGTTTTCAAAAGGAGGCTGATAATTTTAGACTCCAAATTAAAGCTTAGTTCTCCCTTTCAGAAAAACACCACACATTTGAATTTGGATAATTGGTCAAAATTTTAAACGGCCTGGTGGATACCTTAGTTTTAAATACTGTCAACTTGTACGTGGTTTTACCGCAAACAATACAGCACTATACAGTTTTACAAAAAAAAAAAAATTCTATGGTTGGGGAATACGTTTAAAGTTTCAAGGAGGCCGATACCTTAGATCTAAATTAAAGCTTAGGGTTTTCTCCCTTTCAGGTTACGATACCCTTTGAATTTGGAATAATTTTTCGCACCTTAAACACCTCCATGGGCCCAAACACTCTGTAAAATGTCATCAACTTCCTGTAATGCGGTTTCACCGCAAACAATACAAAATTATACAGTGTTACCAACAAACATTTCTAGGGTTGGGAATAACTTCAAAGTTTCTAAGGAGGCCGATAATGTTATATTCAAATTAAAGCTTAGGGTTTTCTCCCTTTCAGAAAAACACCATACTTTTGAATTTGATAATTTGTCGTACCTAAACGGCCTCCATGGACACTTTCTAGCCCTGTAAAATACTGTCAACTTCCATGCGGTTTCCACTGCAACCATTACAGCACTATACAGTGTTACAAAAAAAAAGATTTCATAGGGTTAAATAACTTTTAAAAGTTTCTAAGGGAGGCCGATAATTTTAGATCTAAATTAAAGCTTAGGTTCTCCTTTCAGAAAACACCATACATTTGAATTTTGGATAATTATTTAATTTTAAATCGGCCTCCATGGACACTTAGCCTCTTTTTAAAACACAGTCATCCTGCATGTGGTTTCACCGCAAACAATACAGCACTAGTTTACAAAAAAAACATTTCTATGGTTGGGAATAACTTTTTAAAGTTTTCATGAGCTGATAACTGTATATCTAAATTAAAGCTTAGGTTCTCCCCCTTCGAGAAAAACACAACTTTTGAATTTGATAATTTGTTTGTACCTTTAAACGTCCTCCATGGACACTCAGCCCTTTGTAAAATACTGTCAATCCTTGTATGCGGTTTCACCAAACAATAGAGCACTATACAGTGTTACAAAAAAACATTTCTATGGTTGGGGAATAACTTTTAAAGTTTTCAAGGGAGACTGATAATTTTATATATAAATTAATGTTTTGGTTCTCCCCTCTCGGAAAAACACCATAATACTTTGAATTTGGAAAAAGTTTTCGTACCTTAAACGGCCTATGGACACTTAGCCTCTGTAAAATACTGTCAACTTCCATGCGGTTTCACCTCGCAAACACATACAGCACTATACATTGTTACCAAAAAAAATTTTATGGTTAAATAACTTTAAAGTTTTCAAGGAGGCCGATAATTTTAGATCTAAATTAAAGCTTTCAGTTCTCCCCTTTCAGAAAAACACCATACATTTAAATTTATAATTGTTTCACCTTAAACGGCCTCCATGGACACTTAGCCCTCTTGTGTCACTGTCAACTTTGCATGTGCGGTTTCACCGCAAACAATACAGCACTATACAGTTTTACAAAAAAAAACATTTCTAAGGTTGGGAATAACTTTTAAAGCTAAGGGAGGCTGATAATTGTATATCTAAAAATTAAAGCTAGGGTTCTCCCCCTTTTCCAGAAAACACCATACTTTTGAATTTCGATTAATTTGTTTGCACTCAAATGTCCTCCATGGACACTTTAGCCCTTTGTAAAATACTGTCAACTTGCATGCGGTTTCACCGTAAACACAGAGCACTATACAGTATAAAAAAAACATTTCTATGGTTAGAATAACTTTAAAGTTTTCTAAGTGGGAGACCGATAATTGTATATCTAAAATTAAAGCTTAGGTTCTCCCCCTTTCAGAAAACACTATACTTTTGAATTTTGGAAAAGTTTTCGTACCTTAAATGGCCTCCATGGACACTTAGCCCTCTGTAAAATACTGTCAACTTCCCATGCGGGTTTCACCGCAAACATTACAGCACTATACATTGTTACAAAAACAAAATCTATGGTTGGGGAATAACTTTTAAAGTTTTCAAGGGAGGCCGAGTAATTTGTAGATCTAAATTAAACGTTTAGGTTCTCCCCTTTCAAAACACTATACTTTTGAATTTGGATAATTTGTCGTAATTTTAAACGGCCTCCATGGACACTTAGCCCCCTGTAAAATACTGTTAATCCTGTATGCGGTTTCACTGCAAACAATACAGCACTATACAGTGTTACAAAAACATTTCTAGGGGTTTGGGGAAATAACTTTTAAAGTTTTCAAGGGAGGCCGATAATTTTATATCTAAATTAAAGCTAGGTTCTCCCCCTTTTAGAAAAAAAAACCATCAATTTGGTTTTTTTTCTCTAAACGCCTCCCTGGACGCCCCTTTAAAAAGCAACCGTGGGTTCACGCAAACATACAACAAGGGGTTTTCAAAAAAAAAATTTTTAGGTTGGGGGTAACTTTTTAAATTTTCAAAAGGGGGGCCGTCCCTTTCAGAAAAACACCATACTTTTTAATTTGGAATTTTTTTTCGTACCTTAAACGGCCTCCATGGACACTTAGCCTCTCTAAAATACTGTCAACTTCTGGCATGTGGTTTCACTGCAACCATTATAGCACTATACAGTGTTACAAAAAAAAGATTTCTAGGGTTGGGAATAACTTTTAAAGTTTTCAAGGAGGCTGATAATTTTAGATCTAAATTAAAGCTTAGGTTCTCCCTTTCAGAAAAACACCACACATTTGAATTTGGATAATTATTTTGTACCTTAAACGGCCTCCATGGACACTTAGCCCTCTTTAAAATACCGGTCAATCCTGCATGCGGTTTCACCGCAAACAATACAGCACTATACAGTTTTACAAAAAAAACATTTCTAAGGGTTGGAATAACTTTAAAGTTTTCAAGGAGGCTGATAATTGTATATCTAAATTAAAGTTTATAGGTTCTCCCTTTCAGAAAAATACCATACTTTTGAACATAATTTGTTCGTACCTTAAACGTCCTCCATGGACACTTAGCCCTTTGTAAAATACTGTTTATCCTAAATGCGGCTCACTGCAAACAACAGAAGCACTATACAGTGTTACAAAACAAAACATTTATAGGGTTGGGAATAACTTTTAAAGTCTTCTATGAGACTGAGAATTTTATATCTAAATTAAAAGCTTAGGTTCTCCCTTTCAGAAAAACACCATACTTGCGAATTTGGATAAGTATTTCGTACCTTAAACGGCCTCCATGGACACTTAGCCCTCTGTAAAATACCGTCAAATTCCATGCGGTTTCACCGCAAACAATACAGCACTATACATAGTAACAAAAAAACATATCTAGGAATTGGAATAAACTTTAAAGTTATCAAGGAGGCTGATAACCTTAGATCTAAATTAAAGCTAGGTTCTCCCCTTTCAGAAAAACACCAGCACATTTGAATTTGATAATTATTTCTGCACCTTAAACGTATTCTGGCGGACACTTTAGCCCTCTTTAAAATACTGTCAATCACTTGTATGCGGTTTCACCGCAAACACACAAGCACTATACAGTTTTACAAAAAAAATTCTATGGTTAGAAATAACTTTAAAGTTTCTTAAGGGAGGCCGATAATTTTAGATCTAAATTAAAGCTTAGGTTCTCCCCTTCAGAAAAACACGATACTTTTGAACTTGGATAATTTTTTTCGTAATTTGGGAACGGTATTCTCCATGGATACTTAGCCATCTGTAAAAAACGTTGTCAACTTGCATGCGGTTTCACCGCAAACAATACAGCACTATAAAGTGTTAACAACAAAACATTTCTAGGGGTTTGGAATAACTCCTCAAAGTTTTCAAGGGAGGCCGATAATGTTATATCTAAATTAAAGCTTGTGGTTCTCCTCTTTCAGAAAAACACTATACTTTTGAATTTTTATAATTTTGTCGTACCTTAAACGGCATCCATGGACACTTAGCCCTTCAGTAAAATACCGTCAACGTCCATGGCGTTTCAATGCAACCATTACAGCACCATACAGTGTTACACAAAAAATGATTTCTATGGTTGGGAATAACTTTTTAAGTTTTCAAGGGAGGCCGATAATTTTATATCTAAATTAAAGCTTAGGTTCTCCCCTTTCAGAAAAACACCATACTTTTGAATTTCGATAATTTTTTCGTACCTTAAACGGCCTCCATGGACACTTAGCCGTCTGTAAAATACCGTCAACTTCGATGTGGTTTCACCGCAAACAATAGAGCACTATACAGTGTTACAAAACAAAACATTGCTAGGGTTGGGAATAACTTTTAAAGTTTTCAAGGGAGGCCGATAATTTTATATCTAAATTAAAGCTTAGGTTCTCCCCTTTCAGAAAAACACCATACTTTTGAATTTGGATAATTTTTTCGAACCTTAAACGAACTCCATGGACACCAGCCCTCTGTAAAATACCGTCAAAGTCCATGGGTTTTCCCCCCAAAAATTACAACACTATACGTGTTACAAAAAAAAAATTTCTATGTTGGGGAAAAATTTTACGTTTTCG
>JAQQFT010000124.1:0-22647 GCA_029582265.1 Zoroaster sp. YZ-2022
TTTTAAGAACCCCAATAGAATGATCACACATCTTGTACAGATTTGATGCACCATTGCTTGTGTACTTCAAATGATTTGCATGTAACTGGGTCACCAGTTTCCCAGCATGCACTTTAAATGTCCTTACCAGTCAATAAATGACTTGGTGGCATCCTATAATGACTATAGAGTTGTTTTTTCCCTTCACCCGCTTACCACTGATGGGGAAGAAGGAAGGAGCAAGCTTGCACCTCATCCTCACTGCAACCTCCAGTCTGACAATCTGTGGACAATACATGTAACATAATTGAATAAGAAATGTTTTGTGTATTTTATCCCTTGGTCAATGGCTAAGTTCCATGTAGCTACGTATTCGGATGACTGAAAGTCCGAAACTGTCAATACCCGGTTCCATTTTTTCAGTTCCAATTACCTGTAAAACAACGCTCAAAAATTTTGACAGATAAATGGAAGTCTCAAATTTATTGTTAACATTTTTTGTAAAGTGAATGCTTTTTACTATAGAGGCAGGAAAAGTACTACAGTAAGTCCACATTTATTATTTATGATCTCTAATTAGACAAAAGAAACTGTGTTTCATGTTGGTTATTTTATACATTCAGGAGCATTTGTGTTTTACAAATTATTTACGTGGTACCCAGGTATCCCGAACAATTTCCACTCGGGCCGGGTTCCAAAAATAACCACAAAACGTATGTTTTCTTTTCTTTCTGTAAGGCAGGGGGACGGACGGTATGGCTTCATCAAAAATTCATTAGTAATTGTTTGACTACAGAAAAACTTACATGATGTTTTGTCATCCTTACCCCAAGTAGTGTAACTATATGGATGGTTGATATATATGCATGATCAACCGTTGATCCGAAATACAAACGCATTCATGTAAAAACAATATTATGTTTTCAAAAGGGACAAAGAATAATGGCCATGCTAACAAACACACATAATTTTTTATTAGTTGGAAAGCCCTCAGAGTCATATAGGCCTATGTTATTATCAGGATGATGGATTGATGTAATTTCAGAAAAATGCCTTTGGGTTAGGCTTACAGAATAGAATAGAACACATGTGACCTCTTCCTTGATCCATGACATGACTGTTTCATTATCTCAATAAAGGTGATGAGAGTTTCAGGCCTCACTTAGTTGAGTGAGAAAGTGTCACTGCTCAGTATGTGCCAGTTGCAGCCACCACAGTACTTAGAACACTGACACTACTGTAGCCAAATTGCCTACAGTTATTAATATTATCATTGCAACATCCCCTGTGTGGCTGTGTGCGTGTTTTTTGTTATATCATGACCCTCCATCCATTGCATGACAATGTCACTGATGACAATGGGTTTGTATAGTGAAAGCTCGCGACACACATGTATACCGACAGGCCTACAGTACATTACTACCTTTCTGTACATGTGTTGCCCATACTGTCACTGATAATCTAACCATGAATAGCAGTCACACCTATACTAAACCAACATACATGTATAATAATGTGAAAGATTACATACTTCAAATGAAACCAAGTAATGAGTTCCCCTTCCACACCAGCAACAATTCTCAAACGATCAGTTCGACGAAAATAAACCACATCGCATTTCAGCAAAAATGGCGGTTGGAAATACGACCATGTGACTTATTTTTTTTCGTCCAATCAAATTGGCTGAGTTGCTGACATGACGCCGTTCGACAAGAACATTGGCCCAATGATAAAACTAACACAACGCCAATGTCGAACCGACTAAAAACCAACGTTGGTCCAACATCGACCGCCAACGTAATGCCAATGTTATATTGTCATTCAGAGCCAACAATTGGCCCAATGTAAGAAAACTAACACAATGCCAATGTCGGCCCGACTAAAAACCAACGCTGGTCCAACATCGATCACCAACGTATTGCCAACGTTATATTGTCGAATTAGAGCCAACATTGGCCAATGCCTGCAACCAACATGATGCCAATGTCGACAAAGCGTTTATTAATTGCCAACATTGGCTCAACATTAGCAGCCACCATAATGCTAACGCCGATGTTAGCTGATGTAATGCCAACATTGAGCCAACGTCAAAATCCTGACATTTGCCAACACCAACGTTGCCGAGCAATTGCCAACGCTGGGCCCAATGTATGAATGTTATCTTGGTGATACATCAGCAAGAGGTAAGGCCTGGCCTCACATCACACAAATATCAGCTTGTGAATAAGATGGGCTTGCAAATGTAGATGAGAGAAATGACGGGGAGTTAATGATGTAAACCCAATAAGAAAAAACATTCAATGTAAATTTTATTTTCTGCACAGCCCTACAAGCCGGATATTATTCTAACTATCTTTTGAAAATTTGAATATTTGGTTATTCGCAAAAAGCTTCTACATTGATTTCAAAGAATGGTATAAGACCTTGTTCATTTATTTTATGTTAGGGTACATTGTGTATACTCAGCACAACATAGTCTTCTTTGCATGAAGGGTACATTGTATATTCAAATAACCACAACTTATTTGGTCAACAACCAAAATAAATTAGTTAATAAATTGGTTTAAGCTAGCTATGGAGGACATCTTTTTTCTAAAAAGGCAAAAGTATATTGGAATCGCTTTAACACCAAGCATTCCATCTGCTAAAAAAGCAGATCAGAAAAACATCCCTATGATATTCAAGCTTGATGGGTATTTTTGACAACACGGTGTAGTATCTTATATATCAAGTTAACCATAGTACTTTGGAATAATATCCCATCTAAGCAACTGTTCTTCAAGAATCATCCAATTTGTTCATGTTCAACTTTACTCATTGCTTGATATAGGTGTATAATATAACTTGGAGCATTAAGGAAAATCATTGTCTGGATTTTTGGTCCGAGTTCTGTCCTCAACATCTGTGTAATATCAAATCTGTTGTGAAATATATCAAGAAATATAAAATGACAAAAAGATCAATCAAAAAATGAAAGTTACATGGCTGGTAACTACATGTATTAAATTACCTGAATTCATTCAAATTTATTTCAAATTTTATTTTTTAACTTAAGTTTGGAATGATCAAGTTTACATAATTAGCTTAAAGAGACAATATCTTTAAAGGGACAATAAGGGACAAATTTGACCGTTTTTCTCCCGATTAACTCAATAAATGGAATGGTCAAATTGTTTGTGTAACACTACAGATTTAACTCACATGCCAGAAGAATCTGGCAGAAAATTCGCTTTCCACTCATATCAGAAGTTAGATTTTGATTTGCCAAGAGGAAAGAGGGGCTTTTTCATGTCCAATAATTGAATGTCTCTCTTTTAAGAGAGTGACCTCGATAATTTATTAATGATCTCTTTAGTCTGGTTTGACATCCTCTCACTTAAGCCCTTTTCACACTAGTCAAATCCCTTGGTGCTAACCTGAGGAATTACGGTCAATGTTTTCACACTTGGATCGCTTTATCCCTGGTCTGCCCTGGTAAATGGACATCCCTTACTCTGGAATAGGGGTAAGTGGTAAAACCCCGGGGCTTAAGAATCCTCTGGGGAGTAACGGCTAGTGGGAAATGAAAGCAGGTTGTGCTTATACCCCAGTTTACGTGGTGGACAAAGCACGTAAACAAAATGTGAAAGGTCACAGATCAACAGAGGTCAGTGAAATACGCGTAGGGTCAGAAAGCAAACGGGGGTGTGTGGGGGGTGTGACACCCCCAATTATTTTTCTCAGTCGGCATTTAGAGCCTCAGTTGGCAAATGAAGCATCAAACCATTAAGGGTTTGCCGACTGCAAATGTATCGTGTTTCTAAGCACGTTTGTTTGTTATAATTCGTTTATAAGCTGCGGTTTCGGGTGGTAGTTATCAACTTCCAAAACTAATGATTTTGTAGTAGGTTAAATTTGGCATTCCCTCCCCTGTCCCCCGCTCCCCATCACGCAATGAGAGCCAACATTGGCCGGGGGCTGGGGGGCCCAGCGAGATTTGGCCGGGATTGTAGCTCCATTACCCAAAGAAATTCATGCCAACTTTCGACATCCATGCTATGTGCACTCATTAGTATCAGGTCATGTGCCCTCCCCTGGCCATCACACAGAACTTCTTCTCTTTTCTGCGTGAAATCCAGTCAATGTTGTTCATATGGTCAAAAGATTTTCTTAGTAAAATAAATATTTTTCCATAGCAATCTCAGAATTTTTGTATAGCAGATTTAAAATACTACACATTACATACAGTGTGCGTAAAGCAGGTTCAGGGTGTTGTCAAGGGCTTTACCGTCGCTTTTGATCCATCATATATATGCCCAGATTTTACCAGAATTAGAAATAATTATCTTTAGTGTCCAGAAATTGTGCCAAAGTTGCAGTCATTATTAAACAAAAAGTCAGTCCATTTTTAGTTTTTTTTTGCATTTAGTAATATCGCAGAAACAGATGCAATATCACGAAATGTATTTAAGCACCAATCGCAATAAATGAATGTTAATTTTGTTAAATGTTCAAAAACTTTTATTGAAAAACAAAGTTATAATGTTGATACAGTTCTCATGCTTGGAGCGGTACCGTCCATGCCATAGTGACCGTATAAAAGCAGACTACACATGTGTGAACTTCAAATGGTTAAGGGGGTTGGCCTAAAAACAGTCTCCGGTTTCTGGTCTCCGCACTTGTCGCCTCAGACCCACGCATCAACATTTTCAGTTTTCTTTTTTTTTGCTATGAAACAATGTCAACTTGCAGCCAAAATTGCTGGATCGATTGGAATTCTGCCGTGCTGTGTTTTAAACGACTTTTTCACATAGGGGTATGAATGTTTGCCTGATTTGTGAGTGCCTCTTCTAACCACCATATCTTGTGTATGAGAAATTTGGTCTGGTTCCAATAACCGCGGTATACATGTATCATTTTGAAACCGGTCGCATGGCCAGAGACCAGAGACTTTTTTGGCTCTAATAAACTGGGTGGTGTTACATGTTTTCAGAAATTCTCAACGCTGTTTGTTAGCAGAAAAGGCTGTATTCACATTAGATTGGGCATTGAGGTGAAAATCCTAATGGATTGTGGGAAAATAAAGTTGCATGTATGGCATCTTTGTGGGAACCACTATGGTGGGACACATGTAGTGAAACCATCTTAAAAAGAGGGATTCCTGTGTTGCTCTGCCACTGTGCATGAGCACTAGTTAAGGCATTGCATCTTGGTATCTTGGGATTTCTCAACGTGATTTGATGAGTCTATTGGTACAGCGGTTAAAAAGTGCACATACAATGAAATCATGATTTAGCTCACGCAACGAGTACCAGTCACCTTCAAAGAGGACAATTAGTACTAACATGACTCAGGGTGCAAGTTTGTTGTTCCTTGCACAATTCCACAAATTGTCGCTCACCATGTAAGTTGGATGTCTCTTGATCACTGAATGCAATTTGCCTTTGAAGTAAGTTTGTTATGATGATCAAAAGCAAATATTACACAACCCATTGTTAATTTTGCAGTGTTGATTGTGTTTTTTTTTTTTCTTCAAATTTGATTATAGTGCCATTATTTGCGTTCCTCAGACAATGTTCACTTGCGCTCTTTATAAATGGTGGACTAGTGGATCAACAGGGCATGGAATCAGAGTGCTACTTTTTGATAATTAGGTCATATTACCGTTGCTGCTCTATAAATGAGCCAGTCATTTTCAGTCAATGTGTTTATCTTAAACTAAGACACCGATTCCATGCCCTGTTGAAAGTCTGCTCTGATCATGATGATATTGTCCCTTTAATGTACAGGTGTTTTAAGTGCACATACAACCTCTAAAGTACAATCAATATAAGCTATTAGTGTGTGAAGCATTGTTATTTAACTCACACACATTTGATTGGTAGATTACCCATGACAGCCACTGACATGTATGTTATATTCTGCATTATTTTTTAATTTGTACAGGTTAGCATAACACTATGAATAACTTCACCCTGAAATTGCCCTGAAAAATCTGTTTTACCGGGAAATGAATAGTTCACAGTTAAATTTCATTACGACACAACACCGTGAAAAACACCATGAAGTACTTGGAATTTCTTCGTCGCCGTGAAAAACGCCATGAACCTCTTTGTGGCAATTTTGGGCAGCTCAGTAATTTTCAAGATCACCGTGGAATTTGCTCCTGAAATCACTTCATGAACATTATTGCCAATATCTGAGAGGAAGAGACATCATGAAATTGCCATGAAATCATGGTGAATAATTATTTCACGGCAAAACGGATTTTCAGGGCATTTTCAGGGTAAAGTTATTCATAGTGTAATGCTTACTGCAATCTTTTGGTGGTGTGGCATATTCCAGGCCCAATTATTATTGTGGGTTAATGCTTTAGATGTACTAGTGTTTTAGTTCATATATTTAATTATTAAATGGGGAATAAATTCTTGCCCCAAGAAAATATTATCTTTTTTTTATTCTCCTGAATAAATATTGTTATCACTATTAAGGTGTTTCTAGACAGTGATTGACAGCTCCATTGTTAGGATTGAAACCATGTCTGTCTGGATTGGCACAATACAAGATATACATATTGTCCTTTATATAGCCTGGATATATCATCACATAACACTGTCCTTATATAGCCTGGTCCTTATATAGCCTGGACCATACATCACATAACACTGTCCTTATATAGCCTGGACCACATCACATAACACTGTCCTCTGGCTACAGCCTGGAACTACATCACATAACACTGTCCTTATATAAGCCTGGACCACATCACATAACACTGTCCTTATATAGCCTGGATTACGCCACATAACACTATCCTTATATAGCCTGACCACATCACATAACACCTGTCCCTTATACAGCCTGGATCACATCACATAACACTGTCCCTTAGCCTGGACCGCATCACATAACACTGTCCTTATATAGCCTGGACTAAATCACATAACACTGTCCTGGTATAGCCTGGACTGCATCACATAAGACTGTCCTTATGTAGCTCTGGACTGCATCACATAAGACTGTCCTATGTAGCCTGGACTGCATCACATAAGACTGTCCTTATGTAGCCTGGACTGCATCACATAAGACTGTCCTTATGTAGCCTGGACTGCATCACATAAGACTGTCCTATGGTAGCCTGGACTGCATCACATGTAACACTGTCCTTATATAGCCTGGACTGCATCACATAAGACTGTCCTTATGTAGCCTGACTGCACTGCATCACATAACACTGTCTCTTATATAGCCTAACTACATCACATAATACTGTCCTTATAGCCTGACTGCATCACATAACACCTCGTCCTTATATAGCCTGACTACATCACATAAGACTGTCCTTATATAGCCTGGACTCACATCACATAAGACTGTCCTTATATAGCCTGGACCTACGCCACATAATACTGTCCTTATATAGCCTGGACTACATCATATAACACTGTCCTTATAGGTGGAGTGTCGTGGGCCGAGCGTGTTCTAGCTTGGCCGACTCAAGTTCTGGTGTTAGCTGCAGAATGTGGGTTCGAGTCCCCGCCGTGACACTTGTGTCCTTGAGCAAGACATCTTCCAACCATACATTGCTTTCCTCTCCACCCAGGGGTTAAATGGGTACCTGTGAGGGCAGAGTTGGTTGATTAGCCCTATATGCGCTGTAATTGCAGCAATTGAGCTGTATGCTCCCCGGGGAGCTGAGATGGTTTCAGGAATGATTTGTGAGCCTTGTGAGCCTTATGAGCCTTATGAGCCTTATGAGCAGGGGTAATAATATAATGCGCCTTGAGCACCACTCAGTTGGTGGATACGCAGCTTGCCATATAAGTACACACATTATTATTATTATTATATAGCCTGGACTACATCATATAACACTGTCCTTATATAGCCTAACTACATCACATAACACTGTCCTCATTACGGGAATCCTCCATTAGAGAAAAATCCAGTATCACACATCCTTTTCATGTTTACCAACTCACACCTCTTATCTGCTTGGACAAACAGTGGCTTTTAATCCCTTTATCTGAGTGACAGGCGATATGTAGCCGGTACTACTTTTAACCACTGGAAGCGTGGAAGACTGATCCTACCAGCACAAGCCACTGTATTTATTTCCTAGTGCATGGGCATTGTGCAGGGTTGAGGCACATTTTAGTATTATTATGGTGGGTGGTTTAAATCTTTCCAAGTTCACCTATTAATGTAGTAGAAAGTTGAGGTAGCAACCATGAAGAAGATATTTATTTAGAGTTGTGAAGCTTAGTTCCCAGAGTCATCACAAATCTTTTTTAACATTTCCATGGTGCTACAGAAAGCAGTAACACTAACCAGATTGTTTCCCACATCTCTATTTTCCTACCAGAACATTGTTAGACACACTAAGCAAGACTTATAGTCTTCCTTTCAGGACAAGGCATGTCGAGTTGGCGCGCACGTGTATAACTTCTCGTTTTCGGTCCATGGATCTTCTTTTTTGTGAACCTGCCCACCGGGAATTCAAGTGCTCATCACAAAAGATATGAGTTGATCGCGCATATACGCTCAAAAAATATAGATATAAATAAATTTTAAAAAAATCATCGAAGCTCCTTTCAAATACAAAACACATACAAAAGCATGTTAAAACATGTTTCCCTCTCCCCCTCCCTCTCTGCGACTATCGTGGGGATCGGGATCAAGAGGCCTGAGAAATTCAGGCAATCTCATCCAGGTCAGTCAAAAACGGGATAACCGTACGGTCGCTACAGGTATTTTGCACGTAATTTACACTCAACTTGCAAATACGACCATGATATTTTTTTTCTACGGTCGTTAGCTTAACAAATTCATGTCTTGCCTATTGTAAGATGGCAAGACAGACACTGGACAAAAATGGTTTGGTATATGAAAACAAATACTGTGGCCCCCGTGCGAAAACATAGACCAGGACGTCTTGTCATAACCTCAACCAAGTAATCATTAATAACCATGGTGCACGATGAATTAGCAAAGCGCAAAAGCAACGCTTTTCAAAACCTGTCATATCAAAGAACTTACGATAAATAAGTAAAAGCCTAGCATTCATTTTTAAGAATCGGTCCCAAAACATTCAGGTTTTTTTATTGTAAATTTTTTTATTATCAGAAGTGCAATCGGAGCAGTCATGACCGATGGCGTACTCATTGAGTAATCTCAGAAAATGTGAATTGACAACAAGTTTAAGACTCCTTTACCATTCAAAATTTTTAAAAATATAAAAACGTTTGTGAACTATTTCAGAAATTTTAATCGGCAACACTCCGATGTTTTCAGAGATGTCCCAGAAATTCAAAAGACCACTGAAAGTAAACAGGATGCTTAGCAGAGTTAGCCAATGAATTGAACAATAGAGTGTCCAAGAGAGTAAGTTTGGCTCACCGATTTCAATAGACCATTGAATACTATTACATAGCAGACTGAATAGGATGCTTACTGTGATAGCCAATTACTAATGAAAAGAACACTATTATGTTGGAGGGTGCAACAATAAGTAATAGGCACGTCTTCAAGTTTATTGCCCTTTACAGTAGCAACGTGTGTTCAAAAGCAAGCTTCAACAAAAGGTTTCCATGGAGAGAATGCCGCAAGACACGTTGTTTGTCGAACTGGTGGGGGGGGGGGGGAATCCCTGTTCTGACAAAAAAAAATATGTAACAATATTAAAGTGAACATTAAAAAACTGACATTCTGCAGGGGTACTATCGGACATTAATAAAAACAAAACAAATTGGCCAGACCCCCACCTGCAATTTTTTGGGGATCCGCCCCTGATATGCTAATAAATACTCATGGTCCATTAAACAGCCGCCATAACTTATGGTTTTTGGCTAACAGCGGGATTCAAAGATCCATGTTTAGCCTATGACTATTATTAGAAGTACTGTATAAGCATTTGCCTAAATAAGTCGTTTATTTACATGAAATAAAAACACATCGTCGTTTTCCCATGGTTCAAACACGTCGAAGAGTTTCGCTGCTGGTCTGGCGGCAATTTAGGCCGAATATTATTTCTCAGCGGGGCTGGGCCTGGTATTTTTTACCCAGCGGTTCCGGCAGTTTCCATAGAAAATAAAAAACAGTATAACGGTTGCTACAGGGTATTTTGCCGTATTTTACACTCAACACCAATATCGACCCTGATGTTTTATTCGTGTCGTTAGCTAAAAAATCATGAAAGACAGATGCTGGACAATAATCGTTTGGTATAAAAAAAAAAAAATACTGTGGCCCGATGCAATTATATTATCTGCGGTCGAAATTGCCACTGTCCTAGTGATATCTAATGGAAACTTATCCCATTAGATATCATTACGACAATGGCAATTTCGGACTGCAGAAAAAAAAAAGCGGGGCCACAGTATTTTTAATATACGAAACCATTATTCCAGCGCCCTATCTTCTTGCATACGATTTCAAAGCTAACGCCCATTATCGAGAAAACAATTGCAGCCCCGCGAAACCTAGACCAGGACGTCTTGTCTAACCCTCAACCAAGTACTATGGTGCACAATGAATTAGCAAAGCGGAAAAGCAACGCTTTTCAAAACCCATGTCATATCAACGCACTTGCGAAATAATGGATGATTACAATCCCGCTGAATTTTTTTCTGCATTCGAAATCGCCATTTGCATAATGATTTTCAATGGGAAATTTTTGTTGTAATTTGATTCAAAAGAGGTCCTCAAAAGAAAGGACATTTTTTGAGGATGGCAATTTTGAATGCAGAAAAAATTGCATCCCGCCCGCCAGACACACCCTCCCCACCGATCAAAACAATAAGCGCTTGGCCTATTTTGCTACAGCGCCATGTGTGAGCTATTGCCGCGTAGTTAAATCACCTACCATGCCTATGCTCGCTGTTGAGTGTGCGTCGCGAGCATATTTAAAACCTACGCCTGAAAAAGTAGGACAATGTTGCTCACTATTTTCGTTCAACTGCTAAAACATATGACCAACATAAATAAATATACTTACCCAACGACCTTTATTGGACGACTAGAATCGATTTTTTTAAATATTAGACTCATTATTGCAAAACCCTAATAAGTAAGCATCAACCTTAGTAAATATCCATTCGCATAGCGCTGGCATTTTCCACGACCGTTGAGTTACTGTGCCACGTTCTCAGCTCATACTTGGTCCTTTTTCACGATTAAACAATGAAACTATGATAACTTTTTGTCAAAACAATGAAAATACAAGAATGGAATCCGAAAACTAATGCCTTCTATGTGATATTTTTCTCTGCAAACTCACAGCCAGCCGGTGTACATTTCAGTTACCGCAGGATTAGCTTATTGACACAGTAAACACACTTAAAAAAATTTGCATTGAAAAGGATGTGTGATTTCCGAGTTTGGGGCCTCAAACTCGGAAAGTTTCTAATGGAGCTATCCCGTAATGTTATATAGCCTGGACTACATCACATAATATTGTCCTTATATAGCCTGGACTACATCACATAACACTGTCCTTATATAGCCTGGACTACATCACATAACACTGTCCTTATATAGCCTGGACTACATCACATAACACTGTCCTTATATAGCCTGGACTACATCACATAACACTGTCCTTATATAGCCTGGACTGCATCACATAACACTGTCCTTATATAGCCTGGACTACATCACATAACACTGTGTCCTTATATAGTGCTGGACTGCATCACATAACACTGTCCTTATATAGCCCCTCTGGACTACATCACATAACACTGTCCTCCATATAGCCTGGACTACATCACATAACACTGTCCTTATATACTGCCTGGACTACATCACATAACACTGCTAAAAAGTGGCGCGTACCAAGAGTATGATCAGGGTGGGGAGATAACAATGGGCTCAGTAGAAAATAATTCAATAAAAAATTATCTTTCTGTGGAAGCCTGCATTTATTCAACTGGAAAAACGATAACTGGATATGCGAATCATTGAATAGATATATGAATTGTTAAAATATGACCAGCATTACCTTGAGCGAGGGTCACTAGCAGGATGTAGCCTCCGATCCTTTAATATGTTAAGCAGGTGTCATGCAAGAATCAACCAGTGATCGATCAACTAATAATGTGTAGTGTGCTGCAAGTCTGTGCAGGATGCCATCATCAATATGGAAAGAGAAATATTAGACAAGAAATTTTAGACATGATCAAATTGATTAATATGTTTTCGCACTTGCCTTCCTTTCGATTCCTTCTTTTCCCCTCTCATGTGTCTCCTCTCAGACACTATCCACGGCAAGATTTCATGTGGATCGTCTGTTCATATTTTGAGCGCTAACCTCAAATATCTATTTGTGAAATGTTTTGATAATGTAATTGACAAAATTGTACAATTATCCTCTTTTGTTTGTTGCTGCTGTTGTAATTGTAAAGTGTTCTTGTTATTGTAATAGAAATATTGTAGTATTTGTTATAGTAAATGAAAAAAGTGTCATGTAATGTCGAGGTGTAATTTTTACTTGATGTAAATGTAAATTATATTTTTATGACAAAACTCCACTCAAAAGATCTACTATGGTGGAGAATTCCTGTCCAAAATGAACCCAAATAACTTTTACTTGTTATATCAAATCTTCTGATCTCAGAAGCCATGGTCAGGCCAAAATCTGTGTCTCGCCCCTCCTAAATACAAAAATCTTAAAATAAAACGAGAGAACACCTATCATGCTGGTGAACTCTTTGATTGAGCTCACTCACACCTCCTAAAGGATTAAGCTTGTAATAAGGCAAGAAGGGTGTATTTGCAACTTGTTGGTCATCATGCTAGGTCAGTCAGCACTGTCCAGATGCAACATGGCTTAACGCTGATGTTATACTCAGAAAATGACCAGAGGGTTTTTCTAGCCGGTTTCTGGTCACACTGTACACCTCATTATCTTGAACCTGTTTGTTATGAGTAAAAGTTACATACGCAACATGTATGTGGACCCGAGAACAAAAGATGTCCACACTATGCAGGTCCTGAAATGTTATGTTCAGGAGGAACAACAGATGGATATTCAACAATTGTAGCATACACTTTCTACGTCTAAGAAGCCTCCACCATTGTCATGTGTTCACCTTCATCTTTATCCACAAGCAAGACAGCCTCTAGCTAAAAAAAACCCACCAGGAAGCCATGTAAACTATCAAAGATAGACCACCAGCCAATATTTGACGATACTCACTGAACGGTGGTTCAGTGAGTATCGTCAAATATTGATGAGAATAGGAACTATACGCTGATGAGAGACTACTTGATGAGGATAACTACCTGTTCACTCGTACAAGAAGTGGGAAATGAACTTAGAAGACACTCATGTTATCTGGAATCAACTGATCGAGGCAGATCCAAGATTCATTGTGTAATAATTTGAGACAATAATTAACTTATGCTTGTGAATTGAGAGCTGGTAAAAAATAGTTTGTTCAAGTGGAATACTATAATTTATTTTATTTGATTACACTTAACTTGTTTGTCTTTTCCACCGCTTGATTGTTTTTTGGCTTAACTGTTTGTCTGTTTGACAAGAAATAGAAACCATTCCCAGTTATCAAGTCACCACCATTGATGACTATGTCATTGTTACAGTGCTGTATAGCTCTTGATACAGAACAGACTTGGGTAGATTTTGTACTATACCTTTTTAATGGCACCAACCAAAAAAAAAACATCCCCCTGATACGATCGAATCAGAATGCTTGGATATCCTCTTGTAGTGACCACGCTACGCCAGACATTATATTAAATATATGTAAATAAACCAATACAAGCGTGACCGTGGTCGGGTTATCTTGAACTCAACCTGTATCTATGTGAGTCCTCTCCATGTGTTCTAGCTAGGCTTATGTGCATGACTCCACCTATATACTGTCCTGGTCCCAAAACACCTTCCAGGATCAGTAAGGCCATATGCATAAATAACCCGGTGTAATTTGTTGCCCGGTCAGAACCCGGTATTGTGTACCGGGCTAAAATTTGAATCAGACCGGGTTTATCCTCATTATGGAGTCTGGAGAGATATTGGCTAGTGAGCTTGCCGGTATGGGACAACAAAAGAACCAATTTGCCAAGCGCTAATCCGCTCAGCCAGCAGTCAGCAGATTCAAAGGGCCTCCAGCACTAATCCTTAAAACCGCAAGACTTGCCAGTATTAACAATGTGTGAATGTTTTATAGAGTTCCCTAAAAAAAAACACTTAAAAAAAACAGAACTTCCCAAATACGTAATATTTTTGCAGAAGTTATGACAATGGGCAAGCATTTGAGTAGTATAATTGAGGTCAATCATTCATATATGTAAAAGAACCGTTAAAGATATGGCATATTGCTAGGTATGTCAGTTATGGAAACCAGTACTAAATTTTGAAATACCACAGCATTGCCAACACATGCACACCCAGAAACTAGTACAAACATACCCTTTTCTCAAAATCGTTTTCTAAAGAACAAGAAACACATTTTTCAGTTATGATTCCAGATTTGCAGAGAGAGGAAGAATTCTTCTCAATATAAAACCAAAGTTTCTCTACCGAACAAGGAAAGTGCTACTCAGTACTAAGCTTGAAAATAGTTACATTTTTAATACTTTAAAATCAGAGATAATGTGGTCACGGCACCAAATGATTTGTGACTTTAAAAACTGTGCATGTATCGCACGAGTCTACGTTTTCCATGAATAGCAGGAAATGCATCACGTGATTAAATCGTAACGCGAGATTTTGTGAAACAAATTTTGACAGATTTATAAACATTTTGAAATCATATTCAAACCTTTCCCAAATAATCGCGTTTACATGGTTATATTCCCATCAAAAATATCAAGCTTTTATCCCGCCCTCATTGTCGGTTTCGTTTCCTGCATGTCCAGACCATCGCTGTGGAGGCACGTCCGTGGGACGACGTGGTCAACGGTGACTTCACGCCAACGAGACGGCAGCACGCAACAGTGAACACGTGCACCTGTTTAGCTATATAGCATCCGCATACGCAACTTTAATTCCCCAGCAAATCCGTAGGTTTTATCCGCAATGCCTAAAATTCTATATGTGCATGATATTTTTTTTTCTGCTGATGATGAATTAACTACGGACGAAATTCTCAAATGGAAAACCGCACGTTAACAACTCTACCATTTTTTTTTTTTTTTTTTTTTTTTAACTTCGTGACTTGCGTGTATTTCTTTTTTTTTCTTTTCTCCTCTCCTGTTGGGGTTTGGGAAACATTGAGCAATTGAGCCACCCCCTATACACAATAGTACCGTGTTCAGTTCACATGTGCGCTTTCATATGATCACTACGGCCGTATTCAACAAAGGAACTCTAGAAACGTTACTAACTTTTAATTAACAAAATAAGCATTCATTTATATATGTAGTGGTGAGATTTAGAATAATAACGGCACACAATATGATCGCGCAACCACTCATTTTCCTGACGAATTTTTAATAATCAAAATCAAAAGCACCCGAAGATGTCGCAGTCGGTAATTTGTTTTTGTGATATTGCTTCTGTTTTAGCGATCGATATAATAATGTAAACAAAATAAAATAAAATAAAATGGACGGAGGACTAACATGAATGACTGCAATTTGGCGAAAATAGTTACACGTGAGTTTTTTACCACCTTGTGGCTCAATTTCCGGACACTAAAAATTATTATTTCTGGTAAAATTTGGACATTCATATTAGTAGAACCAAACGACAGTAAGCCTTAAAAAATAACACCCTTTACCTATGCACACCACATACTGTAACTTAAGCATTTTTAAATTTATGCTGTTAACGAGATAACAATTGGGATGATTCACTTATTGATGTGTTAAACGGGGTTTCCGGAGTGGGTGGCTGATGGTGATTTTCTGGAGGGGTGCGTGTGGATTACGGACCATTGGATGGTTGCTTTCCAATAAACGGGTGTGTTTTGACACACTTGGGCGACTATCTCGGAGCTATCTTGATGGCAATGAACTCACCTACTCTACTCCTCGAAGCTTCCAAAGCTTCCCGGACCATTGCATCATGACAAGTTTGGTCGCCTCCACTACAGTATGCCAGAACTGGCCCTCTTACAATTTGTTTGGCGTGTGTGCAAGAACAGTTGCAGGAAGGTAATCTCCAGAGCACAGCAGATAGAGAGATCGGCTATGACCGCCTCATCCACAAGTTGTAACCAGTCAATGGTTCTGCTCCATAGGGCGCTACCATTGTTAAAAAAGCGGCTCCTTTTCAGAGCCACACAATTTTCCAAAAGAGATATTTCAATGTAGCTTTCATCATCAAAAATATATAAAAGGTCATATTTTCTCTTTCTCCCCATTCTCTTCTCCTCCCATCATATTCATAATACATAATTTAAGACCTGTCTTAGCAAAACAGAAAAATTAATTAATAAATGTGGATTTCTTCATTGAAAGGTAGCGCAAAGATACATCATGATCGCAGTTCACTGTTTTATTTTGATTCAAATTGTCGCCAATAAATACGAAAACAAATTATATTTCACAAATAAAATATATCAGTATTCTATAATTATGTGCTTCACTTCGAAAAACGGAAACCAAAACCACCATGCCAAAGAAATTTGAAATGAAAAGGCGTAATTTCGATACAGCTGAAATGTGAACTCCACGTTCAAATTTTCATTTGTATACTGCACATGTACTGCAAGTTGAAGAGCATGTGGAATATTATTCGTCGCCTTCATGCAAAGAGAAGTAGGTTTTACAAGCACTATTTTAAGACGATTTGCTCACGATCCCGGTCCCAAACGTATAGATGTATTATGTTTGCGCGTAAAATCTGCGGAGACCTGGGAAGCTGTGGCACTTGTTTACGCCCGATACAGGCGAATTTACTACCAAGGAGAATTATATTTTTATGTACACACAGCCACATTGGGTCGCTATGACCAGGCGCTAAGATTCATACAATTATTAGTCTGTTGTAAGGTGTGTGCATCCTAATGTTATGTGCTGGGGGAAGGACTCAAGACCCTATTAACGCGTGCATGTTATCAAAGGAAATTTACACAGAAAAGTCTTAAAAGCGGTGGGAAGAAATCAGCTTCAAATTAAACCAAAATCAAGTAACTGGCATCTCGCCACACTCCCAAAATCGCTAGCCAGCGTTTAATATCCCTTTAACAAATCGTGACGATTATCAGATTAGCCAGCCTATCTGTCTGGACCCCCAGAGCCGAGAGACCAGAAGGCAACCAAGCGTTGATACGCTTGAGTAACCCGCGACTGACTACACACCAGGCTACATTTAAGACCTAGGCCAACACCAGGGGATTTATAAGACGGGTTATTTATGGCATTTGGGCCTAAATAGGTATATATAACACCAGATACTACACTATGCAGGATATCTCAATAGGCTGTGGGGGCAATGGGGCCAAATAGTGAGATGATGGAGCAAAATGTGGGAGGAGGGACACAATTTCCAGTTGTCATAAATCCTTTGCAAACGGAGTTAACTCTGGGCACAAATGAGCCCCAGCAATGTTGTACATGTCAACAGCCTCAGCATCAACACAATAGACTTACAACATTCCGAGTCCATTGTAAATGATAAAGGCATTGAGTATGTCAACTACATTGACCCACTATAACACCCCAGAACAGCCCCCCCTCCTACCTGAGACACACCCAAGTGTTGTAGGCTGGAAGGTCCCTTTGTTTACGGTTGTACTGTAAAAATGTACCATAACCATTATGAATAAGAACATACCAATTGATCTTGCACTACTCTGCTCTATGGTGACAATGATCCACCTGGCCTTGACCAAGGCGCGTCGGAACGGTTTGGTCGCATAGTGCTGTAAAAATGTACAATAGTCATTATGGGTAAGAACATATCTTGTCAAGTGCACTGCTTGGGTGACAATGATCCAGCCAACATGGTGTAAGCATACACATTTTTACACTTACCCATGAGTATATTGTGCTACTAAGAGAGACTCAAGCTATCCAATTGAAGGCCCATATACAATCTAAAATACCGTCCTTGTTCTTTCTGATTCACAGGTTCCATACATGTATTCACACTGTATTCCTTTACATATTGTGGCATTCTCTCATGAACCAACATTTACCTTGCAGTGCGAGGTGTCCCACACATAGCAATGAGGTTATCAAATTCACTCAGGATGTAGCTCTCACTACTTACCTTCCACTATGTTCCTTTCATACAGAGCCTGTGTGTGTAGAAATGGAATATAACTCATTTTTACGTGATGTCCAAAGCACAGGCCCTAGCTTTGACATGTATTGTATTGATACTAACGGGTGACAGATGGTCACTGTATACTGTGGGAACTTAAAATCACAAATAACTGTGCCAGGCCAAGATACACTTGGTTACCAAAGACATCTTTGATGAGTTTATACCGACACGCCTTAGTCAATGCTAATACTCAGCACACACTACCCATTTTATGATTTTTGAATATTTTGTATTTAGCATTGATTGCTATGGGAGTTTATATAACGGGGTGCACCCCTCAGACCAGTAGTACACCACCCATTCGTCATTATCTTGTGGTAACAGACTAGGCAACAAACATTCTCTTATGGCTGATCTTAACCTACCTCTAAGACCATCTAATTAGCACCATATCCATGTACATCTTGGTTAATCATATGAAAACATACCTGTAATCAAGAAACAAACAAATTTATAATGAACAGCGTCCATACAATTTGTATGCATTGAACAACATTCATCACATACATACTTTTGACAGCCTATTGTTTATTTTAATTTAATTTTTTTCATTTCAGATAAATTTTTAAAAATCTTTTGAAAACTTTCAGGCCTCAAAACAAAATTGAATGTTTCTCAATCCCGCAAGCACCAGTTTAAGCAGCACAAATAAAAATATGCGAGGTGCAGAGATGCCAACATTCCAAATTGAAAAAGAGTAATTCGTCTAACGAAAGTGGTTTTACCGTCATGTAAGCTGCTGATGAACTACGCGTGCGTGTGCCGTAAACACATGTGGTTCTTTACATTGTTGGTTTCGCGGCTGGCCAAAAATTGATACAAGGATCGTACAATCGTAATTGGACTCAATAAATCATAAAAATTACGCCCAAATCGTAAATGTTGGCATCTCTGGAGGTGGGAATCATCCTTGAAAATTCTCTTTTTTGTGAATTAAAATAGTTTTGTTTTTGGTTAATGAATGATGTATATGTGCACGCATACATTTTACTATCTCTGCAGCATAGCCGTGGTCAACTCACAACATTTCTGGTTAATACTTCACGTTAATACTGCCTCTTTTTAGCTTGAAAAGTCAACTCAATGAATTCCCTCTGCTTTCGTCGTACATAAGAATATGAAGTGCCCCTTCATGCATGTGAATGTATGGTATCAAAAATGCCACTGCATATCATACAAAGAGACTATTTCATAGATATCCACAGTATATACACCTAGATATAATTCATGTACAGCACAAGATAGTGGCACAACACACTTCCAAATTGACTTCAAAATACAGAGGGGGGGGGGTTCAGGATCCATTAAAAGGTCCTAGAAAATGTTGGATTCTAGGTGCTCTCTGATTCAATGTATAATACACATGCTGACATATAATGTGTATTTATTGCACATTGTACGTGTACATCATACATACATGTATATGTTTCGTAGACCTCTATGAGTTCATGTGATGCTGCACAATAATGATCACTCAATATTTGCTCAATTTTGACATTTGAAACGTAATACTGAGAATATAATCTATAAGTTTTAGAGCTAATCCTTGTAAAAACTACTAACAATCAACTCGATTGTCTGGAGAAACTGCAAAAGAAGGCTTTTCGTATAATACTTACTTATGATTATTGTATGAATCATTCATATGAGCTCATCTGTCGTGAAATAAACATTCTCCCAATATCCTCCTAGAGACTTGATAAGTTGACCCCTTAATTTCAGCAGGTCACTCCTCAGTTCAACAAAAGTTCCGAAACTGGCTCCCACAAACTAGGAACAATAACTTAAGAAATTCGCAGATCATTTTGATGAGACTGTTGGATGTAGAACCAACAGGTATAAGAACAGTTGTATCCCCAAGTCCTAACCAACTTATTGAATAAGCAGTATTGACCATCATCAGCTAAACCACTTTGTGGTTTTAGTTGTGTACTGCTGTCAATTGGACTTGGAGCTTGTTTTTATTCTGATCTCTGTACTTTAAAAATATATAACTTTGTTTCTATCTGATTGTATTTTTAATTCCTGTTCTTTTTAAGTAATTTGTGATGGCATCTTTATGTCGTGTTTAAAATCATTATCTTCTATTTTATTGTTTAGAATTTCTTAAATGTTTTTCATATTTCCCAGTTTTTATGTATGAATATATAGTACACCAACCTACTGGTTGTCATACTGTACATTCCCAATAACTAATTTGTTTACCTGAAATAAACCAATAATAACTCAGACATTAAGTGCTGTTTGTCCTATGGACGAACACAAAGCTGTTCCGCTGTTGTTGGACCATGGATTGTTGTAATGACGCCGACCCTCAGCCTAAGTTGTAGGCTCTAACCCTGATCTTGAAATTGGACCATTGAGGTTGAGACCTTAAAGATGGTCAGTTGCCCGATTTTAGGCTCGATTTGACGGTCAAAAATTAATTTAAATGTTAAATTGCTATTTTGACGGATGAGAAAAGTTATTAGCTTTCATTTGATACCTTGAACTAAACAATCCGTCGAGGATTCGTGAGAATAAATTAAACACGAAAACGGTGCAATAATAAAAGGCTGGGGCAGCACAAGTTTAATCGGTCAAGGACTGTCGACGTACTAATAAAAATTTGCACATGTTGCAGCTAGCAGTCAGTTAATATTCATTAGATACACGCTACACACAGTGCGTATCATATATGTGTGGAGGTGGTATACAACAATACTTGTACATGTGCAATGTACATGTACATATAATCCCGAGCGATGTGAGTCAACTAAACATCGACACACTTTGAGATCCGCATGGCGGATTAGTTGAGTATAAATTAAATTCATACATGATGTCTCTCTTGAGTTATCTTGATGGCGCAAGCATAATAATAATAATAATAATACTGACATGTCACATTTTCCCATAAAAATGTACAAAAGCGCATTACAATCTTAAAACTAGCACATAATAGTAAAAACAAACAGATTAATACATTAAGTCAAAAGATGTAAAACAACAAAGTTACACTTAAAAATAAATAAATTAACCAAATGCTTGTTTAAAAAAGAAAAGTCTTAAGCTCTTTCTTAAAGACAGACAGAGACTGGGAATTAATTGGATATTTGAGGGCAATTTTGTTCCATAAATGTGGGCTGTTTAGCCTGTAAGAATGATTTGTCTCGGTAGATTTTTTTCTATTTTTTCTTTAGGATAATTTTAAAAGCAACCTGTTATTGGAACGTAAAGAATAGCTGGAATTATCTTTAACATGCAAACATATCAATAATATAATTTTGGAGGGCAAAGGTGGTGATAGGGCCTTAAATGTCAACAAAATAATGTTGAATTCAATACGATAATGCACAGGCAGCAAGTGTAACTGATAAAAGTAAGGTGCATAACATGACTCCACCGTGCAGTAGTACCGCACAAGCCGAGCAGTGGCATTTTTGTACCTTTTGTAGTTTAGATATCATTATGTAATTTGAAGACCATAAAATAAGTTATTACAGTAATTCGAGGAC
The DNA here is from genome assembly GCA_029582265.1 of Zoroaster sp. YZ-2022. Classification (NCBI taxonomy): domain Eukaryota; kingdom Metazoa; phylum Echinodermata; class Asteroidea; order Forcipulatida; family Zoroasteridae; genus Zoroaster; species Zoroaster sp. YZ-2022. The sequence goes on from JAQQFT010000124.1 coordinate 21,694, forward strand.
GACTAGTAATGAATGCATGAACCAGCACAACTTCAGCACCTCTCTTGATAAGTATTTCCTGATTCTTCTAATATTATGGATATAATGATAGAACGCTAAAGATTGAGCAAGTTTTTGTAATTTGCTTGTTCATAGTCAAATTTGAGTCAAACCAGCAACCTAAGTTGCAAACTTGCAAGGATGGTGTGATAGAACAGCCACCCATAAGTTTTAAGTCAACGTCACATATGTCGTTGACCTTTGACATGTACCCAAAAAAGCAAAAACCATACATTTGTAGGAATGCACTACTACCAAGCCACCTTAATCAATTGTCATGATCGTTTATGAAACAGAGGTGAAAATAAGCATTAATTTATTATATCCATAAAATGGGTGTTGATCTCGGACCTGTGACGACATTATTCAGTATGCAGAGGATCTCAGAGCAAATTAAGTCTCATTCATCATGATTTCACTTTCTGGATTACAGTCGCAAAGATACAATCTTCGGGAGATTAAAGTTAGTTAGACAAAGCAAATTAAATAATAGTATCCTAGGGGACAAGCACATTGGTCGGAGAAGTTGTCTGGGGAGAGACAATTTGCTTGAGAATCTTGGCAATGTACATGTATGCTGGGGGAGATAATTACAAAGGGGGCGCAGTGTTTTTGCAGAATTGCATTAAATTGCCAGAAGAGGGCACATGTTTTACAAGAAGCTGCGTGCGTGACGCATGCGGGATCCGATTTGTCAAGTGTGTATAAAAATATACATTGTGAAGGAATTTTGGTGAAACTATTGGTTGGCAGGTGTGAACAGAAGTGTGAAGGTAATTGGTATATTTTAGGTAGTATTGTGACATTTAATTGTGGAGAGGATAGAGGTGTGAATCTTTGGTGTAAGGTTTGGGGCACTTATGTGAAGAGCACGTGGGAGATAGATAGCCTATAATTTAAGTGAGTAATAATGGG
>JAQQFT010000124.1:23147-44474 GCA_029582265.1 Zoroaster sp. YZ-2022
GTTTCCGAAACTTACATGCCTTCTGAGGCCTATTAAACCCCTCAGATATTGCTGTGTGCAATGCATTCCGTACACGCCGATATGGGCTATTTGGTACATGCAGGGAAATAGTAATTCAGCATATTGTTTTCACTTTAACCTTCCGGTTTCAATCGTGAAGGAAAGGCCAGATTGGGGTCTGAAAACGAAAATGTCCGACCTAGTTTAAGATATTTAAGATGATAAAAAGATTGCAGGAAAATATCTTCTATGGTTCATGCGATATGGCGAATTTTGAATTGCTCAACTCCTCGGTTTCGGATCGAAGGAAAGGTCAGATTAGGGTTTACAGTCTAAAAACGAAAAATCGTTCATCATACAAGATCTTTCTGATGATGCAAAGATTGTGAAAATATCTTTTGTGGTTCAAGTGAGATATGATTTTTAAGTGTTAAACTTGATTTCTAGCGTAATTCGACACCCGATGACATAATCAATGGACGTGTCACAGGTGCAAACGCGTTTCAGCCGGCCAACTCTGATATGTTCTATTCATGTGTTAAGCTTCTGAAGGCTGTAATGCTCCAGCAAGGATGCCTCTGCTGTCTGGACAAGCACCACTGAGAAAAGAAGTAACAAAAAAAAAAACAGTACAAAAACAATAGGTGTTCAAGGAAGTGACGTGACATGAAAAAATTACCATAAAAACAATTGACGGGTAATTTTCCAAGTTAACAGTGTTCCCGGAATAATGTATAATTTCTTCCTGTTATTTTAACAGGGGATTTTAATTGTGTATTGACAGTGAGCTTTGACTGTTGTGGAATTGGGACTAACATCAACTCAATTTTAATATTTGTACTAAAGACTGCTGAAGTTTTCTAACCAGCCCTTTGTGCCTATGCTTTAAATTTACTAGGTGATTCCCAATATTTGGTAATCACCACACTTTTGGAGAAGGCTGGAGATCTGTTTGACTGTAAATACAAGTGCCCCATCTCTCTCCTTAACACTGATTACAAGATCCTATCGAAGGCCCTATGTTTACATCTGGGCAAAGTTTTGCCCAACATCATTGATTTTTTCCAATATTTTTAACAATACATTAAGTATATCACATAAAGACACTAGTTTATATATATGGTTTTTATTATTTGGAATTTGATAATTACTTCCGTTGGATAGTTTATTTGTATTCTATTTTTATTACAACAAAATGAAATGTTACTAAAATGAAAAATTACCATAAAAAACAATAATTTTCCAAGGTAACTTAAAACTATTACAAGATAATATATGAAAACTGTTTATAAATCAACAAATTCTTCACCTTTTCTATATTTGCCTGCAAAAGGACGTTACTTTCCTTTGGAACGATGTGAACCCATTGGTCACCTTAACTTTACATTTCGTTTCTCAACTTTATGACTCATTTGAAGTTTGGTAGCTTTTGATGAAATCTGGTCCATAACTACACAATTTCACTTCTATGTGATATTACAAGAACCTATTAGCAATGAATTAGGAATAAGAAGATTCACTGAAAATATCAGTTATTCAACCAGTTAAGTAATTCAAGGTAAAATTAACAGAAATAGTTCAAATTACAGTTGCCCATGGCAATCTATGGTTATCTTCAATCAGTGTCTTCGGGAGACACAAGCTGCTGATGGCCATCTTGTCAGACTGTCTCACCACATGGACAATGGACAATGATGCCATCAGTAGCTACCAAAAAAGTGCCTGCCCACGAACATTATTTCCTGCTTTCATCAATCGTGAAGTTTGCTCGCTGAAACCAAAAGTCTCTGCACGTCACTTGGCTAGACCTTCCCAATACTTTCGGCAGCATCCCTCATGATGCCACTGGGGCTGCCACTGGGGCTGCCACTGGGGCTACCACTGGGGCTACCACTGGGGCTGCCACTGGGGCCCCCGGAGGGCTTCATCTCACTCCTGTGTATACTCGGGAGCAGCCACCCACGACTTTACCCAATCCATATCTTATATACAGACCGCTACAATCGCAAAACCTCCTAACTAAAACTTTGTGGAGTTCCAACCATGAAAGACAATAATAACCAACCTTCCCCAACTTCCGCACTGGAGGGGCAAGAATTGGCTTATTATCCCAAAATGGAGAAATAAAATGCTTTAATAACAAACAAAAACCCACCAAATGGTCAAAACTCAAATAATGAACACATTTCCCCACCTGAATCGGGACCAATAATTATTTTTAAGAATAATTATAACCTAAATCCATTTATGGTACACAACGGTCCAACCAGGACACGAATTACATTTTCACAGAAGTTTGCACTGCGCATAGAGGTATACCCATCCCTTTCCACACTCCCGAAACCGGGAAGGAAACTAATACCGCTTCTCTAACAACCGAACCATAAAGGTAAACACCTAGCCTAAACTGTTGGGCAAACACAGTTCAATATTTGACTTCCATTTTTCCCCATCCGGTAGGAAGAAACAAACCCTGAGCATACTTTATTCTAGCTCTGAACGGAGCCCTTATCACATAAAAAGAAAGGTAATTCTTTTCTTACATTTCCACATACAGGAAATTGTAACTAAACCTTTCCATGGTAAAAACACAACCACACAGAAAAAACGTGGGAATAAAACACACCATTGCAAATGCAATAAAACCCTGTCCCGCGGTTTCAGAATATGCTCAAAACCCGGAACCCCCACAAAGGACGCAACTTGCCTTTGTCCACGAAGCACCAATGGGAACAATACACACACATATGATGCACCCGAGCTCACACAAAGGCTTTTTGATTGTCACCCATCTCACGTCCGCATAACCTCGGCATAAACGCCAACGGAAAACCGTACCAACCATTCTGACAACATGTCTACCAAACTAAGCAGATCTCTGAAACGTCGCTCTCTAAAACTGCGTTCACCAACACCTTCCCCATCAAGGATTCCAGAGTCGCCTTTAACTGCCACTTCACCTGCATCATCGGAGCCAAGCCAGATTTCGTGCGGACAGCGCCCCCTGATTGACTTACTAGAGGAAACGTTGCTGACATCTTTCAAGCTACACAAGAACTCAACCCCCAAGGAGAAACCCAGACTAGCAGAGACCGACTTCAAACGTGTGAAGACTTTGGCTAGTACAGTCAGCAATCTGACAAAACAAATCAACACGCTAGCGAGGGCCATCCAACGGGATACTCCTCCACCGTACATCCTAAGAGCATCGCGACCCCCTCATCCACAACGTGGGCTGATTTTCCGAAAGTCCTTCCAGGACAATTGGAATAGACTCAGTGAAAGGGCCGCTATCGCTTTTACCAAACTAACGTTAGAGGAGTATAACCACCAGGCAGAGGACATCGAGCAACGGCTGTTGAAGGCTACCAAGTTGGCGCAGCAAGAACATAAAGAGCATTTCACAGACCCAAGAGACCTACATACAGCGCAGAGTTTGTACGAGTTTTTCACCAGGCCAAAACCACCTCCGAAACGGGGGAAGAAGCAGCCAAGAGAGGGAGTCTAAACCGCTCTTTCTAAACACACCAGTCTTTTTTCAAGACTAAATTTCCACCGGTCCTTCTCAGGACCAGCACATCTTCTCAAAAGAGATTCATCATGCCATTGCAACTTTATTACTATCTTTAATATAATACAAATAAAAAGTATATATTATTATTAGATACGTAAAACATATTACTAGATATAAATTTATCTCTCTACGATGGCTAAAAGGAAATTTTCGAAAGTAGCGAAACTTTCACAATCAAAACGAAAATCAAAACAATTTTCACTTGAACGCTCGAATAAAACCAAACAATACCATACTAGTCAAATGACTACATTAGCAGAACATAGTGAACAATTTATCACAAACCTATCCATTGTAAAACTATCTCAAATGGAGAAAATTGCGCTGGGTAAAGGTCTAAACTTTGTTCCAACACCTGCTAAACCAACCCGTTCTACTCTTTTGAGTGACATCAATATCTTCCAAAGAAGAATGAGAATTGCATATTTAATGCATAACAAAACTTCCAAAACCCACCCTTTTAAACCACCTTCCACTTGGCATCCAATAACCACACAGAGCGAAACGCTCGAACAATACCTGGAAGCCACAAAATATCAACTTGCTCATATCCGTCTGAGAACTCAGAAAAATAACATGGCAAGCCCTGAATTAACAGCCCTCAAAAATTTGAGAAACAACCCTGAAATCGTGATCAAACCATACGATAAAGGAAGAGGCATTTGCATTATGAACCGCTCAGACTACCTACAGGTTGGTTACAAACATCTTGAATCAGAACACTATACCGAGCTCGACCAAGATATAACACCAGAAACCATCCTTCTAGTCCACAATATCCTAACCGAAATGCACAGAAACAACCACATCGATAAGCACACTTTGGCATATCTCGATCCAAGCCCACAGGCATGTCACATTCCAACTATGTATTTTCTACCGAAAATTCATGAAACTCCGCCGACAGGCACACCTTTTGTTGGAAGACCAATCATAAGTGGATGCTCGAGTCCGACCGCCAAAATTTCAGAATTTGTAGATCATTTTCTACTCCCAATAGTGACCGCCCAACCAACTTACGTCCGCGACACAGCTGACATACTGCGGAAACTAGAAGGAAAATCCTTCCCACAAAATGTGCTTATAACAAGTATTGACGTTGTTTCAATGTACACAAATATCCGCCAAACCGAGGCAATAAATTGTGTAGGCTGAACATATCCTAACATGGTGGAGATACAGAGATGACATACGAACTAGTCATCTATAGTGGCAAAATGGAAGATTTCACAAATCTCATTAACACTATGAATCAAATGCATCCGACTCTCAAATTTACATACGAGGCCTCAGAAACCTCAATCAACTATCTTGACCTAACCATTTTCAAAGGAAAACGTTTCCGTGAAACTGGCATTTTTGACACAAAAGTGTACACCAAACCAACAGAAACATATCAGTTTCTACACAAGACCTCATCACACCCACCCCATGTATTCAAAGCATTTATCTACGGAGAAACTCTCCGATATGCGAGAAATACAAACAATGAGGAAGACTTCGTCGAAAAAGTCAAGATTTTCTCACAAAAATTATCAGCCAGAGACTATACTCCATTTGAGATAAACAATGCAACACGCAAAGACCGCATTTACACTTGATCCGGCTAGGAGGATCAAAGGAGGATCTGATCCTGATAGGGCAATCAAGCCTTCGCGTGTCGCGTTTACACTTGAGTCTGATCTCGGATTGATCCGCTCTGTTCAACAGAAGTTTCGTTCAGCTGGTGTGAAAGGTCAACTGTACATGGTCATTAATTACGCGCATGATGTTGTCCTTGGATCCGATGCATTGTCATGTCGGCGGCCATTGTTGTATTCACGCCGTGTTACGCTATATGCTGTTCAGATAAGTCAGATAACACCGCAGGAAACGACTCACAAAACTTAAGAAACTATACTTAGAACTTAAATGTTTAAAGAATAAGAATATATTTTGCAAAAAACTGGTTCGATTGCTCAAATAATTGATTTCTAAAGATGATTACGTTAAATAAATGGCGAGTCGATGGACTAAGGAAGGTCGAAAATGCGTGTGAGACGGCGTGGGTGATGCAAAGCCTTTTGTGCACAATCGCCGTGTTATTGGTTACCAACGCCAATGCAGGCGGTACCAGTGCACCGATCGTTGTTTACAAGGTTTCGCCGTGTTTTTGAGGGGAGTTTTACGACCGGATGTCGGCAGGTCAAATTGCAGGATCTGATCCCAGTTTGCTTACACTGTGTTTTGATCCTCATTGCCGGATCTGATCCTCCTTTGATCTCACAATGAAGGAGGATCAAATTGGAGGATCTGATCCTGATCGCTCTTGCGTTTACACTAGCCATTGATCCTACTTTGATCCTCATTGGAGGATCAGATCCTCCTTTGATCCTCCTTGCCGGATCAAGTGTAAACGCGGTCAAAGTGTCACTGGCAAACCGAGCCGAACTGATTCACAAACCACCAAAAGGTAAACAAAGCAAGGGAGTACCATTGGTCTTCTCAACGACCTATAATCCGTTCGTTAACCACAAAGATGTGAAACAAGCAGTAAACAAACACTGGCCGCTGATACAACAAAACAAACAACTTTCGGAAATATTTCCAAAACAACCTTTTATTGCATTCAGAAAGGCCCAAAACATTCGGGAGAAACTAATTCGAGCAAATCTCACAAACACAGATCCAAAAGGATCAACTGAGAAACTCACTCCCACCCCATACGACTCTGGTTTCCTTGAAGAACCAGATGAAAAACTCAACGTTCTGCTTTTCTTACTAGAGGAACAAATCACATGAAATCAACGAACTCTCTCACTCAAACAAAACGGAAACATTTCAACTGTTTGATGAAAACATCATTTCTATGTCTTACAAGACAGGAGACAACCCGGCACTTCGGAACCATTACATGCAACTGATGATTGCCGAGTAAGGCGTGAAAGCTTAGCTATTGCTACTAAAGGATATAAAAATATCCTGTCTCTTCTACACATCTCCCAATTTTTACCCATTGGTTATTATTGGTACCTTCAAACCAAAGGTCTATTATTCCCACAACATAATTATTGTCAAATGGACAAAATCTGGTAATATTCAGATATGGATCCACTGTATTTCAATTTTGTATGACAAATGCATATTGAAAAACTAATACAAGTCAGCAAAGATGGAGTGTCACTGAATGGGATTGCACCATCACTCTTTTACACTCATCCGGTGACTCATAAACCCTCTGGACCACTGAGCTTGGACCAATGAAGACAGGCTGATGACAATCCTATAGAACAGCAGGTATCATAATTGTAGTATAGGTCAAATGAACATAAGCCAATGGCTGTTGTTATCTAGTTAATATTTTTACTTTCTGAGCATTTTGTGTCATTTATAAAGACCGTTTCAGCTCATTCTTCTCAAAAGCTGTTGAACTGACCAATCAGATTTAAATAATTATCCATACCAGTACTTTTCCCCAGTATATACTTACTTGTAACACTATGTGACATTGTCCAATAATAGGTCTTTCATCCTTCAGTCAACACATCATTTTCTTTCTCTCTAATACACTAATAATTAAAATATGTCCATACTGGTAAACAACACAACTTGGCTAATGTCTCTATTGAGGTTTCTGTACAAATTACACATGTACATGGATACATGTCATATCTATACATGCACACCTGCATCCATTAGTAGTTAACTACCTGTTCTGTTCTTGATGTAATAACAGCTCCAGAATTTCATGTGTCTCTTTGATGAACTCTGGGAGGATCTTAATGATGCACAGAGGCATGACACTTGGCAATATACTTGGGATGTACTCTGTGTATTCTGAATGGAAAGAATATGAAAACTGACATATGTGAATTGATTGACATCACCTTCATTATTCTAACCCAACATCATCAACTGTGATGAGTTCTTAGTGTTGCTTAACTCATTGAAGGCCTTTTTGTTTTAGCAATTTAGCATGAATTACAGTGTACAATTATTTTCTGATGTAAAATATAGCTTTCCTCTACTAAATGTAGCTAAATAAGATATCAATTGGAAGCTAGTAAGATGGGCTAGGAGGGTGACAATCATATCGATTCCATTGGGGAACTAAGCCCATAGAGTTTCCTTCATGCTATATCCCAATGGAAAAAACTGTCAAACAAATCGTGACATTTTTGCATCTATCATCATTGTAAGAATATCTTTTAAAATATCGCTTAGTTCTGGTAGCATAACGAAGCTAAGATACTATACTACATAAAATATTCGTAGAATGAAATCTATAATCATTTAGGCTCGCTAATTTCATGATAAATATCACATTTTCAGTCACCGCTCATTTTCTGTGTACAATCCTTTTTGTACAGTAACTCCGACTTTCAACTCATAATTTTAATACACGCCATCAGACGTTTAGTTCCAAAGAGTGTATCTTCAGCAAGTCTTTGCAGAACTAATAATGTAATAATCATATGCCCGGTTTTTTGGTTTCAGAATGATTCAAAAGTTGGGTCACATTATTTGACCCGAAAACAAGTCAACACCTGAGACCCAACTTTCTCCGGGGTCATTCTCACCTGAAAGGGTCAGGTCATATCCAACCCGGACTCACGGCTCAGATTAATGCTGACCGGATTCGAGTTTATCGAGATAAGCATGTCTTCCATGGCTAAGAAGCCTTATCTTATGGTAAGCAATCAAAACAAATTTCTTGTTTTTTATGTAACATTTAGCTGAATCATAACCTTATAAACTGTTAAATTTGCATAGAAAATTGCCATAAGTAAGTGCATCTTTCTGTAAGGAACACATGCTTACCTTGTTAGGATGGCCTAGGAGACAACACATTGTAATTTGAAGGATAACTGTAAAATGAAAAGAAACAATTAAATGATCTTCTGATTATTATATGTATTTATTTCTCTTTAACTGTTGAAAATACATGTTCATAAATAGTCATTTTAAAGTTATTGTTTAAAGGTGGTATTACCACGTATCAACAGGGCATGGAATCAGAGTTCAAGTTCTAGATTAACTCAGTGACTGAAAATAATACTCACCGTGGTAAGGTCATATGTATAATTATTTGCATTGCTGGTGCATAAATGAGCCAGTAATTTTCAGTTACTGTGTTCATATTAAACTAAGACACCGATTCCCATGCCCTGTAGAAAGTCTGCTCTGATCATGACAATACTGTCCCTTTAGTATCTTTACTTGTGTTATGGGATTGATGGTCAGTACTTGGGTTGAAATATCCCAATGCTTGCATAAAAATACATAGGAACTTTAATTGGGTAATCTACTAAAAATGTTACCAAGACTAACATGCCTATGCAATGAAGATTGGGGTATGTTTACATGGCCCAACTCCCAGGGATTTTTCTAGATCACCCAACAGATACTGTTTAATAACTACACTTATGAGGATTTTTGGGTTCAGTCAAAAACAAAAATCATTGTTATAACATGTTTAAAAAAATACCTAGAAAGACCTAGATGTGTCTTAAGGTTCTGAAAACCAATTCCCATGAAGGTATACAGAATGCCACAGATAGGATAGGTCCATATAAATTAATTTGAAACATATACATTAACTCCTTTGAAGAATGGATCAACTTCAACTGCTGGCCACTGGATCACAAAGTTATACGGACTCTGACACACCTCGAAGCAGTAACACAAATGGCTGTTTGTGTGTTACACATTTGTATGACAAGGGTTCAATGGTTCCAATCTGGAGTGAAAAGGGGGGACTTTATTTTAAAAGATATGATGGGCTGTATACAAATTATAATGACATGTACATGTACAATTTATGCTAAAAATAAGATACATGTATGTTCAATATATACCAATGAATATATGTTGGTGTGGTCCAAGCTCAGAATAGATGGTGATGATACATGCCAAAGAATTCATAAGGCCTATAAAGTAATGGCGAATCAATCACTTATTCAATGTAAAAAGAAACAAACATTTTAAGCAATCCCAATAGAATGACTACACATCTTGTACAGATTTGATGCACCATTGCTTGTGTACTTCAAATGATTTGCATGTAACTGGGTCACCAGTTTCCCAGCATGCACTTTAAATGTCCTTACCAGTCAATAAATGACTTGGTGGCATCCTATAATGACTATAGAGTTGTTTTTGCCCTTCACCCGCTTACCACTGATGGGGAAGAAGGAAGGAGCAAGCTTGCACCTCATCCTCACTGCAAACTCAGTCTGGACAATCTGTGGACAATACATGTAACATAATTGAATAAGAAATGTTTTTGTGTATTTTATCCCTAATAAGGCTGTTCCATGTAGCCATGTATCTGGATGACTGAAAGTCTGAAACTGTCATTACCCGGTTCCATTTTTTCAGTTCCACTACTTGTAAAACAACGCCTAAAAATTTGACAGATAAATGGAAGTCTCAAATTTATTGTTAACATTTTTTGTGTGCGAGTCGTTTTTAATATAGAGGCAGGAAAAGTACTACAGTAAGTCCACATTTATTATTTATGATTCTAATTAGACAAAAGAAACTTGTGTTCATGTTGGTTATTTTATAAATTCATGAGCATTTGTGTTTTGCTAAATTATTTACTGGTACCAGGTATCCGAACAATTTCCACCTCGGGCCGGTTCCCAAAATAACCAAAACGTATGTTTTTCTTTCTGTAAGGCAGGGGATTACCTGCATGGCTTCATCAAAATTCATTATTAGTAATTGTTTGACTACAGAAAAACTTACATGATGTTTGTCATCCTTACCCCCAAGTAGTGTAAACTATATGGATGGTTGACATAGCATGCATGATCAACCGTTGATCTGAAATACAAACGTACCATGTAAAAACAATATTATGTTTTCAAAAGGGACAAAGAATAATGGTCATGCTAACAAAACACACATAATTTTTATTAGTTAGAAAGCCCTCAGAGTCATATAGGCCTACATGTTATTATCAGGATGATGGATTGATGTAACTTCAGAAAATGCCTTTAAGTTAGGGCTTATAGAATAGAATAGAATACATGACCTCTTCTGATCCATGACATGACTGTTTCATTATTCTCAATAAAGGTGATGAGTTTCATGTCTACTTTAGTTGGAGTGAGAAAAGTGTCACTGTCAGTATGTGCTGAAGGCAGCCACCACAGTACTTAGAACACTTTATACCATTGTAGCCAAATTGCCTACAGTTATTAATATTACTGGCTGCAACATCCTCGTGGCTGTGTGCGTGGTGTTTTTTTGTTATATCATGACCCCTCCATCCACTGCACAGGACACAATGTCACTGATGACAATGGTTGTGCAGCAGTTTCAGACACATGTGTATACCATAGGCCCACAGTACATTACCTTCTGTACATGTGCTGCCCACACTGTCACCGATAACGCTAACCATGGTTTTTGTATAATATTCATACTAAACGAACATACATGTATAATAATGTGAAAGATTACACCTATCAAATGAAACCGCAATGAAGTTCCTTCATTAATTGTAAACAATTTCAAACGATCAGTTCGGACGTAAATAAACGACATCAGTATCGAAAGTTAAAATGGCGCAACGTGGACTGCGGATCTATTTTTTTTTCGTCTAATCAATCATTGAGTTACTGATATGACGCCACCGAGCAAGAACATTGGCCCAATGATAAAACTAACACAATGCCAATGTCGGTGTCCTACTAAAACCAACGTTGGTCCAACATCGATCGCCGTTCTATGCCACGTTATATTGTCGACCCTCCAGAGCCAAACACGGGCCCAATGTGGAAACTAACACAATGCCAATGTTTCCATGTCCGACTAAAACCAACGGTCCAACATCGCATCACCAAATGACAAGCAATGTTATATTAGCGCCGACCCAGAGCCAACATTGGCCCAATGTCTGCAAAACTAACATGATACAATGTCGATGTTGCCGACACTGTTAACATTGGCTCAACATTAGCAGCCACCATAATGCCAACGCCGATATGTTAGCGATGTAATGCCAACATTGAGCCAACGTCAAACCTGACATCATGCTGCCAACACCAACGCTAAGCCGTTAAATTGCCAAACGCTATTCCAATGTATGAATAAAAGTATCTGGGTGATACATCAGCAAGATAAGGCTCATTTAAGCATCACATAAACATTGGCTGTATCAAGATATTTGCAAATGTAGATGAGAAAATGACGGGAGTTAATGATGTAACCCACTGGCAAAAACATTCAATGTAAATTTTATTTTCTGCACAAGTCTACAAGTTGATATTCTAACTATCTTTGGGAAAATTTGAATATTTGGTTATTCGCAAAGTTCTACATTATTTAAAGAATGGTATAAGACTTGGTTCATTTATTTTATGTTAGGGTACATTGTATACTCTGTGCAACATAGTCTTCTTGTAATGAAGGGCATGTATATTCAAATAACCACAACTTATTTGGTCAACACCAAAATAAATTAGTTAATAAATTGAATAGCTATGGAGGACATTCTTTTCTAAAAAGGCAAAAGTATTGAACGCTTTAACACTGCTATCTCCATTCATAAAAGCAGATCAGAAAAACATCCCTATGATATCTGCTTGATGTATTTCTTTGATTGGTAGTATCTATATATCAGTTAACCATGTACTTTTGGAATAATATCCCATCTAAGAACTGGTCTAAGAATCATCCAATTTAATATGTTCAACTTACCTATTGCTTGATAGGTAGGTGTATAATATAACTTGAGTATTGCTAAAATCATTGTCTGATTTTTGTCCGAGTTCTGTCCTCAACATCTGGTGTAATATCAACCAGTTGTGAACATATCAAGAAATATAAAATGACAAAAGATCAATCAAAAAATGAAGTTACATGGTTGGTAACTACATGTTAAATTACCTGAATTATCTAAATTTATTTTCAAATTTTATTTTTTAACTTAACAGTTTGGAAATGATCAAGTTTATGCATAATTAGTTTAAAGAGACAATAATCTTAAAGCGGACAATAAGGGACAAATTTGACCGTTTTTCTCCTTCGATTCATTAACAAATGGGAATGTCAAAAATTGCTTTGTGTAACACTACAGATTTAACTCTGTCACATGCCAGAAGAATCTGCAGAAAAATTCGCTTTCCACTCATATCAGAAGGATTTTTGATTCTCACAAGAGGAAAGAGGGCTTTTTCATGTGTCCAATTAATTGAAATGTCTCTCTCAAGAGAGTGACCTCGATAATTTATTAATGACCTCTTTATTCGCTGATTTGGACATCTCTCACTTCAAGTGCTTCCTTTTCACACTAGGTCAAATCCCTGGTGCTAACCTGAGGAATTACGGGTCAATGCTTTGCCACATTGGATCGGCTGGTCCCTGGTCCGTTCACCTGGTAAATGGACATCCCTACTCTAAATAGGGGCTAAGTGGTAAAACCGGGGGCTTAAGAATCCTCTGGGAGAACCGGCTATGGGAAAATGAAGCAGGTTGTGCTTATACCCCAGTTTACGTAGGACAAAGCACGTGAAAGAATGTAGCGTAACAGATTAACAATAGAGGTCAGTGACTGAACCTGTCCACACCAGGGTCAGCAAACATGTGGTGACACCTCAATTATTTTCTCAGTCGGCATTTAGAGCCTCAGTTACAAATGAAGCATCAAACCAGCAATGCTTCACGACTGCAAATGTATCGCCACATCATGCACGTTTGCTACATTATAATTGTTGCAAGCCGCGGTTTCGGTGGTAGTTATCAACTTCCAAAACCACGATTTTGTAGTAGGTTAAACCTTGGCATTCCCTCCTGTCCCCCCGCCCCATCATCACGCAAACAGAGAGCCAACATTACCGGGGTCAGCCCAGCGAGATTTGGTCGGGATTGTAGCTCCATTACCCAAAGAAATTCATGCCAACTTTTCGGTATCCATGGTGCACTCATTAGTGGCCAGTCGCGCCCTCCCCGGCCATCGTTGTTACACAGAACTTTTCTGCGTGAAATCCAGTCATCAACAATGTTGTTCATATGGTCAAAAGATTTTCAGCAAAATAATACTTTTCCATAGCACTGTGAATTTTGTATAGCAGATTTAAAAATACTGCTACATTTACATTACAGTGTGCATGGTAATTAGGTGTTGTCAAGGCTTTACTGTTGCCTTGATCCATCATATATATGTGCCTAGATTTTACCAGAATTCAGAATAATTATCTTTAGTGTCCAGAACATTGTGCTAAAAGTTGCAGTCATTATTAAAACAAAAGCCAGTCCATTTTTAGTTTTTTCGTATTTAGTAATATCAAGAGAAATAGATGCAATATCACGAAATGTATTTACAACCACTCGTATTAAATGAATGTTAATTTTGTTAGTGTTCAAAAACTTTTATTAAAAACAGTAATAATATGTTGGATACAGCTCATGTTTGAGCGGGCAACGTCTGGCATGCCATAGTGTGACCGTGAGCAAAAGTAGACTACACATGTGTGTGAACTTCAATGGCAACAGTTATAAGGCTCAAAACAGTCTCCGGGTTTCTGGTCTCCCGCACTTATTTTCCAGACCCACGCATCAACATTTTTCAGTTTTTTTACAGGAACAATGGGGTCAACCCCAGCACAAAATCGTTGGATCGATTGGAACTCGTCTGTGGCTGTGTTTTAAATGACTTTTTTTCTGCATAGGGGCATGAATGTTTCACCCGACGGTCAGAGGCCTCTCTCAACCACCACATATCTTTGTGTAGGAGAAATTTGGTCTGGTTCCAATAACCGTATACATGTATCATTTTGAAACCTATCGATACAGAGACCAGAGACTTCTTGCCCTATTAAACTGTGGTAAGGTTACATGTTTCAGAAATTCCAATCTGTTTGTTAGCAGAAAAGGTTGGTATTCACATTAGATTGGGTATTGAGGTGAAAAATCCTAATGGATTGTGGGAAATACAGCTTGCATGTATGGCATCTTAGGGGAACCACTTGCAGGGACAATATGCAGTGAAACCATCTTAAAAGAGGGATTCCTGCGCGCCTGCCACTGTGCATGAGCACTGCTAAGGTGCATTGCATCTTGGTATCTTGGGATTTTCAACGTGATTTGGCTTGAGTCTCTATTGGTACATGTGTTAAAAAGTGCACATACAATGAAATCAAGGATTTAGCTCAATGCGAACGAGCACCAGTCACCTTCAAAGAGGTGACAATTAGTACTCACATGACCTTAGGTGCAAGTCGTGTTGTTCGTTTAACATCCCACAAATTGCTTCCACCATGTAAGTGGATGTCTCTTTGGATCACTGAATGTACCTGGTTTCGAAGTAAGTTTGCTACATGATCTGTGCTAAATATTACACACCCATTGGTTAATTTTGCAGTGCTGATTGTGTTTTTTTTTTTCTTCAAATTCTGATTATAGTGCCATTATTTATGCTCGTATCAACAATGTTCACTTGCTTCTTTTATAAATGGTGGATCAGTGACTTGATAAACAGGGCATGGAATCCGAGTATACTTTTTTGATAATTAGGCTATATTATCACATGTTGCTACCTATAAATGAGCCAGTCATTTTCAGTCAATGTGTTTATCTTAAACCAAGACACCGATTCCATGCCATAAAAGTTCAAGTTCTGCTCGATCTATGATGATATTGTCCCTTTAATGTACAGGTATTTTTAAGTACACATACAACCTCTAAAGTACAATCAATGGGTTAATAGTGTGAAGCATTGTTATTTAACCTCACACACATTTGATTGGTAGATTACCCATGTATAGCCACTACATGTGTGTATGTTATATTCTGTATTATTTTTTAATTTGTACAGCATAACACTATGAATAACTTTATCTCTGGAATTGTCTCAGGTAAATCTGTTTTTATACAACAAATGTACGTGAATAAAGGCCTGAAACAATAGCTCACAGTACTTATTACATAATAACAACACCGTGAAAACACCATGTTAGTGCTCTTGGAATTTCTTTTGTCATGGAAAACGCCATGAACCTCTTGTGGCAATTTTGGGGTAGCCTCAGTACCTTAAGATCACCGTGAATTTGCCCTGAACCACTATGAACATTAATATTACCAACATTCGATAGGAAGACATTTCACGAAATTCATGAAATCGTGGTGAACAATGCTTTCACCGGCAAAACGTGATTTTCAGGGCATTTTCTTGTGTAAAGTTATTCATAGTGTAATGTTGACTGCACCTTGTGTGCGGCATATTCCAGTGCCCAATTATTATTATTGTGGGTTGGGTGCTTAGATGTACTAGTGTTTTAGTTCATATATTAATTATTAAATGTAGGGAATACCCTGCCCCAAGAAAATATTCTTCCTTTGCCCTCCTGGTCAAATATTAAGTTATCACTATTATGGTGTTTCTAGACAGTGATTGACAGTCCCATTGTTGGGATTGAAACCATGTCTGGTCTGGATTACACAATACAAGTATATACATTATTGTCCTGAGCATAGCCTTGGACAGGATTACATGGGCATAACACCGTCTCCATATAGCCCGTCCTTATGAGTAGCCTGGAATACATCACACAACACTGTCCTTATATAGCTCTGGACTACATCACATAACACCAAGTCCTCACACAGCCTGGACTATATCACATAACACTGTCCTTATATAGCCTTCCGGACCACATCACATAACACTGTCCTTTATATAGCCTCGACACGTCACATAACACTATCCTTATATAGCCTGGACTACATCATAACACTGTCCCTATACAGCCTGACCATATCACATAACACTGTCCTTAGCTCTGGATCAAATACACATAACACTGTCCTATATATGTCTGACCAATCACATAACACTGTCCTATATAGTCATCTGCATCACACAAGACTGTCCTATGTAGCCTGACTGGCATCACATAAGACTGTCCTTATATAGCCTGACTGCATCACACATAAGACTGTCCTTACAGTGCCTGACTGCATCACATAAGACTGTCCTTATGTAGTCTTGGACCGCATCACAAGACTGTCCTCATGTAGCCTGACCGCATCACATACCACCGTCCCATATAGCCTGGACTGCATCACATACACTGTCTCATGTAGCCTGACTACATCAGCAACACTGTCCTTATATAGCTTTGAATGCATCACTGGGTTATACTGTCCTATATGTGGTGCCTGGACTGCATCACATACACTGAAACCTTATATAGCCTGGACCACATCACACATAAGAGCCGTCCATATAGCCTGACCGCATCACATACAAGACTGTCCTTATATAGCCTGGACTACGCCATGCAATACTTGTCCTTATATAGTTTTTGACCACCACAAGACTGTCCTTATATAGCCTGACCACGCAAACAACATGGCCGACTGTCCTTATATATAGCCTGACTACATCATACATAACACTGTCCTTACAGGAGTGTCAGTGGCCGAGCTGTCTAGCTTCATGACTCCAAGTTCTAAAGCATTGCAGAACGTGGGTTCCGAGTCCTGCCGTGAGCACTTGTGTCCTGAGCAAGACACTTCTGAACCATAATTGCTTCTCTCCACCCAGGGGTTAAATGGGTACCCGTGAGGGGCAGAGTTGGCTTTGATTAGGCCCATATGCGCCTGTAATTGCAGTAATTGAGCTGTATGTCTCCCCGGGAGCCAGGATGGTTTCAGGAATGATTTGTATTCTGTGTGGTTTCCTATGAGTTTTGGCGAGCCTTTATGAGCAGGGGCACAATATATAATGCGCCTTTGAGCACCACCAGTTAGGTGATGGCGTTTGGTATGGGCACATTACATTGGTCACATTACATAGTTATAGCTGACCACATCATATAACATCACTGTCCTTATATAGCCTAATCCACATCACATATAACACTGTCTCTCATTATGGAATCTTCCATTAGAGAAAATCCAGTATCACACATCCTTTTTCATGTTTACCAATCTCATTAAATTCCTCTTATTCGCTTGGACAAACAGTGGCTTTTAATCCCTTTATCTGAGTGATGTACATAGGCCGGTAGTCATTTTTAACCACTGAAGTGAAGACTGGATCTACCATGTTACCAGATGGCTTCTAGTGCATGCACAAAAAGGGTTGAGTACATTAGACATACAGGGTATTTAAACTTTTTCCCAAGTTCACCTATTAATGTAGTGAAAGTTGAGTAGCAACCATGAAGAGATTTATTTAGAGTTGTGGCTTAGTTCCAGAGTCAATACAAATTTTAACATTTCCATGGTGCTATGTGTTGTACACTAACCAGATTGTTTCCATATCTCTATTTTCTACCAGAACATTGTTAGACACACCTGCCAAGACTTATAGTCTTCCTTTCAGGACAAGGTACGTCGGTTGGCGCGCATTTGTATAACTTCTCGCCGTCCATGGATCTTCTTTTTGCAACCTGCCCACCGAATTCAAGTGCTCATCACAAAAGATATGAGTTGATCGCGCATATACGCTCAAAAATATAGATATAAATAAATTTAAAAATCATCAAGCTCCTTTCAAATACAAACACATACAGCATGTTAAAACATGTTTCCTCTCCCTCCTCTTCATAATTATCGTGGGATTGGATCAAGAGGCCTGAGAAATTCAGGCAATTCATCCAGGTCAGTCAAAACGGATAACCGTATTGTCGCCAGCAGTATTTTTGGCACGTAATTTTACACTCAACTTGCAACACGACCATGATATTTTTTTTTCACGGTTTAGTTTATCGAATTGCTGTCTTGCCCATTGTAAGATGGCAAGACAGACACCGGACAAAATGGTTTGGTATATGAAACAAATACTGTGGCCCTTATAAAACATAGACCAGGACGCCTTTGTTGTTAACCTCAACCAAGTAATCATTATTAATAACTATGGTGCACGATGAATTAGCAAAGCGTAAAAGCAACGCCAAAACCCGTCATATCAAAGAATCTATGCAAATAAGCAAAAGCCTAGCATTCATTTTAAGAATCGTCCTCAAAAGCCCAGGCTTTTTATTGTAAAATTTTTTATTATCAGAAGTGCAATCGGAGCAGTCATGACCGGGCGACGACTCTATTGAGTAATCTAGAAAATGTGAATTGACAACGTTTAAGACTCTACTATTCAAAATTTTTAAAATATAAAAATGCTTAGAACTATTTCAATTTTAATCGCATCTGGACAAGTTTTCAGAGATGTCCTAGAAATTCAAAGACCAATAGTAAACAGGATGTTAGCAGAGTTAGCCAATGACCAACAATAGAGTGTCCAGAGAGGTTTGCTCACTGATTTCAATAGACCATTGAATACTATTACATAGCAGACTGGGAATAGGATGCTTGGTCAGATAGCCAATTACCATGAAAAGAACACTATTATGTTGGAGAGGGTGCAACTTAATAAGTACAGGCACGTCTTTCGCTTATTGCCCTTACAGTAAAGCAACGGTGTTCAAAAGCAAAAGCCAACAAAGTTGCTCTGCGGGAGAGAATGCCGCAAGACACGTTGTTTGGTCGAACTGGTGGGGGAATCCTGTTCTGACAAAAAATATGTAACAATATTAAAGTGAACACAAAAACTGATATTCTGCAGGGTACTATCGGACACAAAATGAAACAAATTGGCCAGACCCCCCACCTGGTACCTTAGATCCGCCTGATATGCTAATAAATACTCATGAATCCATTAAACAGCCGCCATAACTTATGGTTTTCTACAACGAAACGGATTCAAAGATCCATGTTTAGCCCATGACTATTATTAGAAGTACTGTATAAGCATTTGCCTAAATAAGTCGCTTTATTTACATGAACAAAAACAATATCGGGCGACGCTTCCAGTATGGTTCAAACATCGTCAAGAGTTTCTGCCAAGCTGGTCTGGAAGGCACCTAGGCCGAATATTATTTCTCAGCGGGCTGGGCTCGGTATTTTTTACCCAGCGGTTCCCGCAGTTTCCATAGAAAATAAAAAAACAGTATAACGGCCAGTTAAGCAGGTATTTTGCACGTATTTTACACTCAACTCTTGCAAATACGACTTTGATAGTGACACGTGTCGTTAGCTGGTAAATCATGAAAGACAGATGCTGATAATCGTTAGAGGAAAAAAAAATACTGTAACTCTTCAGGTAATAGACATGGTAGTTCGAATTGTTATCGTCCTAGTGATATCTAATTAGGAACTATCCTCATTAGATATCATTACGATAAATGGCACCGGACTGCAGAAAGCGCGAAAACGGGGCCACAGTATTTTTTTAATATACCTAAACCATTATTGTCCAGCGCCTGTCTAACATGTGATTTCAAAGTTAACGGCTGACGTAGAAAATAACGGCAGCCTCATGAAACCTAGACCAGGACGCCTTGTTCAACTCCTCAACCAAGTACTATGGTGCACAATGAATTAGCAAAGCGAAAAGCAACGCCAAACCCACGTCATATCAACGACTTAAATAATGGATGATTACAACCCCGCCGAATTTTTTTCTGGCATTCAAACGCCATTGTCGTTTGTGATTTTCAATGGGGAAATTTTTTGTTGTAATTTGATTCAAAAGAGGGAATCAAAAGAAAAGGACATTTTTTGAGGATGGCAATTGAATTGCCAGAAAAAATTAATCCCGTCACAGCATACCCTCCCCTCACCGATCAAAAACAACAACGCTTTGGTCGATTTTACATACAGTCACCATGTGTAGGCTATTGCACGCAGTTAAATCACCTCACCATGCCTATATGTTTCGCTGTTGAGTGTGGAAAGCATTTGAGGCATACGAAACCTACGCCTGAAAAAAAGTAGGACAATGTTGTTTTACCATTTTCGCTCAACTTCGCTAAAACTATGACCAACATAAATAAATATACCTAACCACCTTTTATTGACGCAATTAGAACTCCATTTTTAAATATTAGACCACCACATTGCAAAACCTCAATAAGCAAGCATCAACCTTGTAACATCCATTCGCACGTTAACGGCCAGTATTTTCACGGCCGTTGAGTTACTGCAGCCGACGCTCAGCTCACATACTCTGGTCCTTTTCACCATTAAACAATGAAACCATGATAACTTTTTTGTCAAAACAATGAAAATAAGAATGGAATCAAACTAATGCCTTCTATGTGATATTTTTCTGCAACCTCACAGCCAGTCGTGGGTGTACACTTCAGCTACCGCGAGATTAGCTTTATTGAATAGTAAACTAATTCCTAAAAAATTTTACATTGAAAAGAAGGGGAGATTTTGTTTAGTTCAAACTCGAAAGTTTCTAATGAGCTATCCTTTAATGTTATATAGCTCGACTACATCAATACATAATATTGTCCTTATATAGCCTGGACCACATCACATAACATCGTCCTTATATAGCCTGACTACACATCACATAACACTGTCCTTATATAGCCTGGACTACATCACACAACACTGTCCTTATATAGCCTGGACCACATCACATAACACTGTCTCATATAGCCTGACTGCATCACATAACACTGTCCTTTGAGACAGCCTGGACTACATCAATACAACACCGTCCTTATACCTGGACTGTATCACAACACTGTCCTTATATAGCCTGGACTACATCACATACCACTGTCTCATATAGCCCGGACCACATCACAACACCCTGTCCTTATATAGCCTGACCACATCACACATAACACTGCTAAAAAGTGGCTACCAAGAGATGATCAGGGTGGGGAGATAACAATGAAACCCAGCAAGAAAATAAAAATTATTTTCGTGGAAGCTGCATTTATTCAACTGGAAAAACTAACTGG
>JAQQFT010000125.1:0-44381 GCA_029582265.1 Zoroaster sp. YZ-2022
ACGGGTATTTTTACAGAGGGCTATGTGTCCATGGAGGCCGTTTAAGGTACGAAATAATTATCCAAATTCAAAAAGTATGGTGTTTTTCTGAAAGGGGAGAACCTACGATTTAATTTAGATATAAAATTATCGGCCTCCCTTGAAAACTTTAAAAGTTATTCCCAACCATAGAAATGTTTTTTTTGTAACACTGTATAGTGCTGTATTGTTTGCGGTGAAACCGCATGCAAGTTGACGGTATTTACAGAGGGCTATGTGTCCATGGAGGCCGTTTAAGGTACGAAATAATTATCCAAATTCAAAAGTATGGTGTTTTTCTGAAAGGGGAGAACCTAAGCTTTAATTTAGATATAAAATTATCGGCCTCCCTTGAAAACTTTAAAAGTTATTCCCAACCATAGAAATGTTTTTTGTAACACTGTATAGTGCTGTATTGTTTGCGGTGAAACCGCATGCAAGTTGACGGTATTTTACAGAGGGCTATGTGTCCATGGAGGCCGTTTAAGGTACGAAATAATTATCCAAATTCAAAAGTATGGTGTTTTTCTGAAAGGTGAGAACCTAAGCTTTAATTTAGATATACAATTATCGGCCTCCCTTGAAAACTGTAAAAGTTATTCCCAACCATAGAAATGTTTTTTTGTAACACTGTATAGTGCTGTATTGTTTGCGGTGAAACCGCATGCAAGTTGACCGTATTTTACAGAGGGCTATGTGTCCATGGAGGCCGTTTAAGGTACGAAATAATTATCCAAATTCAAAAGTATGGTGTTTTTCTGAAAGAGGAGAACCTACGATTTAATTTAGATATAAAATTATCGGCCTCCCTTGAAAACTTTAAAAGTTATACCCAACCCTAGAAATGTTTTTTTGTAACACTGTATAGTGCTGTATTGTTTGCGGTGAAACCGCATGCAAGTTGACCGTATTTTACAGAGGGCTAAGTGTCCATGGAGGCCGTTTAAGGTACGAAATAATTATCCAAATTCAAAAGTATGGTGTTTTTCTGAAATAGGAGAACCTAAGCTTTAATTTAGATATAAAATTATCGGCCTCCCTTGAAAACTTTAAAAGTTATTCCCAACCATAGAAATGTTTTTGTAACACTGTATAGTGCTGTATTATTTGCGGTGAAACCGCATGCAAGGTTGACGGTATATTTACAGAGGGCTATGGGTCCATGGAGGCCGTTTAAGGTACGAAATAATTATCAAAATTCAAAAGTGTTGTGGTTTTCTGAAAGGGGAGAACCTAAGCTTTAATATAGATATAAAATTATCGGCCTCCCTTGAAAACTTTAAAAGTTATTCCCAACCATAGAAATGTTTTTTGTAACACTGTATAGTGCTGTATTGTTTGCGGTGAAACCGCATGCAAGTTGACCGTATTTTACAGAGGGCTAAGTGTCCATGGAGGCCGTTTAAGGTACGAAATAATTATCCAAATTCAAAAGTATGGTGTTTTTCTGAAAGGGGAGAACCTACGATTTAATTTAGATATAAAATTATCGGCCTCCCTTGAAAACTTTAAAAGTTATACCCAACCCTAGAAATGTTTTTTTGTAACACTGTATAGTGCTGTATTGTTTGCGGTGAAACCGCATGCAAGTTGACCGTATTTTACAGAGGGCTATGTGTCCATGGAGGCCGTTTAAGGTACGAAATAATTATCCAAATTCAAAAGTATGGTGTTTTTCTGAAAGGGGAGAACCTATTTAATTTAGATATAAAATTATCGGCCTCCCTTGAAAACTTTAAAAGTTATTCCCAACCATAGAAATGTTTTCTTTGTAACACTGTATAGTGCTGTATTATTTGCGGTGAAACCGCATGCAAGTTGACGGTATTTTACAGAGGGCTATGTGTCCATGGAGGCCGTTTAAGGTACGAAATAATTATCCAAATTCAAAAGTATTGGGTTTTTCTGAAAGGGGAGAACCTAAGCTTTAATTTAGATATAAAATTATCGGCCTCCCTTGAAAACTTTAAAAGTTATTCCCAACCATAGAAATGTTTTTTTTTTTTAAAGGGTATAGTGCTGTATTGTTTGCGGTGAAAACCCAAACAAGTTTACGGTATTTTACAGAGGGCTATGTGTCCATGGAGGCCGTTTAATGAAATAATTATCCAAATTCAAAGGTATGGTGTTTTTGAGAACCTAAGCTTTAATTTAGATATAAAATTATCGGCCTGAAAACTTTAAAAGTTATTAGAAATGTTTTTTGTAACACTGTATAGTGTATTGTTTGCGGTGAAACCATGCAAGTTGACCGTATTTTACAGAGGGCTATGTCCATGGAGGCCGTTTAAGGTACGAAATAATTATCCAAATTCAAAAGTATGGTGTTTCTTCTGAAAGGAGAACCTAACGATTTAATTTATAAATAAAATTATCGGCCTCGCTTGAAAACTTTAAAAGTTATTCCCAACCATAGAAATGTTTTTTGTAACACTGTATAGTGCTGTATTGTTTGCGGTGAAACCGCATGCAAGTTGACCGTATTTTACAGAGGGCTATGTGTCCATGGAGGCCGTTTAAGGTACGAAATAATTATCCAAATTCAAAAGTATGGTGTTTTTCTGAAAGAGGAGAACCTACGATTTAATTTAGATATAAAATTATCGGCCTCCCTTGAAAACTTTAAAAGTTATACCCAACCCTAGAAATGTTTTTTTGTAACACTGTATAGTGCTGTATTGTTTGCGGTGAAACCGCATGCAAGTTGACCGTATTTTACAGAGGGCTAAGTATCCATGGAGGCCGTTTAAGGTACGAAATAATTATCCAAATTCAAAAGTATGGTGTTTTTCTGAAAAGGGAGAACCTAAGCTTTAATTTAGATATAAAATTATCGGCCTCCCTTGAAAACTTTAAAAGTTATTCCCAACAATAGAAATGTTTTTTTGTAACACTGTATAGTGCTGTATTGTTTGCGGTGAAACCGCATGCAAGGTGACGGTATTTTACAGAGGGCTATGTGTCCATGGAGGCCGTTTAAGGTACGAAATAATTATCCAAATTCAAAAGTATTGGGTTTTTCTGAAAGTGGAGAACCTAAGCTTTAATTTAGATATAAAATTATCGGCCTCCCTTGAAAACTTTAAAAGTTATTCCCAACCCTAGAAATGTTTTTTTGTAACACTGTATAGTGCTGTATTGTTTGCGGTGAAACCGCATGCAAGTTGACCGTATTTTACAGAGGGCTAAGTGTCCATGGAGGCCGTTTAAGGTACGAAATAATTATCCAAATTCAAAAGTATGGTGTTTTTCTGAAAAGGGAGAACCTAAGCTTTAATTTAGATATAAAATTATCGGCCTCCCTTGAAAACTTTAAAAGTTATTCCCAACCATAGAAATGTTTTTTTGTAACACTGTATAGTGCTGTATTATTTGCGGTGAAACCACATGCAAGGTGACGGTATTTTACAGAGGGCTATGTGTCCATGGAGGCCGTTTAAGGTACGAAATAATTATCCAAATTCAAAAGTATGGTGTTTTTCTGAAAGGGGAGAACCTAAGCTTTAATTTAGATATAAAATTATCGGCCTCCCTTGAAAACTTTAAAAGTTATACCCAACCCTAGAAATGTTTTTTTGTAACACTGTATAGTGCTCTATTGTTTGCGGTGAAACCGTATGCAAGTTGACCGTATTTTACAGAGGGCTAAGTGTCCATGGAGGCCGTTTAAGGTACGAAATAATTATCCAAATTCAAAAGTATGGTGTTTTTCTGAAAGGTGAGAACCTAAGCTTTAAATTAGATATAAAATTATCGGCCTCCCTTGAAAACTTTAAAAGTTATTCCCAACCATAGAAATGTTTTTTTTGTAACACTGTATAGTGCTGTATTATTTGCGGTGAAACCGCGTGCAAGGTGACGGTATTTTACAGAGGGCTATGGGTCCATGGAGGCCGTTTAAGGTACGAAATAATTATCCAAATTCAAAAGTATTGGGTTTTTCTGAAAGGGGAGAACCTAAGCTTTAATTTAGATATAAAATTATCGGCCTCCCTTGAAAACTTTAAAAGTTATTCCCAACCATAGAAATGTTTTTTTGTAACACTGTATAGTGCTGTATTGTTTGCGGTGAAACCGCATGCAAGTTGACCGTATTTTACAGAGGGCTAAGTGTCCATGGAGGCCGTTTAAGGTACGAAATAATTATCCAAATTCAAAAGTATGGTTTTTCTGAAAGGGGAGAACCTAAGCTTTAATTTAGATATAAAATTATCGGCCTCCCTTGAAAACTTTAAAAGTTATTCCCAACCATAGAAATGTTTTTTTTTGTAACACTATATTGTTGTATTGTTTGCCCTGAAACCGCATGCAAGGTGACGGTATTTTACAGAGGGCTATGGGTCCATGGAGGCCGTTTAAGGTACGAAATAATTATCCAAATTCAAAAGTATTGGGTTTTTCTGAAAGGGGAGAACCTAAGCTTTAATTTAGATATAAAATTATCGGCCTCCCTTGAAAACTTTAAAAGTTATTCCCAACCATAGAAATGTTTTTTGTAACACTGTATAGTGCTGTATTGTTTGCGGTGAAACCGCATGCAAGTTGACCGTATTTTACAGAGGGCTAAGTGTCCATGGAGGCCGTTTAAGGTACGAAATAATTATCCAAATTCAAAAGTATTGTGTTTTTCTGAAAGGGGAGAACCTAAGCTTTAATTTAGATATAAAATTATCGGCCTCCCTTGAAAACTTTAAAAGTTATTCTCAACCATAGAAATGTTTTTTTGTAACACTGTATAGTGCTGTATTGTTTGCGGTGAAACCGCATGCAAGTTGACGGTATTTTACAGAGGGCTATGTGTCCATGGAGGCCGTTTAAGGTACGAAATAATTATCCAAATTCAAAAGTATGGTGTTTTTCTGAAAGGGGAGAACCTACGATTTAATTTAGATATAAAATTATCGGCCTCCCTTGAAAACATTAAAAGTTATACCCAACCCTAGAAATGTTTTTTTGTAACACTGTATAGTGCTGTATTGTTTGCGGTGAAACCGCATGCAAGTTGACCGTATTTTGCAGAGGGCTAAGTATCCATGGAGGCCGTTTAAGGTACGAAATAATTATCCAAATTCAAAAGTATGGTGTTTTTCGGAAAGGGGAGAACCTAAGCTTTAATTTCGATATAAAATTATCGGCCTCCCTTGAAAACTTTAAAAGTTATACCCAACCCTAGAAATGTTTTTTTGTAACACTGTATAGTGCTCTATTGTTTGCGGTGAAACCGTATGCAAGTTGACCGTATTTTACAGAGGGCTAAGTGTCCATGGAGGCCGTTTAAGGTACGAAATAATTATCCAAATTCAAAAGTATGGTGTTTTTCTGAAAGGTGAGAACCTAAGCTTTAAATTAGATATAAAATTATCGGCCTCCCTTGAAAACTTTAAAAGTTATTCCCAACCATAGAAATGTTTTTTTGTAACACTGTATAGTGCTGTATTGTTTGCGGTGAAACCGCATGCAAGTTGACCGTATTTTACAGAGGGCTAAGTGTCCATGGAGGCCGTTTAAGTTACGAAATAATTATCCAAATTCAAAGGTATGGTGTTTTTCGGAAAGAGGAGAACCTACGATTTAATTTAGATATAAAATTATCGGCCTCCCTTGAAAACTTTAAAAGTTATACCCAACCCTAGAAATGTTTTTTTGTAACACTGTATAGTGCTGTATTGTTTGCGGTGAAACCGCATGCAAGTTGACCGTATTTTACAGAGGGCTAAGTATCCATGGAGGCCGTTTAAGGTACGAAATAATTATCCAAATTCAAAAGTATGGTGTTTTTCTGAAAAGGGAGAACCTAAGCTTTAATTTAGATATAAAATTATCGGCCTCCCTTGAAAACTTTAAAAGTTATTCCCAACCATAGAAATGTTTTTTTTGTAACACTGTATAGTGCTGTATTATTTGCGGTGAAACCACATGCAAGGTGACGGTATTTTACAGAGGGCTATGTGTCCATGGAGGCCGTTTAAGGTACGAAATAATTATCCAAATTCAAAAGTATGGTGTTTTTCTGAAAGGGGAGAACCTAAGCTTTAATTTCGATATAAAATTATCGGCCTCCCTTGAAAACTTTAAAAGTTATACCCAACCCTAGAAATGTTTTTTTGTAACACTGTATAGTGCTCTATTGTTTGCGGTGAAACCGTATGCAAGTTGACCGTATTTTACAGAGGGCTAAGTGTCCATGGAGGCCGTTTAAGGTACGAAATAATTATCCAAATTCAAAAGTATGGTGTTTTTCTGAAAGGTGAGAACCTAAGCTTTAAATTAGATATAAAATTATCGGCCTCTCATGAAAACTTTAAAAGTTATTCCCAACCATAGAAATGTTTCTTTTGTAACACTGTATAGTGCTGTATTGTTTGCGGTGAAACCGCATGCAAGTTGACCGTATTTTACAGAGGGCTATGTGTCCATGGAGGCCGTTTAAGGTACGAAATAATTATCCAAATTCAAAAGTATGGTGTTTTTCTGAAAGAGGAGAACCTACGATTTAATTTAGATATAAAATTATCGGCCTCTCTTGAAAACTTTAAAAGTTATTCCCAACCAAAGAAATGTTTTTTGTAACACTGTATAGTGCTGTATTGTTTGCGGTGAAACCGCATGCAAGTTGACCGTATTTTACAGAGGGCTAAGTATCCATGGAGGCCGTTTAAGGTACGAAATAATTATCCAAATTCAAAAGTATGGTGTTTTTCTGAAAGGGGAGAACCTAAGCTTTAATTTAGATATAAAATTATCGGCCTCCCATGAAAACTTTAAAGTTATTCCCAACCATAGAAATGTTTTCTTTGTAACACTGTATAGTGCTGTATTATTTGCGGTGAAACCGCATGCAAGTTGACGGTATTTTACAGAGGGCTATGTGTCCATGGAGGCCGTTTAAGGTACGAAATAATTATCCAAATTCAAAAGTATTGGGTTTTTCTGAAAGGCGAGAACCTAAGCTTTAATTTAGATATAAAATTATCGGCCTCCCTTGAAAACTTTAAAAGTTATTCCCAACCATAGAAATGTTTTTTTGTAACACTGTATAGTGCTGTATTGTTTGCGGTGAAACCGCATGCAAGTTGACCGTATTTTACAGAGGGCTATGTGTCCATGGAGGCCGTTTAAGTTACGAAATAATTATCCAAATTCAAAGGTATGGTGTTTTTCTGAAAGAGGAGAACCTACGATTTAATTTAGATATAAAATTATCGGCCTCCCTTGAAAACTTTAAAAGTTATACCCAACCCTAGAAATGTTTTTTTGTAACACTGTATAGTGCTGTATTGTTTGCGGTGAAACCGCATGCAAGTTGACCGTATTTTACAGAGGGCTAAGTATCCATGGAGGCCGTTTAAGGTACGAAATAATTATCCAAATTCAAAAGTATGGTGTTTTTCTGAAAAGGGAGAACCTAAGCTTTAATTTAGATATAAAATTATCGGCCTCCCTTGAAAACTTTAAAAGTTATTCCCAACCATAGAAATGTTTTTTTTGTAACACTGTATAGTGCTGTATTATTTGCGGTGAAACCGCATGCAAGTTGACGGTATTTTACAGAGGGCTATGTGTCCATGGAGGCCGTTTAAGGTACGAAATAATTATCCAAATTCAAAAGTATGGTGTTTTTCTGAAAGTGGAGAACCTAAGCTTTAATTTAGATATAAAATTATCGGCCTCCCTTGAAAACTTTAAAAGTTATTCCCAACCATAGAAATGTTTTTTTGTAACACTGTATAGTGCTGTATTGTTTGCGGTGAAACCGCATGCAAGTTGACCGTATTTTACAGAGGGCTAAGTGTCCATGGAGGCCGTTTAAGGTACGAAATAATTATCCAAATTCAAAGGTATGGTGTTTTTCTGAAAGAGGAGAACCTACGATTTAATTTAGATATAAAATTATCGGCCTCCCTTGAAAACTTTAAAAGTTATACCCAACCCTAGAAATGTTTTTTTGTAACACTGTATAGTGCTGTATTGTTTGCGGTGAAACCGCATGCAAGTTGACCGTATTTTACAGAGGGCTAAGTATCCATGGAGGCCGTTTAAGGTACGAAATAATTATCCAAATTCAAAAGTATGGTGTTTTTCTGAAAGGGGAGAACCTAAGCTTTAATTTAGATATAAAATTATCGGCCTCCCTTGAAAACTTTAAAAGTTATTCCCAACCATAGAAATGTTTTTTTTGTAACACTGTATAGTGCTGTATTATTTGCGGTGAAACCGCGTGCAAGGTGACGGTATTTTACAGAGGGCTATGGGTCCATGGAGGCCGTTTAAGGTACGAAATAATTATCCAAATTCAAAAGTATTGGGTTTTTCTGAAAGGGGAGAACCTAAGCTTTAATTTAGATATAAAATTATCGGCCTCCCTTGAAAACTTTAAAAGTTATTCTCAACCATAGAAATGTTTTTTTGTAACACTGTATAGTGCTGTATTATTTGCCGTGAAACCGCATGCAAGTTGACGGTATTTTACAGAGGGCTATGTGTACATGGAGGCCGTTTAAGGTACGAAATAATTATCCAAATTCAAAGGTATGGTGTTTTTCGGAAAGAGGAGAACCTACGATTTAATTTAGATACAAAATTATCGGCCTCCCTTGAAAACTTTACAAGTTATACCCAACCCTAGAAATGTTTTTTTGTAACACTGTATAGTGCTGTATTGTTTGCGGTGAAACCGTATGCAAGTTGACAGTATTTTACAGAGGGCTATGTGTCCATGGAGGCCGTTTAAGGTACGAAATAATTATCCAAATTCAAAAGTATGGTGTTCTTCTGAAAGGGGAGAACCTACTCTTTAATTTAGATATAAAATTATCGGCCTCCCTTGAAAACTTTAAAAGTTATTCCCAACCATAGAAATGTTTTATTTGTAACACTGTATAGTGCTGTATTATTTGCCGTGAAACCGCATGCAAGTTGACAGTATTTTACAGAGGGCTATGTGTCCATGGAGGCCGTTTAAGGTACGAAATAATTATCCAAATTCAAAAGTATTGGGTTTTTCTGAAAGGGGAGACCCTAAGCTTTAATTTAGATATAAAATTATCGGCCTCCCTTGAAAACTTTAAAAGTTATTCACAACCATTGAAATGTTGTTTTTTTGTAAGACCGTATAGTGCTGTATTGTTTGCGGTCAAACCGCATGCAAGTTGACGGTATTTTACAGAGGGCTATGTGTCCATGGAGGCCGTTTAAGGTACGAAATAATTATCCAAATTCAAAAGTATGGTGTTCTTCTGAAAGGGGAGAACCTAAGCTTTAATTTAGATATAAAATTATCGGCCTCCCTTGAAAACTTTAAAAGTTATTCCCAACCATAGAAATGTTTTTTTTTGTAACACTGTATAGTGCTGTATTGTTTGCGGTGAAACCGCATGCAAGTTGACGGTATTTTACAGAGGGCTATGTGTCCATGGAGGCCGTTTAAGGTACGAAATAATTATCCAAATTCAAAAGTATGGTGTTTTTCTGAAAGGGGAGAACCTACGATTTAATTTAGATATAAAATTATCGGCCTCCCTTGAAAACTTTAAAAGTTATTCCCAACCATAGAAATGTTTTTTGTAACACTGTATAGTGCTGTATTGTTTGCGGTGAAACCGCATGCAAGTTGACCGTATTTTACAGAGGGCTAAGTGTCCATGGAGGCCGTTTAAGTTACGAAATAATTATCCAAATTCAAAGGTATGGTGTTTTTCGGAAAGAGGAGAACCTACGATTTAATTTAGATATAAAATTATCGGCCTCCCTTGAAAACTTTAAAAGTTATACCCAACCCTAGAAATGTTTTTTTGTAACACTGTATAGTGCTGTATTGTTTGCGGTGAAACCGCATGCAAGTTGACCGTATTTTACAGAGGGCTAAGTATCCATGGAGGCCGTTTAAGGTACGAAATAATTATCCAAATTCAAAAGTATGGTGTTTTTCTGAAAAGGGAGAACCTAAGCTTTAATTTAGATATAAAATTATCGGCCTCCCTTGAAAACTTTAAAAGTTATTCCCAACCATAGAAATGTTTTTTTTGTAACACTGTATAGTGCTGTATTATTTGCGGTGAAACCACATGCAAGGTGACGGTATTTTACAGAGGGCTATGTGTCCATGGAGGCCGTTTAAGGTACGAAATAATTATCCAAATTCAAAAGTATGGTGTTTTTCTGAAAGGGGAGAACCTAAGCTTTAATTTCGATATAAAATTATCGGCCTCCCTTGAAAACTTTAAAAGTTATACCCAACCCTAGAAATGTTTTTTTGTAACACTGTATAGTGCTGTATTGTTTGCGGTGAAACCGCATGCAAGTTGACCGTATTTTACAGAGGGCTAAGTGTCCATGGAGGCCGTTTAAGGTACGAAATAATTATCCAAATTCAAAAGTATGGTGTTTTTCTGAAAGGTGAGAACCTAAGCTTTAAATTAGATATAAAATTATCGGCCTCCCTTGAAAACTTTAAAAGTTATTCCCAACCATAGAAATGTTTTTTGTAACACTGTATAGTGCTGTATTGTTTGCGGTGAAACCGCATGCAAGTTGACCGTATTTTACAGAGGGCTAAGTGTCCATGGAGGCCGTTTAAGTTACGAAATAATTATCCAAATTCAAAGGTATGGTGTTTTTCTGAAAGAGGAGAACCTACGATTTAAGATATAAAATTATCGGCCTCCCTTGAAAACTTTAAAAGTTATACCCAACCCTAGAAATGTTTTTTTGTAACACTGTATAGTGCTGTATTGTTTGCGGTGAAACCGCATGCAAGTTGACCGTATTTTACAGAGGGCTAAGTATCCATGGAGGCCGTTTAAGGTACGAAATAATTATCCAAATTCAAAAGTATGGTGTTTTTCTGAAAGGGGAGAACCTAAGCTTTAATTTAGATATAAAATTATCGGCCTCCCTTGAAAACTTTAAAAGTTATTCCCAACCATAGAAATGTTTTTTTTGTAACACTGTATAGTGCTGTATTATTTGCGGTGAAACCGCGTGCAAGGTGACGGTATTTTACAGAGGGCTATGGGTCCATGGAGGCCGTTTAAGGTACGAAATAATTATCCAAATTCAAAAGTATTGGGTTTTTCTGAAAGGGGAGAACCTAAGCTTTAATTTAGATATAAAATTATCGGCCTCCCTTGAAAACTTTAAAAGTTATTCCCAACCATAGAAATGTTTTTTTGTAACACTGTATAGTGCTGTATTGTTTGCGGTGAAACCGCATGCAAGTTGACCGTATTTTACAGAGGGCTAAGTGTCCATGGAGGCCGTTTAAGTTACGAAATAATTATCCAAATTCAAAGGTATGGTGTTTTTCTGAAAGAGGAGAACCTACGATTTAATTTAGATATAAAATTATCGGCCTCCCTTGAAAACTTTAAAAGTTATACCCAACCCTAGAAATGTTTTTTTGTAACACTGTATAGTGCTGTATTGTTTGCGGTGAAACCGCATGCAAGTTGACCGTATTTTACAGAGGGCTAAGTATCCATGGAGGCCGTTTAAGGTACGAAATAATTATCCAAATTCAAAAGTATGGTGTTTTTCTGAAAGGGGAGAACCTAAGCTTTAATTTCGATATAAAATTATCGGCCTCCCTTGAAAACTTTTAAAGTTATTCCCAACCATAGAAATGTTTTTTTTGTAACACTGTATAGTGCTGTATTATTTGCGGTGAAACCACATGCAAGGTGACGGTATTTTACAGAGGGCTATGTGTCCATGGAGGCCGTTTAAGGTACGAAATAATTATCCAAATTCAAAAGTATGGTGTTTTTCTGAAAGGGGAGAACCTAAGCTTTAATTTCGATATAAAATTATCGGCCTCCCTTGAAAACTTTAAAAGTTATACCCAACCCTAGAAATGTTTTTTTGTAACACTGTATAGTGCTCTATTGTTTGCGGTGAAACCGTATGCAAGTTGACAGTATTTTACAGAGGGCTATGTGTCCATGGAGGCCGTTTAAGGTACGAAATAATTATCCAAATTCAAAAGTATGGTGTTCTTCTGAAAGGGGAGAACCTACTCTTTAATTTAGATATAAAATTATCGGCCTCCCTTGAAAACTTTAAAAGTTATTCCCAACCATAGAAATGTTTTATTTGTAACACTGTATAGTGCTGTATTATTTGCCGTGAAACCGCATGCAAGTTGACAGTATTTTACAGAGGGCTATGTGTCCATGGAGGCCGTTTAAGGTACGAAATAATTATCCAAATTCAAAAGTATTGGGTTTTTCTGAAAGGGGAGACCCTAAGCTTTAATTTAGATATAAAATTATCGGCCTCCCTTGAAAACTTTAAAAGTTATTCACAACCATTGAAATGTTTTTTTTTTGTAAGACCGTATAGTGCTGTATTGTTTGCGGTGAAACCGCATGCAAGTTGACGGTATTTTACAGAGGGCTATGTGTCCATGGAGGCCGTTTAAGGTACGAAATAATTATCCAAATTCAAAAGTATTGGGTTTTTCTGAAAGGGGAGAACCTAAGCTTTAAATTAGATATAAAATTATCGGCCTCCCTTGAAAACTTTAAAAGTTATTCCCAACCATAGAAATGTTTTTTTTTGTAACACTGTATAGTGCTGTATTGTTTGCGGTGAAACCGCATGCAAGTTGACGGTATTTTACAGAGGGCTAAGTGTCCATGGAGGCCGTTTAAGGTACGAAATAATTATCCAAATTCAAAGGTATGGTGTTTTTCTGAAAGAGGAGAACCTACGATTTAATTTAGATATAAAATTATCGGCCTCCCTTGAAAACTTTAAAAGTTATACCCAACCCTAGAAATGTTTTTTTGTAACACTGTATAGTGCTGTATTGTTTGCGGTGAAACCGCATGCAAGTTGACCGTATTTTACAGAGGGCTAAGTGTCCATGGAGGCCGTTTAAGGTACGAAATAATTATCCAAATTCAAAAGTATGGTTTTTCTGAAAGGGGAGAACCTAAGCTTTAATTTAGATATAAAATTATCGGCCTCCCTTGAAAACTTTAAAAGTTATTCCCAACCATAGAAATGTTTTTTTGTAACACTGTATAGTGCTGTATTGTTTGCGGTGAAACCGCATGCAAGTTGACGGTATTTTACAGAGGGCTATGTGTCCATGGAGGCCGTTTAAGGTACGAAATAATTATCCAAATTCAAAAGTATGGTGTTTTTCTGAAAGGGAGAACCTAAGCTTTAATTTAGATATAAAATTATCGGCCTCCCTTGAAAACTTTAAAAGTTATTCCCAACCATAGAAAAAAAGTTTTTGTAACACTGTATAGTGCTGTATTGTTTGCGGTGAAACCGCATGCAAGTTGACCGTATTTTACAGAGGGCTATATGTCCATGGAGGCCGTTTAAGGTACGAAATAATTATCCAAATTCAAAAGTATGGTGTTTTTCTGAAAGGGGAGAACCTACGATTTAATTTAGATATAAAATTATCGGCCTCCCTTGAAAACTTTAAAAGTTATTCCCAACCATAGAAATGTTTTTGTAACACTGTATAGTGCTGTATTGTTTGCGGTGAAACCGCATGCAAGTTGACCGTATTTTACAGAGGGCTATGTGTCCATGGAGGCCGTTTAAGGTACGAAATAATTATCCAAATTCAAAAGTATTGTGTTTTTCTGAAAGGGGAGAACCTAAGCTTTAATTTAGATATAAAATTATCGGCCTCCATTGAAAACTTTAAAAGTTATTCCCAACCATAGAAATGTTTTTTTGTAACACTGTATAGTGCTGTATTGTTTGCGGTGAAACCGCATGCAAGTTGACGGTATTTTACAGAGGGCTATGTGTCCATGGAGGCCGTTTAAGGTACGAAATAATTATCCAAATTCAAAAGTATGGTGTTTTTCTGAAAGGAGAACCTAAGCTTTAATTTAGATATAAAATTATCGGCCTCCCTTGAAAACTTTAAAAGTTATTCCCAACCATAGAAATGTTTTTTTGTAACACTGTATAGTGCTGTATTGTTTGCGGTGAAACCGCATGCAAGTTGACCGTATTTTACAGAGGGCTAAGTGTCCATGGAGGCCGTTTAAGGTACGAAATAATTATCCAAATTCAAAAGTATGGTGTTTTTCTGAAAGGGGAGAACCTAAGCTTTAATTTAGATATAAAATTATCGGCCTCCCTTGAAAACTTTAAAAGTTATACCCAACCCTAGAAATGTTTTTTGTAACACTGTATAGTGCTGTATTGTTTGCGGTGAAACCGTATGCAAGTTGACCGTATTTTACAGAGGGCTATGTGTCCATGGAGGCCGTTTAAGGTACGAAATAATTATCCAAATTCAAAAGTATGGTGTTTTTCTGAAAGGGGAGAACCTAAGCTTTAATTTAGATATAAAATTATCGGCCTCCCTTGAAAACTTTAAAAGTTATTCCCAACCATAGAAATGTTTTTTGTAACACTGTATAGTGCTGTATTGTTTGCGGTGAAACCGCATGCAAGTTGACCGTATTTTACAGAGGGCTATGGGTCCATGGAGGCCGTTTAAGTTACGAAATAATTATCCAAATTCAAAGGTATGGTGTTTTTCTGAAAGAGGAGAACCTACGATTTAATTTAGATATAAAATTATCGGCCTCCCTTGAAAACTTTAAAAGTTATACCCAACCCTAGAAATGTTTTTTTGTAACACTGTATAGTGCTGTATTGTTTGCGGTGAAACCGCATGCAAGTTGACGGTATTTTACAGAGGGCTATGTGTCCATGGAGGCCGTTTAAGGTACGAAATAATTATCCAAATTCAAAAGTATGGTGTTCTTCTGAAAGGGGAGAACCTACGATTTAATTTAGATATAAAATTATCGGCCTCCCTTGAAAACTTTAAAAGTTATTCCCAACCATAGAAATGTTTTTGTTGTAACACTGTATAGTGCTGTATTGTTTGCGGTGAAACCGCATGCAAGTTGACGGTATTTTACAGAGGGCTATGTGTCCATGGAGGCCGTTTAAGGTACGAAATAATTATCCAAATTCAAAAGTATTGGGTTTTTCTGAAAGGTGAGAACCTAAGCTTTAATTTAGATATAAAATTATCGTACTCCATTGAAAACTTTAAAAGTTATTACAAAAAATATAAATGTTTTTATTTTGTAAAACTGGATATTGCTGTATTGTTTGCGGTGAAACCGCATGCAAGTTGACCGTATTTTACAGAGGGCTATGTGTCCATGGAGGCCGTTTAAGGTACGAAATAATTATCCAAATTCAAAATATGGTGTTTTTCTGAAAGGGGAGAACCTACGATTTAATTTAGATATAAAATTATCGGCCTCCCTTGAAAACTTTAAAAGTTATTCCCAACCCTTGAAATGTTTTTTGTAACACTGTATAGTGCTTGTATTGTTTGCGGTGAAAACCGCATGCAATTTGACTGTATTTTACAGAGGGCTATGTGTCCATGGAGGCCGTTTAAGGTACGAAATAATTATCCAAATTCAAAAGTATGGTGTTTTTCTGAAAGGGGAGAACCTAAGCTTTAATTTAGATATAAAATTATCGGCCTCCCTTGAAAACTTTAAAAGTTATTCCCACCCATAGAAATGTTTTTTGGAACACTGTATAGTGCTGTATTGTTTGCGGTGAAACCGCATGCAAGTTGACCGTATTTTACAGAGGGCTATGTGTCCATGGAGGCCGTTTAAGGTACGAAATAATTATCCAAATTCAAAAGTATGGGTTTTTATGAAAGGGAAGAACCTAAGATTTAATTTAGATATAAAATTATCGGCCTCCCTTGAAAACTTTAAAAGTTATTCCCACCCATAGAAATGTTTTTTTTGTAACACTGTATAGTGCTGTATTGTTTGCGGTGAAACCGCATGCAAGTTGACCGTATTTTACAGAGGGCTAAGTGTCCATGGAGGCCGTTTAAGGTACGAAATAATTATCCAAATTCAAAAGTATGGTGTTTTTCTGAAAGAGGAGAACCTACGATTTAATATAGATATAAAATTATCGGCCTCTTGAAAACTTTAAAAGTTATTCCCAACCATAGAAATGTTTTTTTTTTTGTAAGTGTTGTATTGTTTGCGGTGAAACCGCATGCAAGTTGACCGGTATTTTACAGAGGGCTATGTGTCCATGGAGGCCGTTTAAGGTACGAAATAATTATCCAAATTCAAAGTATGTTTTTTCGAAAGGGAGAACCTAAGCTTTAATTTAGATATAAAATTATCGGCCTTCCTTGAAAATTTAAAAGTTAAACTTTAAAAGTTATTCCCAACCATAGAAATGTTTTTTTAAATACTGTATAGTGCTGTATTGTTTGCGGTGAAACCGCATGCAAGTTGACCGTATTTTTACAGAGGGCTAAGTGTCCATGGAGGCCGTTTGGTTAAAATACCTATCCAAATTAAAAGTCAAAGGTATGGTGTTTTTTTGAAAGACCATATTTAATTTAGATATATAAATTATCGGCCCCCCCAAAAACTTTAAAAGTTATTATGTCCAACCCAACCTAAAATGTTTTTTTTAACACTGTATAGTGTTGGTGGTAAATCCGTATGCAAGAGGGACAGTATTTTTGCCAAATTATGTATGGAGGCCATTTGATGAGAATTTAACAAAATTGTTTGGGCTTTTGGAAAGGGGAACCTAAGCTTTAATTCTAGCAAAAATTGAAAACTTAAAAGTTATTCCCAACCATGAAATGTTTTTGGTTTTAAGACTGTATAGTGCTGTATTGTTTGCGGTGAAAGCATGCAAGTTATATTTTACAGAGGTTATGTCCATGGAGCCTCCTTAAGGCACGAAATAATTATCCAAATTAAAGGTATGGTGTTCTTTTCTGAAAGGGAGAATGATTTTACTAGATATAAAAAATCGGCTTCCTGAAACTTAAAAGTTATTCCCAACCATAGAAAATGTTTTTTTTGTAGACTGTATAGTTGTATGTTTGCGGGTGAAAACCGCATGCAAGTTGTTGGTATTTTACAGGGTTGTGTCCATGGAGGCTGTTTACACGAAATAATTATTGTAAATTAAAAGTATGGTGTTTTTCTGAAAGGGGAGAACCTACGATTTAATTTAGATATAAAATTATCGGCCTCCTTGAAAACTTTAAAAGTTATTCCCAACCATATAAATGTTTTTTTGTAACACTGTATAGTGCTGTATTATTTGTCGGTGGTGAAACCGCATGCAAGTTGACGGTATTTACAGGGACTATTACATGGGAGGCTGTTTAAGGTACGAAATAATTATCCAAATTGAAAAAATTGGGGTTTTTTTGAGGGGAACCCCATTTAATTTATATATAAAATTATCGGCCTCCCTTGAAAACTTTAAAAGTTATTCACAACCATAGAAATTTTTTTTGTAAGACTGTATAGTGTTGTATTTTTTGCGGTAGAAACCGCATGCAAGTTGACCGTATTTTTACAGAGGGCTATGTGTCCGTAAGGCCGTTTAATACGAAATAATTATCCAAATTCAAAAGTATGGTGTTTTTCTGGAAGGGGAGTACCTACGATATAATTTAGATATAAAATTATCGGCCTCCCTTGAAAACTTTAAAAGTTATTCCCAACCATAGAAATGTTTTTTTGTAACACTGTATAGTGCTGTATTGTTCGGTGCCGAAACCGCATGCAAGTTGACCGTATTTACAGAGGGCTTAAGTCCATGGAGGCCGTTTAAGGTACGAAATAATTATCCAAATTCAAAAGTATGGTGTTTTTCTGAAAGGAGAACCTAAGCTTTAATTTAGATATAAAATTATCGTGCTCCCTTGAAAACTTTAAAGAGTTATTCCCAACCATAGAAATGTTTTTTGTAACACTGTATAGTGTTGTATTGTTTGCGGTGAAACCGCATGCAAGTTGACCGTATTTTACAGAGGGCTATGTCCATGGAGGCCGTTTAAGGTACGAAATAATTATCCAAATTCAAAAGTATGGTGTTTTCTGAAAGAGGAGAACCTACGAGCTTTAATTTAGATATAAAATTATCGGCCTCCCTTGAAAACTTTAAAAGTTATTCCCAACCATAGGAATGTTTTTTGTAACACTGTATAGTGTTGTATTGTTTGCGGTGAAACCGCATGTTGACGGTATTTTACAGAGGGCTATGTGTCCATGGAGGCCGTTTAAGGTTACGAAATAATTATCCAAATTCAAAGTATGGTGTTTTTCTGAAAGGGAGAACCTAAGCTTTAATTTAGATATAAAATTATCGGCCTCCCTTGAAAACTTTAAAAGTTATTCCCAACCTAGAAATGTTTTTTTTTTGTAAGACTGTATAGTGCTGTATTGTTTGCGGTGAAACCGCATGCAAAGTTGACGGTATTTACAGATAGGGCTATGTGTACATGGAGGCCGTTTAAGGCAAATAATTATCCAAATTCAAAAGTATGGTGTTCTTCTGAAAGGGGAGAACCTACGATTTAATATAGATATAAAATTATCGGCCTCCCTT
The DNA here is from genome assembly GCA_029582265.1 of Zoroaster sp. YZ-2022. Lineage (NCBI taxonomy): Eukaryota > Metazoa > Echinodermata > Asteroidea > Forcipulatida > Zoroasteridae > Zoroaster > Zoroaster sp. YZ-2022. The sequence goes on from JAQQFT010000125.1 coordinate 18,427, forward strand.
GAAAACTTTAAAAGTTATTCCCAACCATAGAAATGTTTTTTTTTGTAACACTGTATAGTGCTGTATTGTTTGCGGTGAAACCGCATGCAATTTGACGGTATTTTACAGAGGGCTATGTGTCCATGGAGGCCGTTTAAGGTACGAAATAATTATCCAAATTCAAAAAGTATTGGGTTTTTCTGAAAGAGGAGAACATACGATTTAATTTAGATATAAAATTATCGGCCTCCTTGAAAACTTTAAAAGTTATTCCCAACCCTAGAAATGTTTTTTGTAACACTGTATAGTGCTGTATTGTTTGCGGTGAAACCGCATGCAAGTTGACCGTATTTTTTCAGAGGGCTAATTGTCCATGGAGGCCGTTTAAGGTACGAAATAATTATTCAAATTCAAAAGTATGGTGTTTTTCTGAAAGGGGAGAACTTACGATTTAATTTTTATACAAAATTATCGGCCGCCCTTTAAAATTTAAAATTTTATTCCCAACCATAGAAATGTTTTTTTTGTAATACTGTATAGTTCTGTATTGTTTGCGGTGAAACCGCATGCAAGTTTACGGTATTTTACAGAGGGCTATGTGTCCATGGAGGCCGTTTAAGGTACGAAACAATTATCCAAATTCAAAAGTATGGTGTTTTTCTTAAATGGAGAACCTAAGCTTTAATTTAGATATAAAATTATCGGCCTCCCTTGAAAACTTTAAAAGTTATTCCCAACCATAAAAATGTTTTGTTGTAACACTGTATAGTGCTGTATTGTTTGCGGTGAAACCGCATGCAAGTTGACCGTATTTACAGAGGGCTATGTGTCCATGGAGGCCGTTTAAGGTACGAAATAATTATCCAAATTCAAAAGTATGGTGTTTTTCTGAAAGGGGAGAACCTACGATTTAATTTAGATATAAAATTATCGGCCTCCCTTGAAAACTTTAAAAGTTATTCCCAACCTAGAAATATTTTTTGTAACACTGTATAGTGCTGTATTGTTTGCGGTGAAACCGCATGCAAGGTGACGGTATTTTACAGAGGGCTATGTGTACATGGAGGCCGTTTAAGGTACGAAATAATTATCCAAATTCAAAAGTATGGTGTTCTTCTGAAAGGGGAGAACCTACGATTTAATTTAGATATAAAATTATCGGCCTCCCTTGAAAACTTTAAAAGTTATTCCCAACCATAGAAATGTTTTTGTTGTTGTAAGACTGTATAGTGCTGTATTGTTTGCGGTGAAACCGCATGCAAGTTGACGGTATTTTACAGAGGGCTATGTGTCCATGGAGGCCGTTTAAGGTACGAAATAATTATCCAAATTCAAAAGTATGGTGTTTTTCTGAAAGGGGAGAACCTACGATTTAATTTAGATATAAAATTATCTGCCTCCCTTGAAACTTTAAAAGTTATTCCCAACCATAGAAATGTTTTTTTGTAACACTGTATAGTGCTGTATTGTTTGCGGTGAAACCGCATGCAAGTTGACCGTATTTTACAGAGGGCTATGTGTCCATGGAGGCCGTTTAAGGTACGAAATAATTATCCAAATTCAAAAGTATGGTGTTTTCTGAAAGGAGAGAACCTAAGCTTTAATTTAGATATAAAATTATCGGCCTCCCTTGAAAACTTTAAAAGTTATTCCCAACCATAGAAATGTTTTTTTTTTGTAACACTGTATAGTGCTGTATTGTTTGCGGTGAAACCGCATGCAAGTTGACGGTATTTTACAGAGGGCTATGTGTCCATGGAGGCCGTTTAAGGTACGAAATAATTATCCAAATTCAAAAGTATGGTGTTCTTCTGAAAGGGGAGAACCTACGATTTAATTTAGATATAAAATTATCGGCCTCCCTTGAAAACTTTAAAAGTTATTCCCAACCATAGAAATGTTTTTTTTGTAACACTGTATAGTGCTGTATTGTTTGCGGTGAAACCGCATGCAAGTTGACCGTATTTTACAGAGGGCTAATTGTCCATGGAGGCCGTTTTAAATGTACGAAATAATTATCAAAATTCAAAAGTATGGTGTTTTTCTGAAAGGAGAACCTAGCTTTAATTTAGATATAAAATTATCGGCCTCCCTTGAAAACTTTAAAAGTTATTCCCAACCCTAGAAATGTTTTTTGTAACACTGTATAGTGCTGTATTGTTTGCGGTGAAACCGCATGCAAGTTGACGGTATTTTACAGAGGGCTATGTGTCCATGGAGGCCGTTTAAGGTACGAAATAATTATCCAAATTCAAAAGTATGGTGTTTTTCTGAAAGGGGAGAACCTAAGCTTTAATTTAGATATAAAATTATCGGCCTCCTTGAAAACTTTAAAAGTTATTCCCAACCATAGAAATGTTTTTTTGTAACACTGTATAGTGCTGTATTATTTGCGGTGAAACCGCATGCAAGTTGACGGTATTTTACAGAGGGCTGTGTGTCCATGGAGGCCGTTTAAGGTACGAAATAATTATCCAAATTCAAAAGTATGGTGTTTTTCTGAAAGGGGAGAACCTACGATTTAATTTAGATATAAAATTATCGGCCTCCCTTGAAAACTTTAAAGTTATTCCCAACCATAGAAATGTTTTTTGTAACACTGTATAGTGCTGTATTGTTTGCGGTGAAACCGCATGCAAGTTGACCATGTATTTACAGAGGGCTATGTGTCCATGGAGGCCGTTTAAGGTACGAAATAATTATCCAAATTCAAAAGTATATGGTTTTTCTGAAAGGGGAGAACCTAAGCTTTAATTTAGATATAAAATTATCGGCCTCCCTTGAAAACTTTGTAAGTTATTCCCAACCATAGAAATGTTTTTTTTTGTAACACTGTATAGTGCTGTATTGTTTGCGGTGAAACCGCATGCAAGTTGACGGTATTTTACAGAGGGCTATGTGTCCATGGAGGCCGTTTAAGGTACGAAATAATTATCCAAAATCAAAAGTATGGTGTTTTTCTGAAAGGGGAGAACCTACGATTTAATTTAGATATAAAATTATCGGCCTCCCTTGAAAACTTTAAAAGTTATTCCCAACCATCTAAATGTTTTATTTGTAACACTGTATAGTGCTGTATTGTTTGCGGTGAAACCGCATGCAAGTTGACGGTATTTACAGAGGGGCTATGTGTCCATGGAGGCCGTTTAAGGTACGAATAATTATCCAAATTCAAAAGTATGGTGTTTTTCTGAAAGGGGAGAACCTAAACTTTAATTTAGATATAAAATTATCGGCCTTGAAAACTTTTAAAGTTATTCCCAACCATAGAAATGTTTTTTTTTTTGTAACACTGTATAGTGCTGTATTGTTTGCGGTGAAACCGCATGCAAGTTGACGGTATTTTACAGAGGGCTATGTGTCCATGGAGGCCGTTTAAGGTACGAAATAATTATCCAAATTCAAAAGTATGGTGTTTTTCTGAAAGTGGAGAACCTAAGATTTAATTTAGATATAAAATTATCGGCCTCCCATGAAAACTTTAAAAGTTATTCCCAACCATAGAAATGTTTTTTTGTAACACTGTATAGTGCTGTATTGTTTGCGGTGAAACCGCATGCAAGTTGACGGTATTTTACAGAGGGCTATGTGTCCATGGAGGCCGTTTAAGGTACGAAATAATTATCCAAATTCAAAAGTATGGTGTTTTTCTGAAAGAGGAGAACCTACGATTTAATTTAGATATAAAATTATCGGCCTCCCTTGAAAACTTTAAAAGTTATTCCCAACCATAGAAATGTTTTTTTGTAACACTGTATAGTGCTGTATTGTTTGCGGTGAAACCGCATGCAAGTTCACGGTATTTTACAGAGGGCTATGTGTCCATGGAGGCCGTTTAAGGTACGAAATAATTATCCAAATTCAAAAGTATGGTGTTCTTCTGAAAGGGGAGAACCTACGATTTAATTTAGATATAAAATTATCGGCCTCCCTTGAAAACTTTAAAAGTTATTCCCAACCATAGAAATGTTTTTGTTGTTGTAAGACTGTATAGTGCTGTATTGTTTGCGGTGAAACCGCATGCAAGTTGACGGTATTTTACAGAGGGCTATGTGTCCATGGAGGCCGTTTAAGGTACGAAATAATTATCCAAATTCAAAAGTATGGTGTTCTTCTGAAAGGTGAGAACCTACGATTTAATTTAGATATAAAATTATCGGCCTCCCTTGAAAACTTTAAAAGTTATACCCAACCCTAGAAATGTTTTTTTGTAACACTGTATAGTGCTGTATTGTTTGCGGTGAAACCGCATGCAAGTTGACAATAATATTTTACAGAGGGCTAAGTGTCCATGGAGGCCGTTTAAGTACGAAATAATTATCCAAATTCAAAAGTATGGTGTGTTTTCTGAAAGAGGGAGACCTAGCTTTAATTTAGATATAAAATTATCGGCCTCCTTGAAAACTTTAAAAGTTATTCCCAACCCTAGAAATGTTTTTTGTAACACTGTATAGTGCTGTATTGTTTGCGGTGAAACCGCATGCAAGTTGACGGTATTTTACAGAGGGCTATGTGTCCATGGAGGCCGTTTAAGGTACGAAATAATTATCCAAATTCAAAAGTATGGTGTTTTTCTGAAAGGGAGAACCTACGATTTAATTTAGATATAAAATTATCGGCCTCCCTTGAAAACTTTAAAAGTTATTCCCAACCATAGAAATGTTTTTTTGTAACACTGTATAGTGCTGTATTGTTTGCGGTGAAACCGCATGCAAGTTGACCGTATTTTACAGAGGGCTATGTGTCCATGGAGGCCGTTTAAGGTACGAAATAATTATCCAAATTCAAAAGTATGGTGTTTTTCTGAAAGGGGAGAACCTACGATTTAATTTAGATATAAAATTATCGGCCTGCCTTGAAAACTTTAAAAGTTATTCCCAACCCTAGAAATGTTTTTTGTAACACTGTATAGTGCTGTATTGTTTGCGGTGAAACCGCATGCAAGTTGACCGTATTTTACAGAGGGCTAAGTGTCCATGGAGGCCGTTTTAAGGTACGAAATAATTATCCAAATTCAAAAGTATGGTGTTTTTCTGAAAGGGCAGAACCTACGATTTAATTTAGATATAAAATTATCGGCCTCCCTTGAAAACTTTAAAAGTTATTCCCAACCATAGAAATGTTTTTTTTGTAACACTGTATAGTGCTGTATTGTTTGCGGTGAAACCGCATGCAAGTTGACGGTATTTTACAGAGGGCTATGTGTCCATGGAGGCCGTTTAAGGTACGAAATAATTATCCAAATTCAAAAGTATTGGGTTTTTCTGAAAGGGGAGAACCTAAGCTTTAATTTAGATATAAAATTATCGGCCTCCCTTGAAAACTTTAAAAGTTATTCCCAACCATAGAAATGTTTTTTTTGTAACACTGTATAGTGCTGTATTGTTTGCGGTGAAACCGCATGCAAGTTGACGGTATTTACAGAGGGCTATGTGTCCATGGAGTCCGTTAAGGTACGAAATAATTATTCAAATTCAAAAGTATGGTGTTCTTCTGAAAGGGGAGAACCTACGACTTAATTTAGATATAAAATTATCGGCCTCCCTTGAAAACTTTAAAGTTAACCAACCCTAGAAATGTTTTTTTGTAACACTGTATAGTGCTGTATTGTTTGCGGTGAAACCGCATGCAAGTTGACGGTATTTTACAGAGGGCTATGTGTCCATGGAGGCCGTTTAAGGTACGAAATAATTATCCAAATTCAAAATATGGTGTTTTTCTGAAAGGGGAGAACCTACGATTTAATATAGATATAAAATTATCGGCCTCTCTTGAAAACTTTAAAAGTTATTCCCAACCATAGAAATGTTTTTTTGTAACACTGTATAGTGCTGTATTGTTTGCGGTGAAACCGCATGCAAGTTGACCGTATTTTACAGAGGGCTAAGTGTCCATGGTTGGCGTTTAATGTAAGTAATTATTTTCCAAATTCAAAATTATGGTGTTTTTCTGAAAGGGGAGAACCTAAGATTTAATTTAGATATAAAATTATCGGCCTCCAATGAAAACATTAAAGTTATTCCCAACCATAGAAATGTTTTTTTGTAACACTGTATAGTGCTGTATTGTTTGCGGTGAAACCGCATGCAAGTTGACGGTATTTTACAGAGGGCTATGTGTCCATGGAGGCCGTTTAAGGTACGAAATAATTATCCAAATTCAAAAGTATGGTGTTTTTCTGAAAGGGGAGAACCTATGATTTAATTTAGATATAAAATTATCGGCCTCCCTTGAAAACTTTAAAAGTTATTCCCAACCATAGAAAAAAATTTTTTTGTAACACTGTATAGTGCTGTATTGTTTGCGGTGAAACCGCATGCAAGTTGACGGTATTTTACAGAGGGCTATGTGTCCATGGAGGCCGTTTAAGGTACGAAATAATTATCCAAATTCAAAAGTATGGTGTTTTTCTGAAAGGGAGAACCTAATTTAATTTAGATATAAAATTATCGACCTCCCTTGAAAACTTTAAAAGTTATTCCCAACCATAGAAATGTTTTTTTTGTAACACTGTATAGTGCTGTATTGTTTGCGGTGAAACCGCATGCAAGTTGACGGTATTTTACAGAGGGCTATGTGTCCATGGAGGCCGTTTAAGGTACGAAATAATTATCCAAATTCAAAAGTATGGTGTTTTTCTGAAAGGGGAGAACCTACGATTTAATTTAGATATAAAATTATCGGCCTCCCTTGAAAACTTTAAAAGTTATTCCCAACCATAGAAATGTTTTTTTTGTAACACTGTATAGTGCTGTATTGTTTGCGGTGAAACCGCATGCAAGTTGACCGTATTTTACAGAGGGCTATGTGTCCATGGAGGCCGTTTAAGGTACGAAATAATTATCCAAATTCAAAAGTATGGTGTTTTTCTGAAAGGGGAGAACCTACGATTTAATTTAGATATAAAATTATCGGCCTGCCTTGAAAACTTTAAAAGTTATTCCCAACCATAGAAATGTTTTTTTTGTAACACTGTATAGTGCTGTATTGTTTGCGGTGAAACCGCATGCAAGTTGACCGTATTTTACAGAGGGCTATGTGTCCATGGAGGCCGTTTAAGGTACGAAATAATTATCCAAATTAAAAAGTATGGTGTTTTTCTGAAAGGGGAGAACCTACGATTTAATTTAGATATAAAATTATCGGCCTGCCTTGAAAACTTTAAAAGTTATTCCCAACCATAGAAATGTTTTTTTGTAACACTGTATAGTGCTGTATTGTTTGCGGTGAAACCGCATGCAAGTTGACGGTATTTTACAGAGGGCTGTGTCCATGGAGGCCGTTTAAGGTACGAAATAATTATACAAATTAAAAAGTATGGTGTTTTTATGAAAGGAGAACCTAAGCTTTAATTTAGATATAAAATTATCGGCCCCCTTGAAAACTTTAAAAGTTATTCCCAACCATAGAAATGTTTTTTTGTAACACTGTATAGTGCTGTATTGTTTGCGGTGAAACCGCATGCAAGTTGACGGTATTTTACAGAGGGCTATGTGTCCATGGAGGCCGTTTAAGGTACGAAATAATTATCCAAATTCAAAAGTATGGTGTTTTTCTGAAAGGGAGAACCTAAGCTTTAATTTAGATATAAAATTATCGGCCTCCCTTGAAAACTTTAAAAGTTATTCCCAACCATAGAAATGTTTTTTGTAACACTGTATAGTGTTGTATTGTTTGCGGTGAAACCGCATGCAAGTTGACGGTATTTTACAGAGGGCTATGTGTCCATGGAGGCCGTTTAAGGTACGAAATAATTATCCAAATTCAAAAGTATGGTGTTTTTCTGGAAGGAGAACCTACGATTTAATTTAGATATAAAATTATCGGCCTCCCTTGAAAACTTTAAAAGTTATTCCCAACCATAGAAATGTTTTTTTGTAACACTGTATAGTGCTGTATTGTTTGCGGTGAAACCGCATGCAAGTTGACGGTATTTTACAGAGGGCTATGTGTCCATGGAGGCCGTTTAAGGTACGAAATAATTATCCAAATTCAAAAGTATGGTGTTTTTCTGAAAGGGGAGAACCTAAGCTTTAATTTAGATATAAAATTATCGGCCTCCCTTGAAAACTTTAAAAGTTATTCCCAACCATAGAAATGTTTTTTTTGTAACACTGTATAGTGCTGTATTGTTTGCGGTGAAACCGCATGCAAGTTGACGGTATTTTACAGAGGGCTATGTGTCCATGGAGGCCGTTTAAGGTACGAAATAATTATCCAAATTCAAAAGTATGGTGTTTTTCTGAAAGGGGAGAACCTACGATTTAATTTAGATATAAAATTATCGGCCTCTCTTGAAAACTTTAAAAGTTATTCCCAACCATAGAAATGTTTTTTTTTGTAACACTGTATAGTGCTGTATTGTTTGCGGTGAAACCGCATGCAAGTTGACGGTATTTTACAGAGGGCTATGTGTCCATGGAGGCCGTTTAAGGTACGAAATAATTATCCAAATTCAAAAGTATGGTGTTTTTCTGAAGAGGAGAACCTAAGCTTTAATTTAGATATAAAATTATCGGCCTCCCTTGAAAACTTTAAAAGTTATTCCCAACCATAGAAATGTTTTTTTTGTAACACTGTATAGTGCTGTATTGTTTGCGGTGAAACCGCATGCAAGTTGACGGTATTTTACAGAGGGCTATGTGTCCATGGAGGCCGTTTAAGGTACGAAATAATTATCCAAATTCAAAAGTATGGTGTTTTTCTGAAAGGGGAGAACCTACGATTTAATTTAGATATAAAATTATCGGCCTCCCTTGAAAACTTTAAAAGTTATTCCCAACCATAGAAATGTTTTTTTTGTAACACTGTATAGTGCTGTATTGTTTGCGGTGAAACCGCATGCAAGTTGACGGTATTTTACAGAGGGCTATGTGTCCATGGAGGCCGTTTAAGGTACGAAATAATTATCCAAATTCAAAAGTATGGTGTTTTTCTGAAAGAGGAGAACCTACGATTTAATTTAGATATAAAATTATCGGCCTCTCTTGAAAACTTTAAAAGTTATTCCCAACCATAGAAATGTTTTTTTGTAACACTGTATAGTGCTGTATTGTTTGCGGTGAAACCGCATGCAAGTTGACGGTATTTTACAGAGGGCTATGTGTCCATGGAGGCCGTTTAAGGTACGAAATAATTATCCAAATTCAAAAGTATGGTGTTTTTCTGAAAGAGGAGAACCTACGATTTAATTTAGATATAAAATTATCGGCCTCCCTTGAAAACTTTAAAAGTTATTCCCAACCATAGAAATGTTTTTTTTGTAACACTGTATAGTGCTGTATTGTTTGCGGTGAAACCGCATGCAAGTTGACGGTATTTTACAGAGGGCTATGTGTCCATGGAGGCCGTTTAAGGTACGAAATAATTATCCAAATTCAAAAGTATGGTGTTTTTCTGAAAGGGGAGAACCTAAGCTTTAATTTAGATATAAAATTATCGGCCTCCCTTGAAAACTTTAAAAGTTATTCCCAACCATAGAAATGTTTTTTTTGTAACACTGTATAGTGTTGTATTGTTTGCGGTGAAACCGCATGCAAGTTGACGGTATTTTACAGAGGGCTATGTGTCCATGGAGGCCGTTTAAGGTACGAAATAATTATCCAAATTCAAAAGTATGGTGTTTTTCTGAAAGGGAGAACCTAAGCTTTAATTTAGATATAAAATTATCGGCCTCCCTTGAAAACTTTAAAAGTTATTCCCAACCATAGAAATGTTTTTTTTTGTAACACTGTATAGTGCTGTATTGTTTGCGGTGAAACCGCATGCAAGTTGACGGTATTTTACAGAGGGCTATGTGTCCATGGAGGCCGTTTAAGGTACGAAATAATTATCCAAATTCAAAAGTATGGTGTTTTTCTGAAAGGGGAGAACCTAAGCTTTAATTTAGATATAAAATTATCGGCCTCCCTTGAAAACTTTAAAAGTTATTCCCAACCATAGAAATGTTTTTTGGAACACTGTATAGTGTTGTATTGTTTGCGGTGAAACCGCATGCAAGTTGACGGTATTTTACAGAGGGCTATGTGTCCATGGAGGCCGTTTAAGGTACGAAATAATTATCCAAATTCAAAAGTATGGTGTTTTTCTGAAAGGGAGAACCTACGATTTAATTTAGATATAAAATTATCGGCCTCCCTTGAAAACTTTAAAAGTTATTCCCAACCATAGAAATGTTTTTTGTAACACTGTATAGTGCTGTATTGTTTGCGGTGAAACCGCATGCAAGTTGACGGTATTTTACAGAGGGCTATGTGTCCATGGAGGCCGTTTAAGGTACGAAATAATTATCCAAATTCAAAAGTATGGTGTTTTTCTGAAAGGGGAGAACCTAAGGTTTAATTTAGATATAAAATTATCGGCCTCCCTTGAAAACTTTAAAAGTTATTCCCAACCATAGAAATGTTTTTTTTTGTAACACTGTATAGTGCTGTATTGTTTGCGGTGAAACCGCATGCAAGTTGACGGTATTTTACAGAGGGCTATGTGTCCATGGAGGCCGTTTAAGGTACGAAATAATTATCCAAATTCAAAAGTATGGTGTTTTTCTGAAAGGGGAGAACCTGAGCTTTAATTTAGATATAAAATTATCGGCCTCCCTTGAAAACTTTAAAAGTTATTCCCAACCATAGAAATGTTTTTTTTTGTAACACTGTATAGTGCTGTATTGTTTGCGGTGAAACCGCATGCAAGTTGACGGTATTTTACAGAGGGCTATGTGTCCATGGAGGCCGTTTAAGGTACGAAATAATTATCCAAATTCAAAAGTATGGTGTTTTTCTGAAAGGGGAGAACCTACGATTTAATTTAGATATAAAATTATCGGCCTCCCTTGAAAACTTTAAAAGTTATTCCCAACCATAGAAATGTTTTTTTTGTAACACTGTATAGTGCTGTATTGTTTGCGGTGAAACCGCATGCAAGTTGACGGTATTTTACAGAGGGCTATGTGTCCATGGAGGCCGTTTAAGGTACGAAATAATTATCCAAATTCAAAAGTATGGTGTTTTTTCTGAAAGGGGAGAACCTAAGCTTTAATTTAGATATAAAATTATCGGCCTCCCTTGAAAACTTTAAAAGTTATTCCCAACCATAGAAATGTTTTTTTTGTAACACTGTATAGTGCTGTATTGTTTGCGGTGAAACCGCATGCAAGTTGACGGTATTTTACAGAGGGCTATGTGTCCATGGAGGCCGTTTAAGGTACGAAATAATTATCCAAATTCAAAAGTATGGTGTTTTTCTGAAAGGGGAGAACCTACGATTTAATTTAGATATAAAATTATCGGCCTCCCTTGAAAACTTTAAAAGTTATTCCCAACCATAGAAATGTTTTTTTTTGTAACACTGTATAGTGCTGTATTGTTTGCGGTGAAACCGCATGCAAGTTGACGGTATTTTACAGAGGGCTATGTGTCCATGGAGGCCGTTTAAGGTACGAAATAATTATCCAAATTCAAAAGTATGGTGTTTTCTGAAAGGGGAGAACCTACGATTTAATTTAGATATAAAATTATCGGCCTCCCTTGAAAACTTTAAAAGTTATTCCCAACCATAGAAATGTTTTTTTTGTAACACTGTATAGTGCTGTATTGTTTGCGGTGAAACCGCATGCAAGTTGACGGTATTTTACAGAGGGCTATGTGTCCATGGAGGCCGTTTAAGGTACGAAATAATTATCCAAATTCAAAAGTATGGTGTTTTTCTGAAAGGGGAGAACCTACGATTTAATTTAGATATAAAATTATCGGCCTCTCTTGAAAACTTTAAAAGTTATTCCCAACCCTAGAAATGTTTTTTGTAACACTGTATAGTGCTGTATTGTTTGCGGTGAAACCGCATGCAAGTTGACCGTAATTTACAGAGGGCTATGTGTCCATGGAGGCCGTTTAAGGTACGAAATAATTATCCAAATTCAAAAGTATGGTGTTTTTCTGAAAGGGGAGAACCTACGATTTAATTTAGATATAAAATTATCGGCCTCCCTTGAAAACTTTAAAAGTTATTCCCAACCATAGAAATGTTTTTTGTAACACTGTATAGTGCTGTATTGTTTGCGGTGAAACCGCATGCAAGTTGACGGTATTTTACAGAGGGCTATGTGTCCATGGAGGCCGTTTAAGGTACGAAATAATTATCCAAATTCAAAAGTATGGTGTTTTTCTGAAAGGGGAGAACCTAAGCTTTAATTTAGATATAAAATTATCGGCCTCCCTTGAAAACTTTAAAAGTTATTCCCAACCATAGAAATGTTTTTTGTAACACTGTATAGTGCTGTATTGTTTGCGGTGAAACCGCATGCAAGTTGACGGTATTTTACAGAGGGCTATGTGTCCATGGAGGCCGTTTAAGGTACGAAATAATTATCCAAATTCAAAAGTATGGTGTTTTTCTGAAAGGGGAGAACCTACGATTTAATTTAGATATAAAATTATCGGCCTGCCTTGAAAACTTTAAAAGTTATTCCCAACCATAGAAATGTTTTTTTTGTAACACTGTATAGTGCTGTATTGTTTGCGGTGAAACCGCATGCAAGTTGACGGTATTTTACAGAGGGCTATGTGTCCATGGAGGCCGTTTAAGGTACGAAATAATTATCCAAATTCAAAAGTATGGTGTTTTTCTGAAAGGGGAGAACCTAAGCTTTAATTTAGATATAAAATTATCGGCCTCCCTTGAAAACTTTAAAAGTTATTCCCAACCATAGAAATGTTTTTTGTAACACTGTATAGTGCTGTATTGTTTGCGGTGAAACCGCATGCAAGTTGACGGTATTTTACAGAGGGCTATGTGTCCATGGAGGCCGTTTAAGGTACGAAATAATTATCCAAATTCAAAAGTATGCTGTTTTCTGAAAGGGGAGAACCTACGATTTAATTTAGATATAAAATTATCGGCCTCCCTTGAAAACTTTAAAAGTTATTCCCAACCATAGAAATGTTTTTTTGTAACACTGTATAGTGCTGTATTGTTTGCGGTGAAACCGCATGCAAGTTGACGGTATTTTACAGAGGGCTATGTGTCCATGGAGGCCGTTTAAGGTACGAAATAATTATCCAAATTCAAAAGTATGGTGTTTTTCTGAAAGGGGAGAACCTAAGCTTTAATTTAGATATAAAATTATCGGCCTCCCTTTGAAAACTTTAAAAGTTATTCCCAACCATAAAAATGTTTTTTTTGTAACACTGTATAGTGCTGTATTATTTGCGGTGAAACCGCATGCAAGTTGAGCGTATTTTACAGAGGGCTATGTGTCCATGGAGGCCGTTTAAGGTACGAAATAATTATCCAAATTCAAAAGTATGGTGTTTTTCTGAAAGGGGAGAACCTAAGCTTTAATTTAGATATAAAATTATCGGCCTCCCTTGAAAACTTTAAAAGTTATTCCCAACCATAGAAATGTTTTTTTGTAACACTGTATAGTGTTGTATTGTTTGCGGTGAAACCGCATGCAAGTTGACGGTATTTTACAGAGGGCTATGTGTCCATGGAGGCCGTTTAAGGTACGAAATAATTATCCAAATTCAAAAGTATGGTGTTTTTCTGAAAGGGGAGAACCTAAGCTTTAATTTAGATATAAAATTATCGGCCTCCCTTGAAAACTTTAAAAGTTATTCCCAACCATAGAAATGTTTTTTTTGTAACACTGTATAGTGCTGTATTGTTTGCGGTGAAACCGCATGCAAGTTGACGGTATTTTACAGAGGGCTATGTGTCCATGGAGGCCGTTTAAGGTACGAAATAATTATCCAAATTCAAAAGTATGGTGTTTTTCTGAAAGGGGAGAACCTAAGCTTTAATTTAGATATAAAATTATCGGCCTCCCTTGAAAACTTTAAAAGTTATTCCCAACCATAGAAATGTTTTTTGTAACACTGTATAGTGCTGTATTGTTTGCGGTGAAACCGCATGCAAGTTGACGGTATTTTACAGAGGGCTATGTGTCCATGGAGGCCGTTTAAGGTACGAAATAATTATCCAAATTCAAAAGTATGGTGTTTTTCTGAAAGGGGAGAACCTACGATTTAATTTAGATATAAAATTATCGGCCTCCCTTGAAAACTTTAAAAGTTATTCCCAACCATAGAAATGTTTTTTTTTGTAACACTGTATAGTGCTGTATTGTTTGCGGTGAAACCGCATGCAAGTTGACGGTATTTTACAGAGGGCTATGTGTCCATGGAGGCCGTTTAAGGTACGAAATAATTATCCAAATTCAAAAGTATGGTGTTTTTCTGAAAGGGGAGAACCTAAGCTTTAATTTAGATATAAAATTATCGGCCTCCCTTGAAAACTTTAAAAGTTATTCCCAACCATAGAAATGTTTTTTTGTAACACTGTATAGTGCTGTATTGTTTGCGGTGAAACCGCATGCAAGTTGACGGTATTTTACAGAGGGCTATGTGTCCATGGAGGCCGTTTAAGGTACGAAATAATTATCCAAATTCAAAAGTATGGTGTTTTTCTGAAAGGGGAGAACCTACGATTTAATTTAGATATAAAATTATCGGCCTCCCTTGAAAACTTTAAAAGTTATTCCCAACCATAGAAATGTTTTTTTTTGTAACACTGTATAGTGCTGTATTGTTTGCGGTGAAACCGCATGCAAGTTGACGGTATTTTACAGAGGGCTATGTGTCCATGGAGGCCGTTTAAGGTACGAAATAATTATCCAAATTCAAAAGTATGGTGTTTTTCTGAAAGGGGAGAACCTACGATTTAATTTAGATATAAAATTATCGGCCTCCCTTGAAAACTTTAAAAGTTATTCCCAACCATAGAAATGTTTTTTGTAACACTGTATAGTGCTGTATTGTTTGCGGTGAAACCGCATGCAAGTTGACGGTATTTTACAGAGGGCTATGTGTCCATGGAGGCCGTTTAAGGTACGAAATAATTATCCAAATTCAAAAGTATGGTGTTTTTCTGAAAGGGGAGAACCTAAGCTTTAATTTAGATATAAAATTATCGGCCTCCTTGAAAACTTTAAAAGTCATTCCCAACCCTAGAAATGTTTTTTTGTAACACTGTATAGTGCTGTATTGTTTGCGGTGAAACCGCATGCAAGTTGACGGTATTTTACAGAGGGCTATGTGTCCATGGAGGCCGTTTAAGGTACGAAATAATTATCCAAATTCAAAAGTATGGTGTTTTTCTGAAAGGGGAGAACCTACGCTTTAATTTAGATATAAAATTATCGGCCTCCCTTGAAAACTTTAAAAGTTATTCCCAACCATAGAAATGTTTTTTTGTAACACTGTATAGTGCTGTATTGTTTGCGGTGAAACCGCATGCAAGTTGACGGTATTTTACAGAGGGCTATGTGTCCATGGAGGCCGTTTAAGGTACGAAATAATTATCCAAATTCAAAAGTATGGTGTTTTTCTGAAAGGGGAGAACCTAAGCTTTAATTTAGATATAAAATTATCGGCCTCCCTTGAAAACTTTAAAAGTTATTCCCAACCATAGAAATGTTTTTTGTAACACTGTATAGTGTTGTATTGTTTGCGGTGAAACCGCATGCAAGTTGACGGTATTTTACAGAGGGCTATGTGTCCATGGAGGCCGTTTAAGGTACGAAATAATTATCCAAATTCAAAAGTATGGTGTTTTTCTGAAAGGGAGAACCTAAGCTTTAATTTAGATATAAAATTATCGGCCTCGCTTGAAAACTTTAAAAGTTATTCCCAACCATAGAAATGTTTTTTTTGTAACACTGTATAGTGCTGTATTGTTTGCGGTGAAACCGCATGCAAGTTGACGGTATTTTACAGAGGGCTATGTGTCCATGGAGGCCGTTTAAGGTACGAAATAATTATCCAAATTCAAAAGTATGGTGTTTTTCTGAAAGGGGAGAACCTACGATTTAATTTAGATATAAAATTATCGGCCTCCCTTGAAAACTTTAAAAGTTATTCCCAACCATAGAAATGTTTTTTGTAACACTGTATAGTGCTGTATTGTTTGCGGTGAAACCGCATGCAAGTTGACGGTATTTTACAGAGGGCTATGTGTCCATGGAGGCCGTTTAAGGTACGAAATAATTATCCAAATTCAAAAGTATGGTGTTTTTCTGAAAGGGGAGAACCTAAGCTTTAATTTAGATATAAAATTATCGGCCTCCCTTGAAAACTTTAAAAGTTATTCCCAACCATAGAAATTTTTTGTAACACTGTATAGTGCTGTATTGTTTGCGGTGAAACCGCATGCAAGTTGACGGTATTTTACAGAGGGCTATGTGTCCATGGAGGCCGTTTAAGGTACGAAATAATTATCCAAATTCAAAAGTATGGTGTTTTTCTGAAAGGGGAGAACCTACGATTTAATTTAGATATAAAATTATCGGCCTCCCTTGAAAACTTTAAAAGTTATTCCCAACCATAGAAATGTTTTTTGTTGTAACACTGTATAGTGCTGTATTGTTTGCGGTGAAACCGCATGCAAGTTGACGGTATTTTACAGAGGGCTATGTGTCCATGGAGGCCGTTTAAGGTACGAAATAATTATCCAAATTCAAAAGTATGGTGTTTTTCTGAAAGGGGAGAACCTACGATTTAATTTAGATATAAAATTATCGGCCTGCCTTGAAAACTTTAAAAGTTATTCCCAACCATAGAAATGTTTTTTTTGTAACACTGTATAGTGCTGTATTGTTTGCGGTGAAACCGCATGCAAGTTGACGGTATTTTACAGAGGGCTATGTGTCCATGGAGGCCGTTTAAGGTACGAAATAATTATCCAAATTCAAAAGTATGGTGTTTTTCTGAAAGGGGAGAACCTACGATTTAATTTAGATATAAAATTATCGGCCTCCCTTGAAAACTTTAAAAGTTATTCCCAACCATAGAAATGTTTTTTTGTAACACTGTATAGTGCTGTATTGTTTGCGGTGAAACCGCATGCAAGTTGACGGTATTTTACAGAGGGCTATGTGTCCATGGAGGCCGTTTAAGGTACGAAATAATTATCCAAATTCAAAAGTATGGTGTTTTTCTGAAAGGGGAGAACCTACGATTTAATTTAGATATAAAATTATCGGCCTCCCTTGAAAACTTTAAAAGTTATTCCCAACCATAGAAATGTTTTTTTTTTGTAACACTGTATAGTGCTGTATTGTTTGCGGTGAAACCGCATGCAAGTTGACGGTATTTTACAGAGGGCTATGTGTCCATGGAGGCCGTTTAAGGTACGAAATAATTATCCAAATTCAAAAGTATGGTGTTTTTCTGAAAGGGGAGAACCTACGATTTAATTTAGATATAAAATTATCGGCCTCTCTTGAAAACTTTAAAAGTTATTCCCAACCATAGAAATGTTTTTTTTTGTAACACTGTATAGTGCTGTATTGTTTGCGGTGAAACCGCATGCAAGTTGACGGTATTTTACAGAGGGCTATGTGTCCATGGAGGCCGTTTAAGGTACGAAATAATTATCCAAATTCAAAAGTATGGTGTTTTTCTGAAAGGGGAGAACCTACGCTTTAATTTAGATATATAATTATCGGCCTCCCTTGAAAACTTTAAAAGTTATTCCCAACCATAGAAATGTTTTTTTTGTAACACTGTATAGTGCTGTATTGTTTGCGGTGAAACCGCATGCAAGTTGACGGTATTTTACAGAGGGCTATGTGTCCATGGAGGCCGTTTAAGGTACGAAATAATTATCCAAATTCAAAAGTATGGTGTTTTTCTGAAAGGGGAGAACCTAAGCTTTAATTTAGATATAAAATTATCGGCCTCCCTTGAAAACTTTAAAAGTTATTCCCAACCATAGAAATGTTTTTTTTTGTAACACTGTATAGTGCTGTATTGTTTGCGGTGAAACCGCATGCAAGTTGACGGTATTTTACAGAGGGCTATGTGTCCATGGAGGCCGTTTAAGGTACGAAATAATTATCCAAATTCAAAAGTATGGTGTTTTTCTGAAAGGGGAGAACCTAAGCTTTAATTTAGATATAAAATTATCGGCCTCCCTTGAAAACTTTAAAAGTTATTCCCAACCATAGAAATGTTTTTTTGTAACAATGTATAGTGCTGTATTGTTTGCGGTGAAACCGCATGCAAGTTGACGGTATTTTACAGGGCGCTATGTGTCCATGGAGGCCGTTTAAGGTACGAAATAATTATCCAAATTCAAAAGTATGGTGTTTTTCTGAAAGGGGAGAACCTAAGATTTAATTTAGATATAAAATTATCGGCCTCCCTTGAAAACTTTAAAAGTTATTCCCAACCATAGAAATGTTTTTTTTGTAACACTGTATAGTGCTGTATTGTTTGCGGTGAAACCGCATGCAAGTTGACGGTATTTTACAGAGGGCTATGTGTCCATGGAGGCCGTTTAAGGTACGAAATAATTATCCAAATTCAAAAGTATGGTGTTTTTCTGAAAGGGGAGAACCTACGATTTAATTTAGATATAAAATTATCGGCCTTCCTTGAAAACTTTAAAAGTTATTCCCAACCATAGAAATGTTTTTTTTTGTAACACTGTATAGTGCTGTATTGTTTGCGGTGAAACCGCATGCAAGTTGACGGTATTTTACAGAGGGCTATGTGTCCATGGAGGCCGTTTAAGGTACGAAATAATTATCCAAATTCAAAAGTATGGTGTTTTTCTGAAAGGGGAGAACCAACGATTTAATTTAGATATAAAATTATCGGCCTCCCTTGAAAACTTTAAAAGTTATTCCCAACCATAGAAATGTTTTTTTGTAACACTGTATAGTGCTGTATTGTTTGCGGTGAAACCGCATGCAAGTTGACGGTATTTTACAGAGGGCTATGTGTCCATGGAGGCCGTTTAAGGTACGAAATAATTATCCAAATTCAAAAGTATGGTGTTTTTCTGAAAGGGGAGAACCTACGATTTAATTTAGATATAAAATTATCGGCCTCCTTTGAAAACTTTAAAAGTTATTCCCAACCATAGAAATGTTTTTTTTTGTAACACTGTATAGTGCTGTATTGTTTGCGGTGAAACCGCATGCAAGTTGACGGTATTTTACAGAGGGCTATGTGTCCATGGAGGCCGTTTAAGGTACGAAATAATTATCCAAATTCAAAAGTATGGTGTTTTTCTGAAAGGGGAGAACCTAAGCTTTAATTTAGATATAAAATTATCGGCCTCGCTTGAAAACTTTAAAAGTTATTCCCAACAATAGAAATGTTTTTTTGTAACACTGTATAGTGCTGTATTGTTTGCGGTGAAACCGCATGCAAGTTGACGGTATTTTACAGAGGGCTATGTGTCCATGGAGGCCGTTTAAGGTACGAAATAATTATCCAAATTCAAAAGTATGGTGTTTTTCTGAAAGGGGAGAACCTACGATTTAATTTAGATATAAAATTATCGGCCTCCCTTGAAAACTTTAAAAGTTATTCCCAACCATAGAAATGTTTTTTTGTAACACTGTATAGTGCTGTATTGTTTGCGGTGAAACCGCATGCAAGTTGACGGTATTTTACAGAGGGCTATGTGTCCATGGAGGCCGTTTAAGGTACGAAATAATTATCCAAATTCAAAAGTATGGTGTTTTTCTGAAAGGGGAGAACCTAAGCTTTAATTTAGATATAAAATTATCGGCCTCCCTTGAAAACTTTAAAAGTTATTCCCAACCATAGAAATGTTTTTTTGTAACACTGTATAGTGCTGTATTGTTTGCGGTGAAACCGCATGCAAGTTGACGGTATTTTACAGAGGGCTATGTGTCCATGGAGGCCGTTTAAGGTACGAAATAATTATCCAAATTCAAAAGTATGGTGTTTTTCTGAAAGAGGAGAACCTACGATTTAATTTAGATATAAAATTATCGGCCTCCCTTGAAAACTTTAAAAGTTATTCCCAACCATAGAAATGTTTTTTGTAACACTGTATAGTGCTGTATTGTTTGCGGTGAAACCGCATGCAAGTTGACGGTATTTTACAGAGGGCTATGTGTCCATGGAGGCCGTTTAAGGTACGAAATAATTATCCAAATTCAAAAGTATGGTGTTTTTCTGAAAGGGGAGAACCTAGGCTTTAATTTAGATATAAAATTATCGGCCTCCCTTGAAAACTTTAAAAGTTATTCCCAACCATAGAAATGTTTTTTGGAACACTGTATAGTGTTGTATTGTTTGCGGTGAAACCGCATGCAAGTTGACGGTATTTTACAGAGGGCTATGTGTCCATGGAGGCCGTTTAAGGTACGAAATAATTATCCAAATTCAAAAGTATGGTGTTTTTCTGAAAGGGGAGAACCTAGGCTTTAATTTAGATATAAAATTATCGGCCTCCCTTGAAAACTTTAAAAGTTATTCCCAACCATAGAAATGTTTTTTTGTAACACTGTATAGTGATGTATTGTTTGCGGTGAAACCGCATGCAAGTTGACGGTATTTTACAGAGGGCTATGTGTCCATGGAGGCCGTTTAAGGTACGAAATAATTATCCAAATTCAAAAGTATGGTGTTTTTCTGAAAGGGGAGAACCTACGATTTAATTTAGATATAAAATTATCGGCCTCCCTTGAAAACTTTAAAAGTTATTCCCAACCATAGAAATGTTTTTTGTAACACTGTATAGTGCTGTATTGTTTGCGGTGAAACCGCATGCAAGTTGACGGTATTTTACAGAGGGCTATGTGTCCATGGAGGCCGTTTAAGGTACGAAATAATTATCCAAATTCAAAAGTATGGTGTTTTTCTGAAAGGGGAGAACCTAAGCTTTAATTTAGATATAAAATTATCGGCCTCCCTTGAAAACTTTAAAAGTTATTCCCAACCATAGAAATGTTTTTTGTAACACTGTATAGTGCTGTATTGTTTGCGGTGAAACCGCATGCAAGTTGACGGTATTTTACAGAGGGCTATGTGTCCATGGAGGCCGTTTAAGGTACGAAATAATTATCCAAATTCAAAAGTATGGTGTTTTTCTGAAAGGGGAGAACCTACGATTTAATTTAGATATAAAATTATCGGCCTCCCTTGAAAACTTTAAAAGTTATTCCCAACCATAGAAATGTTTTTTTGTAACACTGTATAGTGCTGTATTGTTTGCGGTGAAACCGCATGCAAGTTGACGGTATTTTACAGAGGGCTATGTGTCCATGGAGGCCGTTTAAGGTACGAAATAATTATCCAAATTCAAAAGTATGGTGTTTTTCTGAAAGGGGAGAACCTAAGCTTTAATTTAGATATAAAATTATTGGGCCTCCCTTGAAAACTTTAAAAGTTATTCCCAACCATAGAAATGTTTTATTTTGTAAAACTGTATAGTGCTGTATTGTTTGCGGTGAAACCGCATGCAAGTTGACGGTATTTTACAGAGGGCTATGTGTCCATGGAGGCCGTTTAAGGTACGAAATAATTATCCAAATTCAAAAGTATGGTGTTTTTCTGAAAGGGAGAACCTACGATTTAATTTAGATATAAAATTATCGGCCTCCCTTGAAAACTTTAAAAGTTATTCCCAACCATAGAAATGTTTTTTTTAACGGTGGAGCGTGGTGTATTGTTTGCGGTGAAACCGCATGCAAGTTGACGGTATTTTACAGAGGGCTATGTGTCCATGGAGGCCGTTTAAGGTACGAAATAATTATCCAAATTCAAAAGTATGGTGTTTTTCTGAAAGGGAGAACCTACGATTTAATTTAGATATAAAATTATCGGCCTCCCTTGAAAACTTTAAAAGTTATTCCCAACCATAGAAATGTTTTTTTGTAACACTGTATAGTGCTGTATTGTTTGCGGTGAAACCGCATGCAAGTTGACGGTATTTTACAGAGGGCTATGTGTCCATGGAGGCCGTTTAAGGTACGAAATAATTATCCAAATTCAAAAGTATGGTGTTTTTATGAATGTGGAGAACCTAAGATTTAATTTAGATATAAAATTATCGGCCTCCCTTGAAAACTTTAAAAGTTATTCCCAACCATAGAAATGTTTTTTTGTAACACTGTATAGTGCTGTATTGTTTGCGGTGAAACCGCATGCAAGTTGACGGTATTTTACAGAGGGCTATGTGTCCATGGAGGCCGTTTAAGGTACGAAATAATTATCCAAATTCAAAAGTATGGTGTTTTTCTGAAAGGGGAGAACCTAAGCTTTAATTTAGATATAAAATTATCGGCCTCCCTTGAAAACTTTAAAAGTTATTCCCAACCATAGAAATGTTTTTTTTGTAACACTGTATAGTGCTGTATTGTTTGCGGTGAAACCGCATGCAAGTTGACGGTATTTTACAGAGGGCTATGTGTCCATGGAGGCCGTTTAAGGTACGAAATAATTATCCAAATTCAAAAGTATGGTGTTTTTCTGAAAGGGGAGAACCTACGCTTTAATTTAGATATAAAATTATCGGCCTCCCTTGAAAACTTTAAAAGTTATTCCCAACCATAGAAATGTTTTTTTGTAACACTGTATAGTGCTGTATTGTTTGCGGTGAAACCGCATGCAAGTTGACCGTATTTTACAGAGGGCTATGTGTCCATGGAGGCCGTTTAAGGTACGAAATAATTATCCAAATTCAAAAGTATGGTGTTTTTCTGAAAGGGGAGAACCTAAGCTTTAATTTAGATATAAAATTATCGGCCTCGCTTGAAAACTTTAAAAGTTATTCCCAACCATAGAAATGTTTTTTTTTGTAACACTGTATAGTGCTGTATTGTTTGCGGTGAAACCGCATGCAAGTTGACGGTATTTTACAGAGGGCTATGTGTCCATGGAGGCCGTTTAAGGTACGAAATAATTATCCAAATTCAAAAGTATGGTGTTTTTCTGAAAGGGAGAACCTACGATTTAATTTAGATATAAAATTATCAGCCTTCCTTGAAAACTTTAAAAGTTATTCCCAACCATAGAAATGTTTCTTTTGTAACACTGTATAGTGCTGTATTGTTTGCGGTGAAACCGCATGCAAGTTGACCGTATTTTACAGAGGGCTATGTGTCCATGGAGGCCGTTTAAGGTACGAAATAATTATCCAAATTCAAAAGTATTGGGTTTTCTGAAAGGGGAGAACCTAAGCTTTAATTTAGATATAAAATTATCGGCCTCCCTTGAAAACTTTAAAAGTTATTCCCAACCATAGAAATGTTTTTTTGTAACACTGTATAGTGCTGTATTGTTTGCGGTGAAACCGCATGCAAGTTGACGGTATTTTACAGAGGGCTATGTGTCCATGGAGGCCGTTTAAGGTACGAAATAATTATCCAAATTCAAAAGTATGGTGTGTTTCTGAAAGGGAGAACCTACGATTTAATTTAGATATAAAATTATCGGCCTCCCTTGAAAACTTTAAAAGTTATTCCCAACCATAGAAATGTTTTTTTTGTAACACTGTATAGTGCTGTATTGTTTGCGGTGAAACCGCATGCAAGTTGACGGTATTTTACAGAGGGCTATGTGTCCATGGAGGCCGTTTAAGGTACGAAATAATTATCCAAATTCAAAAGTATGGTGTTTTTCTGAAAGGGGAGAACCTACGATTTAATTTAGATATAAAATTATCGGCCTCCCTTGAAAACTTTAAAAGTTATTCCCAACCATAGAAATGTGTTTTTTGTAACACTGTATAGTGCTGTATTGTTTGCGGTGAAACCGCATGCAAGTTGACGGTATTTTACAGTGGGGCTATGTGTCCATGGAGGCCGTTTAAGGTACGAAATAATTATCCAAATTCAAAAGTATGGTGTTTTTCTGAAAGGGGAGAACCTACGATTTAATTTAGATATAAAATTATCGGCCTCCCTTGAAAACTTTAAAAGTTATTCCCAACCATAGAAATGTTTTTTTGTAACACTGTATAGTGCTGTATTGTTTGCGGTGAAACCGCATGCAAGTTGACGGTATTTTACAGAGGGCTATGTGTCCATGGAGGCCGTTTAAGGTACGAAATAATTATCCAAATTCAAAAGTATGGTGTTTTTCTGAAAGGGGAGAACCTACGATTTAATTTAGATATAAAATTATCGGCCTGCCTTGAAAACTTTAAAAGTTATTCCCAACCATAGAAATGTTTTTTTTGTAACACTGTATAGTGCTGTATTGTTTGCGGTGAAACCGCATGCAAGTTGACGGTATTTTACAGAGGGCTATGTGTCCATGGAGGCCGTTTAAGGTACGAAATAATTATCCAAATTCAAAAGTATGGTGTTTTTCTGAAAGGGGAGAACCTACGATTTAATTTAGATATAAAATTATCGGCCTCTCTTGAAAACTTTAAAAGTTATTCCCAACCATAGAATTGTTTGTTTGTAACACTGTATAGTGATGTATTGTTTGCGGTGAAACCGCATGCAAGTTGACGGTATTTTACAGAGGGCTATGTGTCCATGGAGGCCGTTTAAGGTACGAAATAATTATCCAAATTCAAAAGTATGGTGTTTTTCTGAAAGGGAGAACCTAAGCTTTAATTTAGATATAAAATTATCGGCCTCCCTTGAAAACTTTAAAAGTTATTCCCAAACATAGAATTTTTTTTTGTAACACTGTATAGTGCTGTATTGTTTGCGGTGAAACCGCATGCAAGTTGACGGTATTTTACAGAGGGCTATGTGTCCATGGAGGCCGTTTAAGGTACGAAATAATTATCCAAATTCAAAAGTATGGTGTTTTTCTGAAAGGGAAGAACCTACGATTTAATTTAGATATAAAATTATCGGCCTCTCTTGAAAACTTTAAAAGTTATTCCCAACCATAGAAATGTTTTTTTTTGTAACACTGTATAGTGCTGTATTGTTTGCGGTGAAACCGCATGCAAGTTGACGGTATTTTACAGAGGGCTATGTGTCCATGGAGGCCGTTTAAGGTACGAAATAATTATCCAAATTCAAAAGTATGGTGTTTTTCTGAAAGGGGAGAACCTACGATTTAATTTAGATATAAAATTATCGGCCTCTCTTGAAAACTTTAAAAGTTATTCCCAACCATAGAAATGTTTTTTTGTAACACTGTATAGTGCTGTATTGTTTGCGGTGAAACCGCATGCAAGTTGACGGTATTTTACAGAGGGCTATGTGTCCATGGAGGCCGTTTAAGGTACGAAATAATTATCCAAATTCAAAAGTATGGTGTTTTTCTGAAAGGGGAGAACCTAAGATTTAATTTAGATATAAAATTATCGGCCTCCCTTGAAAACTTTAAAAGTTATTCCCAACCATAGAAATGTTTTTTGTAACACTGTATAGTGCTGTATTGTTTGCGGTGAAACCGCATGCAAGTTGACGGTATTTTACAGAGGGCTATGTGTCCATGGAGGCCGTTTAAGGTACGAAATAATTATCCAAATTCAAAAGTATGGTGTTTTTTCTGAAAGGGGAGAACCTACGCTTTAATTTAGATATAAAATTATCGGCCTCTCACTTGAAAACTTTAAAAGTTATTCCCAACCATAGAAATGTTTTTTTGTAACACTGTATAGTGATGTATTGTTTGCGGTGAAACCGCATGCAAGTTGACGGTATTTTACAGAGGGCTATGTGTCCATGGAGGCCGTTTAAGGTACGAAATAATTATCCAAATTCAAAAGTATGGTGTTTTTCTGAAAGGGGAGAACCTACGATTTAATTTAGATATAAAATTATCGGCCTCCCTTGAAAACTTTAAAAGTTATTCCCAACCATAGAAATGTTTTTTTGTAACACTGTATAGTGCTGTATTGTTTGCGGTGAAACCGCATGCAAGTTGACGGTATTTTACAGAGGGCTATGTGTCCATGGAGGCCGTTTAAGGTACGAAATAATTATCCAAATTCAAAAGTATGGTGTTTTTCTGAAAGGGGAGAACCTAGATTTAATTTAGATATAAAATTATCGGCCTCCCTTGAAAACTTTAAAAGTTATTCCCAACCATAGAAATGTTTTTTTTGTAACACTGTATAGTGCTGTATTGTTTGCGGTGAAACCGCATGCAAGTTGACGGTATTTTACAGAGGGCTATGTGTCCATGGAGGCCGTTTAAGGTACGAAATAATTATCCAAATTAAAAAGTATGGTGTTT
>JAQQFT010000126.1:0-44304 GCA_029582265.1 Zoroaster sp. YZ-2022
AACAGCAAAATGACTTCTAGGTGATGTGTTGTTGTGAATTCACTAAATAAAATGCACTGGGAAAATGGAACCATTGAATTGTTAATTGATTTTTTAAATGAATCATCTACTCATCAGTAGACATCACCTGCATGTATGCTACACTACCTTTCGCGCACACGTGGGCAAAAGGCAAGTACACCGGCAATGCCAAAGGCAGTGAAATCCACCGACCCACTTATAGCATGGAAGTTATTGCCACTTCATTTAGTTACCAGGAAAAGTTTGTCCAATAATGATAGCGTAATTAGTGGTGGGGCAATGAGCATAAGATTAATCACAATGGCATTAATTCCCACAGTAAAATACATGAGCCCCTAATTTAGTTCAGGGTAAATAGTTATATTTTAATGTTGTATTGAGTTACATTTTGTATTTTATACTGTTACTGAAGAACTTTCATTCAGGATTAAATCATCACTAAGGATGTTTTCACAAAACCATGTGTAATTTTGCTGTTTTAGTAAGTGTTTTTTTCCACCATTGGCCTGTGCTGGGCGGTACTGGCTACGACACATTAATGTTTCTGTACTGGGCCCGGTACTGGTTCAATACTATTTTAACAAGGGTTTTTTCCCCATTGGGCCCCCTGTGCTGGTACGGTAATGTTTCTGTACTGGGCCAGTACTGGTTCTGTACTGTTTAGTAAGGGTTTTCCCATTGGCCCTATACTGGGCCAGTACTGAGTGACCAATGTTTCTGTACAGGCCCAGTACTGGTTCTGTACTGTTTTAATGCCAGAGGGTTTTCCCCATTGGCCCTGTACTGGGCCAGTACACTGGCCTGACAGTAGTGTTTATATACTGGCCCAGTACTGGTTTCGTACTATATTTTGGTTGATGCATTTTGTGTCGGCACGATACTGGGCCAGTACTGGGCCAATATGTGCCCAATTAACGGAATCTGCATTGGCTGCCCAGTACTGGGCCATTACCGGTTCATTACTGTTTTGGGGTTAAGGCATTTTGTGTCGGCACGTTACTGGGCCAGTTCTGGTTTCCAGTACCGGATGAAGTAAGGGCTACATGAACTGGAAGGCCAGTTCAGCTCCTGTGCGAAGCCAGAACTGGGGCCAGTTGGTTTACCTTTGCCAGCATATTGATGCCAATTTACCGGCGCTGGGCGAGTAATCTGCATCTGGTGCCTGTGCTGGGCCAGTAATGGCCAAGTAATGCGTCTGTATTGGCCAGTACTGGGCCATTACCAATTCCGAACTAAATACTGTTTTGGTTGGGGCATTTTTATGTGTCGGCACGGTACTGGGCCAGTTCTGGTTTGGTACCGGATGAGTAAAGGCTACATGAACTGGGCCCGGTTCAAGCCTCTGTGCAAAAAAATAGCCAGAACTGTGGCCAGTTCGTTTGCACCTGTACCGGCCCATTGCTGCAGTACTGTAAATTCGGTACTGGGCCACTGGGCAGTTATGGGCCCAGTTCCGTGATGTTGCTAGGAATGTATCATATATTAGCAGTACGGTGCCTAACTTCGAATTCCTGCGCTGGAATGTCCAATTTTTGTATATGATATAATAAAAGGGTCATTGAGTCGTTTCACCACATTTTTATATTTTTTCACTTGAGTCCTTT
The DNA here is from genome assembly GCA_029582265.1 of Zoroaster sp. YZ-2022. NCBI lineage: Eukaryota > Metazoa > Echinodermata > Asteroidea > Forcipulatida > Zoroasteridae > Zoroaster > Zoroaster sp. YZ-2022. The sequence goes on from JAQQFT010000126.1 coordinate 1,626, forward strand.
AACCTTTGGGCAGTAGGGATTTGTTTTACTGATAATGTTCTTTACACAAGTGTATTGCCTTCCCATTCTCTTCTCCGTAAAATTTTCAACCCAGCACCTGAGCTTGCGTTTTTCACTCCGGCTTTGCCCAGGTCTTTCTCGTTTAATAAACCTGTCAAGCTCCTTAAGTGACAACTGCTTTTTAACTTCCTTTGCCAAGGGTTGGCTATCTTTTGGTTGTAAGGGGCTGTCTGTTGACCTTTAATCAAAGAGAAATATAATAAAGCCTTATTTTTATTTATAAATATGTTATCAATAAGTGTGTGAAGGTATCGATAATACGGGTGGGGCTTTATCAATTAAAGGAGAAAGGAATAGAGTCTAATAAATCAATAAAAGACTCGGTGCTAGAACTGGTGTAATTAATAAAATTAATACAAAAGTCTCCAGAAATAACACAAGGTTTGTTACTGGGTTTGGTGAGAAACAAACATTTTGAAAAGTGGCCATAAAACCATAAGTGGCGTAATCAACAGAAGGTGCTATGTAGATAACACCAACAAATATATTTTGGCTTTAGGAATAGAAATTTCAACAAAATATGATTCAAGGAGTCATCCGAAAAATTGAGATCTTCCCTAATAATATTCAGATCACTAGAAACAGAGCCAATATCACCCCAGACTTTGTACCCTGTCTATTGATCATGATAAGCTCAGATCCGGAGAGAATAATAACTGGGGGGGAGTATATTTTAACCAAGTTTCAGAGAGCGCAATAAAGCGAAAATTTATAATTAACAGATATGTAAAGAAGACTTTAGGATTGGTCAAAAAAAAAATTAAGGAGACTTCTAATATTAATGTGTAATAAAGAAATATAATTATCACTGTCTTATAAAATATTAGGGAGTTGCTGCAGGTATAATAGGGGGAATTATTAGATAAAAAGAATGGACTATTGATATCAACATCATCATCAATATTAATCACAAACTCATCATTTCTAAGTTCCAGTCTACATTGGGTTGGCAAAGAATCAATTTAACCCATCAATTGCATAACACAATTTCTTAGTATTAATAGGCCAACCACATGAACAACAATACAAACAAAACTAAAGCTTTACACAACAATAAACGAAAACGAATGAGGATAAATACAATAATAATAAGAATGGGCAGGACATAAATGCAATGTGGTTACATCACAGGTCCAAACGACGACATAATGATTAATGTATACTGAATGAGTGAATTACCAAATTACACCTCCAGGCAGGACAAAAACTCTCGAAAATGAATAAAACTCTTTAGAAACTTGAGCACCTGAAGGTAAAGTTACAATTCATATTTACAATTCATGTTACAATTCATGTCAATACAACGAGAAGGCGTAGAAACTAATTAGATGTGGCCTTTCAGCGTGGAAAACAAAAACGCACACAATAATAATAATAATAATAATGTGTGGACTTATATAGCGCACGTAATCCACCAACTTCAAGGTGGTGAACTCACGGCAAAAAATTTTCCCCCTGCTCATAAGGCTCATAAATCATTCCTGAAACCATACTCAAGCTCCCTGGAATTATACAGCTCAGTGCTGCCATTACAGCGCATATGGGCTAATCAACCAACTCTGCCCTCACAGGGACCCATTTAACCCCTATGGGTGGAGAGAAGCAATTATGGTTAAGTGTCTTGCTCAAGGACACAAAGTGTCACGGCAGTTCGAACCAGACACTTGAGTCCGGTAAGCAAAACTTTGGACCGCTCAGCCACGACACTCCAATGTGGCGTAATGTGGCAGAGATTTTCAACGGCTTCAGGGCTTCTAGGTGAAATCTGCAGAAAAGTATTTATGAATAGGGAATAAAATGGGCTGGAGGCAGGTTTTTTAAACAAGTGCTATAGGCCTGGGTGTGGATGGTTTTAAACACTTGTTTAAATTCAGCACAGCGCAACCCAGTTCTTCGGGAGGACACCGCAAAACTCTTACATAACACGCTGCGGCGGTCTTCTAAAAATGGCATTCAAGTTTCTGTGCGTGTTGGCGGTAGTCATTTCAACAGGCCACGCGCGGTGGTTTACGATACGAGTAAGGTGCGCGCGTACACAGGCAACTGTTTCACGGAGTCCGTGTGTCGTCATAGTTCGGTGGCCTTCGATCAAAAGGCACTGTAAACAATAATGAACGATTAAATCTTTAGATGGATTTGTGCCCTAATGCGCTTTGTTGAAGACCTGTTCCTTTCACAATCAATCAATCAATCAATTTATTGGGTTACACTTTCAAATCATTGGCACCTGTCCAGAAGACGGTGCATCCTTAAACATAATACAAAAACATAAACAATAAAATAAACTAAGACTTAAAATACAAACACTGAGTACAAAGTACACAAGAATAAAAAAAGAAAAGGGAAAAAAAACATACAGCGTGACATGAGCCCTATAGATGGAATAGAAAACTTGTCCAATTAATTCATCAATTTATAGCATTCAACAACATCTTACGCTCATCCCAAAGGTTGGTCAAAAGATTCTTACATGATGTGTCAAGAATTTCCAAGTGTGTTATCGAATTCACCACATGTTACCCAAGCATCATGTATAGTTTTTAAGTCGATATTGCCTGAAATAAATATTTCCCCAAAGCAAATCCATATTGTTACCAAAAAGATTATTTTCAAGGGCTATAATTCCTTAGCCATACGAATGTGATTCAATGCTGTACAATAAAACATGCGAAATAGCCAATATCTTCATCTACGTTACACTTTACAGTTTGCACAACCCGTCATTATTTGGTGACCAGGAGCGGATATATATCTCAGAGTTGTAAGTGTTAGTACAGGCCACTTAATTTTGTCATTGCGGCGGAGAAGTTCGTACTATCGATGAATATTGTTCAGAGAGCCGGTACTTGTTTGAAGAGACATAAAGGCGAAGTTTGCTGTGCACCTTTGGGCGCCAATCATTCAATTCAACCTGATGAGAGTTTTCTTAAAAGTATTTAACCAAAGATTGTGGTTTAGTGGTGGGACATTGTTATTAAAAAATATAGTCCATCCCTGGCGCGACAAACTTTGCTTTATGTGATTAAGCCATTTTCAACACGCAATGGTTTATTATGCTCACTCTCGATTGTGTATTATGACGCATTAAACAAGAGTTTTGGCCATCTATTATTTTCCATTTTGAAAAGGACGATCAACACTTTCTCAACCTGTAGATTTATCTTGAATTGAGGAGATTCTCTCGCATCCTAATTCACCATACATTGCTTCATAGTCATGTTACCGGGGGCCCTTTAGGAATGGCTTTTGCCATTTTGTGCCAGAACGTTTCTCAAACCTTTTAATATCTGAATTGCCACCAGGTATCCAAACAGAGCATGCATAATTTATTGACGGAAGGCCTAATGACTTCCATAAAATATCACCATAATATACCCCGTTGTAATCCATCTTTGCTCTCATCAATAATTGATTATGATTTTATAATATGCAATTAATCGATCCCTTTTTACGGCTTCCTCTCGATATGACAATGGTCGGATAAATTAGAGCTAATTTGAACACCGAGATGTTTATAATGATTAACTTCAGATATAAGCTGTGACCCTTTTTCCCGAGATTTGGAGCTAACACGCCGACCAATAATAATAAGCACATTTATTTATCATGATTCAAATCTAACCTCCATTGTTGTGAAAAACGGCCGCAATATCTAAAAAAAATTATATGATTCATTGCCATCTTCTGCAATCAGTACAATGACATACCAGCCGAATTTTGTAAAGACGGATTATACTGCATTGTCATGAGGCATTTCATCTCCCTCTGGGATGCCGTCTGTTCGACCGGGCGTGGGTCGATGATCGGCAGGGCCATACATGACTTTCAACGGCCTGATTGTGCTTCAGAAACACGACAGTATAAAAACGAGCCATTAAAATCTGTAAATGGTATCAATGAAAACGTCTTTATATGGGTGTCCAAACTTGGTTTTCATTGACACAGGGGCCCACAACTTTGTTTGAAAATTTCCAGAAGCGAACTGGTTATGTTTTTCTATTTAATTCATCTAAAAATAAAGGCTTTAGAATTCGCAAAAGGGTACACAAAGAACTTCTCAATAAAAGCCTGATGTTCCACATACAATACTCTCCAAAAGAATGTGGGACAAAACAAAACGACGAGGCCTACTTATACCCAACGAAACTGCCGTTGTCAGCATCATTAACACTATGAACAACTTTTACCCTGAAAATGCCGTGAAAATCCGTTTTGCCGTGAAATAAATAGTTCACGGCAATTTCACGACACAACGCCGTGAAACGCCCGTGAGAATGATACTCTTGGAATTCCTTCGCCGTGAAAACGCCATGAAACACCGTGAACTTCTCGTGGCGGTTTGGGGCAGCTCATTAACTCGGCTCTGGTTAATTCACTGTCATTGGATCCTAAAAATTTATGTATGGTTTAAATGCTTTTTTTAAATTCATTCATGCAATTGAGAGTAGAGCCAATTTATGTGTCTATAATTTCCAACTATCATAGATGCAACAAAATAATTGTTATGGAGAAAATTGTTATGAAGACTTGCACATGTACGAGTAGTCGAGGTGCCTTCATAAAAAGTTGGCGGTGTGCCGACAAGTCATGCTTTTAGCGGTTCATGGTTCTCAACTCGTCCATCGCACTGGCTCTGAGACTCAAGTTCATCAATGACCCTACACCGCATGGCATGCATGCAGAAAGCCTTTTTGTCATAGTGGTTTTGCGCAGTTATAATATCGATGCAGAAGTTTAAATCATATCTGAAAAGTTCAACTTCACAGAATGCATCAATTTCATTGTTATGGAAAAACCGATAAAGCAAATAAATGACTTTGTACTTGTTTAGTGAATCGCAGTCCTATTTTTGAATTTTTTTGCCCTAAATGTTTTATGTATGGTTTAAAATTGGTAAATAAAAATATTCATAATATTTAGATAAACTTTACTCATGTCTGAAAATTTAACAACTTCACTTTAAGATGTAACAAATTAGTGATTGTTATGGAGAAAAAGTGATAAAATAAATGACTTGTGCTTGGTGAATCGCAATCTATTTTTGATTTTTTTTTTTTTGCCCCAAAAATATATGTATGGTTTAAAATTTTTTAAAAATTCATAACCGAGATAGGGCTTAACTCATGTCTGAAAATTTCAACTTCATAGATGGAACAAATTAATTGTTATGGAGAAAACTTGATAAAAATAAATGACTTGTACTTGAATCGCAATCCTATTTTTGATTTTTGGCCCCAAAATGTTTATGTATATGGTTTTTAAAAAAAAATTAAATTATTCATGTTTATTGAGATAAGGCTTAATTCATGTCTGAAAATTACAACTTCATAGATGCAACAAAATAATTGTTATGGAAAATTATTGTGAAGACTTGAGGCACACTTGTACAGGTAAGTTGAGTGGATTTACGAGTTGAGTGCCTTCATGCATGTTGACAGTGTGCGAGGACGAGACAGAAGTTTTTAGCCGGGCATACGCGTCTGTCCAACTCGTCCGTCCGCACTGGCACTGGACTCGTAGGTTCATCAATGGTGGTTCATCAATGACCTACACCACTGACCTACACGCGCATGGCATCACATAATCAATGGAATATTTTAAGCCTCATTTATTAGATCTGTGCAATGATACGAGGACATTTTAAATGATGTATTAGAGATTATGTCAAGACGATGATCGATAAAACATCAATGCTTGAACACATTTTTGAATGTTGTGTAAGGTAATCTCCCAATAACATTAGAAATATCATCGAAACATTTTCAAGTGTTATTTAAACCATGGTTTTATTATATCTCTGAAATGATATTAAAGACATTTCAATGATGTTTTACTATTATGTCCAAGACGATACTATAAGAAAACGTTATGCTAATATTTTACAAAATATCATGAATACGTCATTTGGGATGATAGCAAGATTATTAGGGAATATCATTTCAACGTTTTATATTTGTATATAAACTTTTGTTATAATATCTGAACAATGATATAGAGATATTTAAATGATGTTTTATAATTGTCAGGATGATAAAATAAAAAACGTTACATTGATGTCATGAAAACGTCATTAAAATGTTTGTAAAAGACCATGTCGTAATAACATTATTTTCAAAATATCACTGTCATGTTTTACTAACATTTTTATTATGTTTGAAAACATAAATGTGTTTGCTGGGTAAGACCGTCTGTGTGAGCAGCCATTTTGAAAAATCAAAAACAACAACCTTTGGGCACGGGCACTTAATCTGGCATAGAAATTTGTCTCAAGCTCATAATTATGAACCAGTGCTGTTAGGGAGCGTCTCAAAGGTCAGGTACGGGTACGTTCTAGGCGCAAAGAACGTTCCCGTGGTTCCCCGCACACGTCAATCCATTGGGTGCCACGCCGAACGTTCTGCTGGACTGCGACAGTGTTATGCCGATCTGAAGGAACATTCCTGCACAGTGAATACGCGCGCGTTGGTACATTTTGAACGTTCCAACGCAAAGCACCCAGATTTTATACAGTCTTCCGAAACCTCTTGCATCAAGAAAGTTATGTAAATTCTGGAAATGCCAAAACGTATGACGCAAGCCCGGTGCTTAAGCGGGAGTGGTGACAACGCAAAGAGTCAGAGAATTATATTTCTTTACTAGTTATTTATTCGGCGTGGTGTGGATGGGTTTTAGTATTTACACTTTTCAAACGTGACAGTCACTAATAATATATTGTATAGCTTTCTGTAATAAAAAGAAAAACAAATTAAATCCATCGAGAATTCAGTTATCCATTCAAAATATTATACACAAATTCTGTATCTTTAATAAAACAGTTAATCTAATCTAAAGCCAATTTCACTTCAGCAATCATTCTTAAAATAAGAATCTTACAATCATTTTGAGTTAATATACATTTAACACAGTTGTAGTTCTCTACCTACCTATGCCTCCTCACGGAGACTGACGGCTTACCGACTGAAGATGGGGGCTGTCTAATAAACGCAGCCCGGCAATATCAATAATTAGTACAGCAAAGTAAAGTGTGGCTTCAAGGATTTTAAGATTGCAAGAGTGAAATGCACTATATCCTGCTTGCTTACTCTCCAGGAAAATGTCTAGGAATCTCCGGAATGTTCACACGCCCATGTGCCTATAGCCGTTAAAGGGTGCCATTTTAAATCGTCCGCCTTATGCAAATGTATGCAGTTAAAGAACGCTAGCAGGGCGCAAAGTGATCAACATGGCGGCGTTGCATTCAACTTACTTCGCCTACTGTCGTGCAAGTTCCAAGCTTTTATATACAAAGAAAATAAACCAGGTAAACATTGGGTGTATTGTATACAGGGGCCTGGCAGCGTAGTTGGTCTGGCTGGTCACACTCGGATGAAAATTTTTGAAGCGAGAGGTGCAAAACAGGAAAAAGAAGAAACAAGAAGAAAGGAGGCCAGAAAATGAGAAGACAAAGCAAGAAAACAAGTTCCAGAAACTGCTCAAAGCAGAAGGAAAAGGAAAAACAAAAACAAACACTCAAAAGGACAACACAAATGGTACAAAGAAAACGAAAGCTTGTGGACTATGACCGGGATGACATGAACAATTACTGTGTCATTGTGAAAGGATTTTTTGAGGATGCTGAGATGAAGATCAAGATCAAAGAGGAATGGTGTGCAAAGACTGGTTCCATGAATCATGTTTCAGGAGCTGTTTGGTCGTTTTGGACTGGAATTATAGATATAATGTGTATTCCAAGCAATGAGCTGGACGAAGTATATTTCCCCCACAATCGTATGTTTCTCAGGTTCAAAATTAATGGCAGGGGTTTTTCAACTGTATTTGTAAATTTATTAGCAACACTGATGTTATGTTTGATGAAACAAAGGCATCAGAATTCTGAATTCTGAATTCTCTTCCAGATTACACAAGCAAACCACTAGAAAACAACTTCTTGATTATTCTTTGTGATAAACTAAAAATTAGCTTTGATGCTATTTTCATAATAACTATGGTGTCTGTGTTTTGTGTATGTTCCATTTACCCCCATTCTTTCGGGAAATTAAATGGAACACCAAGTCACTGATAATTTTGGCTCCCCTTTATATAGCAGCCGGTTCCACGATATAGATTGGCATATATTGATAACATAGATTCTATCCACGACCCGGTCGTCATCAGGAAAGCTCTCGGTGATCGAGAGGTAAGACGTCTGCACTAGTAAGCAGGAGGTCGTGGGTTCGAATCCCGCCCGAGTCGCCTGCCTGTAGTTTTCTGAACACTCGGAAAGCAAGCACTGAGCATACAGTGCTATACACACGTCGGTGTAGGGCAAAATTAAATCAATTGTTTATCTCCCCGACGCAAAATTTCACCAATCTATATAGGATTCTGGCCGTAAAACCGTCGTCATCGGGCAGCTCGGTGGTCTCACTACTACGAGGAAATGTCAAAGTACCCATGAGGAAGAAACAAATACATGGACCATACATCACATACTTTATGTGACACTGTAAAAATATAGGTATCAACTTCAATTTTTATCTTAAAATTATGTAGTAAGGATGATCCAGAGATGGATAAATTAAACAGCTTGATAAGACAGCAAATATGAGAGTTTAACCTGTGCTGTTATAACATTTATATCAGCATATATCTGACATCAAAAAAACCTGATAAACATATTATATAAAATTATAATTATTAGATACATGTGTGCAATCTTAACCCATACATCATTACTTACTGACCAACTGTGTTACATGTATTGCAAGAAAATATTGTTTTTAAATGTTGCCATGGCCTGAAACCTACATGTTTTATGTCAATAAAATCTCTGTTTTTACTATTATTATATATGATCTACTCACCAGCTGATGACAATTTAACTTCAAATGTTTGATGACAAAACTCCCAAAGTTTACATAACGCTGCCACGGGAAATATATGACCGTCCTGACGCGCTTACCAAAGCTCCCAACCCTTCACTCCAAAACAAGTAAACAAAACCCATACACTGCATAAATTGATTAAATCTAATTCGAATATAATAAATCTACCACTGGCTTTTGGCTTTAAAAAATCATGTCCTGCAATAAACCAGTGTGATGTTATAAACATCCTTCATCATACCGATTCAAATTTTTTTTTTGCACTACCTCATCACTCATACCATGGCATCCGGGGACGGGTAAATCATGAAATCGCATGAAATGCGCCCTCAATCGTCCCAAATTAAATAAACAACGCATAATATTAAATACCCTAAAAACCTAAATCACCATAATTTATAAGAAAACTAGAGATTCGGGTTTGTTTACACAAACTCTGGGTTCATTCAGGAGGAGAGTAAAAGGTCAAATTAGGATACCTTTGGCCTTATAAAATTTTTTGACAAATAACGATCTGTGCAATGGTGCAAATATTTGTGAATTTACCTCTTGTGGAAGATTTTTGTTTAAATATTAAACTTGACTGACTTCCGGTTTTAGACAGGTAAAAAAGGGCAAATTAGGTGCACTTTATTGTGTAAAATTGTTTTGACAATTAACAGATCATATTACAATGGTACAAAATTGTGAATTTACTCTTGTGGTTGTTGAGATATGATTTTTTTTTAAATATAAAACTTGTGACTTCCGGTTTGGACAGGAAGTAAGGTCAGAATTAGGTTCTGCTTTTGTAAATATTTTTTGACAATTAACTGACCTGTACAATGGTACAAAAATGTTAATTTAGCTCTTGTAGTTGTTGAGATACGATTTTTTAAATATTAAACTTTGACTTCCGGTTTGGACGAGAAGTATGGTCAAATTAAGTCACATTTTGTAAATATTTTTGACAATTAACGACCTGTACAATGGTTTAAAAGTGAATTTACCCCTTGTGGTTGTTGAGAATATGATTTTTTTAATATTAAACTTTGACTGACTTGGGATTTATTACAGAGGAAGTAAAAGGTCAAACTTAGGGTCATGTTTTTGTAAATATTTTGACAATTAACAATCATACAATGAATTTGCAAAAAATATATAATTACCTCTTTAATGGTTGTTGAAATATGATTTTTTAAAAATATAAACATTTGACTTCGGTTTGGAAGGAAATGAGGTCAAAGTGGGGTAAGGTTCCTTGTAAATATTTTTGACAATTAACGATCTGTACAATGGTACAAAAACTGTGAATTTACCTCTTGTGGTTGTTGAGATATAATTTTTTTTAAATATTAAACTTTGACTTCCGGTTTAGACAGGAAATAAAGATCAGAATTGGGTCACCTTTTTGTAAATATTTTTGACAATTAACGATCTATGTACAATGGTGCAAAAACTTCAATGAATTTACCTCTTGTGGTTGTTGAGATATGATTTTTGTATATATTAACCTTTTGACTTCCAGTTTGGGCAGAGGAAGTAAAGGTCCAAGTGGGGTCACCTTTTGAGTCACCACCTTAAATATTATTTGACATTGGGATTACAGCTGTACAATGTGGTGAAAAGAATTGTGAATTTATCTTGTTGTGGTTGTTGAGATATGATGATTTTTTAAATATTAAACTTTGACTTTCCGGTTTGGACAGGAAGTAAGGTCAATTGGGGTCACTAACAACTCGTGTTTCATCTACTTGTTAAGTTCTAGCCATACGCCAAGTTTCAAGTTCAGGTGAAGTTTGCAAGTATGTGTTTGTTACCGGAGACAGTTATTGGGGAGAAGAAAGAAGTAAAACAAAACGAAAAAAAACAATAAGCGGTGTTACGGGCATATGCTAACACCTAACTTTCATTACAATAGATTAATGCTGGGAAAGTCTTATATTGTAGGCACACAACATCTGCTCTGACAGTCTGACCCTTCTAACTGCCGTTTGACCTGTTCTATTTTAAAAGCACGGATTACTGCGAAGCAATCTGAACAACTTTACACATACACAACACACATACTCATGTTATACTGCGGGACATGTACCGTACAAATGCCGCATTCAATGAGAACGGTGTAAATTTATATGCATTTTCCCACAAAATTATTCAGGTTTGTTATATTGAGAGGTGGATGACTTGAGAAAGGTGGATGACTTGAGAAAGGAACATTTGTGACCCAATATCATGTTTTAAAAAAAGGAGAAATTTTCCCCGTTCATTTCATTCCGTTATGTTGTAGGCCTATATTTAACTCCGTATATTATTGCTGTGTATACGTATTCTGTGCACGCGTGATATGGGCTATTCGTACACACAGGGAATAGTAATTCAACATATTATTTGTTTTCACTTAACCTTCTCCCGGTTTCGACCGGAAGAAAAGGTCAGATTTAATCACGTCTAAAACGAAAAATCACACAATTCAATATCTTTCAGATGGTGCAGTATGTGTGGAAAATATTTTGTGTGGTTCATGAGGAACTATACTATTTTGAAATATTAAACTTTTGTTTAGCGTAATTGAAACATGATAACATATCATGGGCGACGTCACAGCAAAACGGTTTCGTCAGCTTGTTATGTTCTGATCATGTGTTAAGTTTGAAGCTGCGTGCTTAGCAGTAAAATGCTTAGCAAGTATGCCTTTGTTGCCGGACAAGCGCCACTGAGAAGAAGTAACAGACTAGACGTGCAGTGTTTGTCAATAACAAACACGCAGGTGTTCGGGACGTTAAAATGATGACCGTCATCAATTCAAAGTGTTGGAGAAAGTCAAACGTTAACGTCTGTTGGTGCAAAAAAAAATTTACCTCTTGTGGTTGTTGAGATGATTTTAAATATTAAACTTTGACTTCCAGTTTGACAGGAAGTAAGGTCAAAGTGGGGTCCCTCAACTCGTGTTACATCTGCTTGTTAATTTATAAGTATAATTATGTTAAGTTTCAAGTTCATGACAAGTTTGAAGTATGTGTTTTTTTTGGGAACAGTCACGGGGGAGAAGAAGTAAAACTAGACGGCAGTGTTTGTGATATTACAAACACATGGGTGTTCGAGTTTTGTCAGGCAGTGATGACGATCAGAATTTTTTTCTAATAAACTTTTCATTATGATTTTTTAATATTAAACTTTTACTTCCGGTTTAGACAGGAAGTAAAGGTCAAATTGGGGTCACCTTTGTGTAAATATTTTCGACAATTAACAATCAGTACAATGGTGCAAAAATTAAATTTACCTCTTTGGGTTCTTGAGATATGATATTTTAAATATTAAACTTTGACTTCCGGTTTGGACAGGAAGTAAGGTCAATGGGGTCACCTTTGTGGAGTGGGAAAATGCTAGGACATCACAAATTCTTGTCACAAATTCTGTTTCATCTACAAGTTTGCAAGTATGTGTTTTTGTAGACAATCTAGAAGAAGAAGAAGAAGAAGAAGAAGAAGAAGAAGAAGAAGAAGAAGAAGAAGAAGAAGAAGAAGAAGAAGAAGAAGAAGAAGAAGAAGAAGAAGAAGAAGAAGAAGAAGAAGAAGAAGAAGAAGAAGAAGAAGAAGAAGAAGAAGAAGAAGAAGAAGAAGAAGAAGAAGAAGAAGAAGAAGAAGAAGAAGAAGAAGAAGAAGAAGAAGAAGAAGAAGAAGAAGAAGAAGAAGAAGAAGAAGAAGAAGAAGAAGAAGAAGAAGAAGAAGAAGAAGAAGTGTTTCTGCGCGCTCGAACGCAAAACAAAACGGCTCTGGTTTGTGGTCATAGGTGGGCTTCAAAAATCAGTGCAGTGACATGTTTTTTCACAAATAGTTTTCGTAAGTTGTTTTGCCAACAGTGAAATACATGATACGTATACATGGTTTTTAGAACCAGACCAATTTTCATACACAAAAATATTGTGACCAAGTGAGGACGGAGAAATCGGGCAAACGTTCATACACCTATGTGAAAAAGCCATTTTAAACAGTACAGTAGAATTCCAATCAATCTAGCAATTTTGGCTGCAAATTGGATATCGTTCGACATCAAAAATTAAAATAATGTCAGCACACAGGTCTGATTCCAGAAACCAGTGACTTTTTGGGCAAAACCCCTCCTACACACACTGCAATTTTTGAAACAACCCATTCAGGCCACTCCAAGACATTACCTGTTGCCTCATAATGGTTACCTTCTGTGCATTGTCACACTACTGAGATTGCTTGGTAAAGTGGTCTCTCGTCGATACATTGCACGATATGTTCAAACATTTACAGTGGCCTTGGTATACACTGTTTATTTTGTAAGATTACTTGGAAAGGACAGCAGGCTTGTACATGTATGTACTAAAGGTTGCTAAACAACATAATTTAGTGGTTGGGAGTGACTTCAATGTGCAGAGGGTTAAATTCATACCTGCTTGTCTTTATTGATGAAAACATTAATGCATTTTGCATGTGTGTATCGTGATGTAAATTGTGTGTCGTCAAATGAAAACACAGAGCAGAATAGAATGCGCATGCTGGGGCATTTTACTTTGACTTCGAGTTTGACTCTGTGAGGGCAGAGTTGGCTGTTGTGTTTGATTAACCCTATATGCACTGTAATGGCAGCAATTGAGCTGTATACTTCCCAGGGAGCTGAGATGGTTTCAGGAATGATTTATGAGCCTGAACAGCAGAGGTAATAATATAATGCACCTTGAGCACCAGTTTGGTGAAAATGTGCGCTACATAAGTCCACATTATTATTATTATTATTATCTGGGTGGTCATGTGATCTGTAATACGCACTGATTGGCCGTCCCTTTATGAATGGCAATAGATGAATTTACCACATACCTTCAGTTCTTGTGTAGTGTTATGTAGCATTTTCCGCTCAGTTTTATATTTGTTGATCGTTGAATTCTTGGCAGCAATCACTGTCTTTAGTTTCAATTTTTCTTGTTTCAACAGGTTGTTTTCTTCTAGGGATTTCTCACAGTTCAGCTATGAAAAATGAAATGTTAAACAATTGTAACCTTGGGGGTTGCACAAGCTCACCAACTGATTTCAATGTGGTCAAAATGCTAGAGCTGTTTTTTCTAGACCTTTGACTTGGCCCCACAAAGGTCATGATCTCAGATCTAGCAAGGAACAAAGAAGCAACTTTACTCCTCCATCATGGTGTGTCGTGGCCGAGCGGTCTACATGATATGGGCATGTCGCTCACAAATACTACAAGGGAATTCAGACAATCCCGGTCAAATCTCGCTGGCCCCCCCCCCCCGGCCCCGTGACAATGTTGGCTCTCATTCCAAGGTCTGTGCTCCGGCTGGAGATAACAACATTGGTGGGGGGGAGGGGGGAGCCGGGAGCGGGGGACAGGGGACATCGGAGGGTATGTTTATTGTCACGTGTCCCAACTATTTTGGCCGGGATTGTCTGAATTCCCTTGTAGTAATTGTGAGCGACATGCCCATTTTATCAATGCGCTTCTTGTCTGTCTTTGTGAATTTTATTTTATTTCAGTTTTTTATTTTATTTTATTATTACAGTAGTACTATTATAATTTTTTTTCCCTGGAGGGTGTTTGGTTTGTGTTCCCAAACATGAAATGGCATCCAAGGTTGAATTAAAGAACATTTATTTTTGGGAAAAATAATAAAATATTATTGCAGATTTACCCTAACGTGTGATAAGTACTGTGTAGGAGGAGGAGGAGGAGGAGGAGGAGGAGGGGGCGGAGGATGAGGAGGAGGAGGAGGAGGAGGAGGAGGAGGAGGAGGAGGAGGAGGAGGAGGAGGAGGAGGAGGAGGAGGAGGAGGAGTGTTCGCGCTGTCGCTCAAACACGTAAAAAAAATAATATATAAAAAAATACGTAAAAAAACAATGGGTGTTTCGGGCACATACCCAAATACCTAAAAACAAATTTAAAACAGTACAACAACAATAGGTGTTCGCGCTGCGCGCTCGAACACCAAACAAAACGGCTCTGGTTTGTGGTCATAGGTGGGCTTCAAAATCAGTGCGGTGACATTTGTTTCACAAATAGTTTTCGTAAGTTGTTTTTTGCCAACAGTGAAATACATGATTCGTATACATGGTTTTTAGAACCAGACCAAATTTTCATACACAAAGTATTGTGACCAAAGTGAGGACGGAGAAATCGGGCAAACGTTCATACACCTATGTGAAAAAGCCATTTTAAACAGTGCAGTAGAATTCCAATCAATCTAGCAATTTTGGCTGCAAATTGGATATCGTTCGACATCAAAAATTTAACTAATGTCAGCACACAGGTCTGATTCCAGAAACCAGTGACTTTTGGGGTTTAAAACCTCTACACACACTGCAATTTTTGAAACAACCCATTCAGGCCACTCCAAGACATTACCTGTTGCCTCCTATGGTTACCCTTCTGTGCATTGTCACACTACTGAGATTGCTTAAAAGTGGTCTCTCGTCGATACATTGCACGATATGTTCAAACATTTACAGTGGCCTTGGGTGGCACACTGTTTATTTTGTAAGAATTACTTGGAAAGGACAGCAGGCTTGTACATGTATGTACTAAAGGTTGCTAAACAACATAATTTAGTGGTTGGGAGTGGCTTCAATGTGCAGGAGGGTTAAATTCATACCTGCTTGTCTTTATTAATGAAAACATTAATGCATTTTGCATGTGTGTATCGTGATGTAAATTGTGTGTCGTCAAATGAAAACACAGAGCAGAATAGAATGCACATGCTGGGGCATTTTACTTTGACTTCGAGTTTGACTCTGTGAGGGCAGAGTTGGCTGTTGTGTTTGATTAACCCTACATGCACTGTAATGGCAGCAATTGAGCTGTATACTTCCCAGGGAGCTGAGATGGTTTCAGGAATGATTTATGAGCCTGAACAGCAGAGGTAATAATATAATGCACATTGAGCACCAGTTTGGTGAAAATGTGCGCTACATAAGTCCACATTATTATTATTATTATTATCTGGGTGGTCATGTGATCTGTAATACGCACTGATTGGCCGTCCCTTTATAAATGGCAATAGATGAATTTACCACATACCTTCAGTTCTTGTGTAGTGTTATGTAGCATTTTCCGCTCAGTTTCATATTTGTTGATCGTTGAATTCTTGGCAGCAACCATACTTTGCTGTGACAAGTTCACTGTCTTTAGTTTCAATTTTTCTTGTTTCAACAGTTTGTTTTCTTCTAGGGATTTCTCCCAGTTCAGCTATGAAAAATGAAATGTTAAACAATTGTAACCTTGGGGGTTGCACAAGCTCACCAAGTGATTTCAATGTGGTCAAAATGCTACAGCTGTTTTTTCTAGACCTTTGACTTGGCCCCCACAAAGGTCATGATCTCAGATCTAGCAAGGAACAAAGAAGCTACTTTACTCCTCCATCATGGTGTGTCGTGGCCGAGCGGTCTACATAATATGGGCATGTCGCTCACAAATACTACAAGGGAATTCAGACAATCCCGGTCAAATCTCGGTGGCCCCCCCCCCCCGGCCCCGTGACAACGTTGGCTCTCATTCAAGGTCTGTGCTCGGCTGGAGATAACAACATTGGTGGGGGAGGGAGCCGGGAGAAGCAGGGACAGGGACAGGGAGGGTATGTTTATTGTCACGTGTCCCCAACTATTTTGGCCGGGATTAGTAGCTTACGGGATTGCAGCACCTTCCATGTTGGCCGAATAGGAGATGGACAGAGTAACTTAAATTCGTCCTATTTAAACCCCTTGCGTACAGTTGACGGAATTTCCAGCTGCATTTGCTGAGAATTCGTCTTGAATATAAATCTTCAAGAAGGCTGATCGTTTGGCGTCCAAAAGTTGAATTAAAGAACATTTATTGGTTAAAAAAAATTATTGTAGGTGCTGCGGACAAAATTACAGACACATTCTACTTAGGTGGGATTCGAACATACGATCTCCGCATTTCAGGTCAGATGTCTTAACCACTATACCACCGTGGCAACCTGCAAGCATTCCTAGTTCGATACCCTTGGACGATGCAGGGACAGGGAGGGTATGTGTTATTGTCACGTGTCCCAACTATTTTGGCCGGGATTGTAGCTTACCGGACTCAAGTTCTGGTGTTAGTAGCAGAATGTGGGTTCGAAACCTGGCCGTGACACTTGTGTCCTTGAGCAAGACACTTA
Source organism: Zoroaster sp. YZ-2022 (assembly GCA_029582265.1). Taxonomy (NCBI): domain Eukaryota; kingdom Metazoa; phylum Echinodermata; class Asteroidea; order Forcipulatida; family Zoroasteridae; genus Zoroaster; species Zoroaster sp. YZ-2022. The sequence continues at coordinate 18,684 of JAQQFT010000126.1, forward strand.
ACCATAATTGCTTCTCTCCCACCAGGGGTTAAATGGGTACCTGTGAGGGCAGAGTTGGTTGATTAGCCTTATATATGCGCTGTAATGGCAGCAATTGAGCTGTATACTCCCCAGGGAGCTGAGATGGTTTCAGGAATGATTTTTGAGCCTTATGAGCCTTATGAGCAGGGGTAATAATATAATGCGCCTTGAGCACCACTCAGTTGGTGGATACGTGCGCTATATAAGTCCACACATTATTATTATTATTCACTGACTGAGGAAAATGGGCAGCCGATGGGGGAGGATGGGGAACGACAGGGTCGGGGGAGGAGGGTGAACGACAGGGTCAGAATGGCAGTGGTGCTTTTAGTGTTTTTCACCTCAGTTATCCCAGGTTTGAATCCAACTCAGGGTCAATAACGAGTGGGTTGGGGCAAGTCTTACATAAATACAAACGTTTTCCATAGAATTTTTCATGATCATCTGCTCTTTGCAGATTTCATTCAGGCTTATAATCCACAGTACTAAAGGCACTTTTAAAGAATCTTAGGTTGAATTACCAGAAATATTAACCGTTCTGTGACTGCAAGGGTCAAAATTATTCAACATGTTCAGATTCCTACCAAGGTATATCTAGTGCACTTAAAAGTCAAACACAGTCACACCTTGCATGTAATAAGTACATTTTAAGGGTCAAAATGAGTTGACTGGTATTGTTCAGGGTGGTCAAAATGCCCCTATGTGCACATTTGGGTCAACAGCCAAAGCAAGCAGTTGACATGGTTTTGAACTCTATAGCTACTTGCCACTAAAGTGCAGCAATAGTAGGAGGGTTAAATATTAAAATAGAATACTGAAGTTTAGAAAGGATAATCACATTTATAATGATTGTACCTTTGTGGCGGACAGTTCTGATTTGAGTTTGGCACATTCTTGTCTGGTCTCAATGTCCTCTTCAGAGTCGCTGTATCATATCAAGACATAAATGACTCCTTTATTAGTCCACTAAAGGAAATTACACCAATGTATTTGAAAACTTATGTTCATTGCAACCTTTCAGTTTCCAAGAAATATATCATTAATTAAACTGACCTCAATATAGCAGTTCACAATTTTAGCAACCTTCAGTACATACATGTACAAGCTAAGCCTGCTGTCCTTTCCAAGTAATCTTACAAAATCAACCCAGTGCCACCCAAGGCCACTGTAAATGTTTGAACATATTAGTATGGCCTGCAATGTATCAACGGGAGACCACCTTACCCTGCGATCAGTGGTGTGACAGTGCACAGAAGGGTAGCCATAGGAGGCCACTGGTAACAGCTAATGGCTTGGAGTGGCCTGATTGGGTTGTTTCAAAAATTGCACTGATTGTAGGAAGGATCTACATGTATATTGTACAATTTCATGTGGGTGCTGAACAGTGTTGGAGCAGAGGCTTTGATCCTCAAGGCCAAGGCCAAGGCTTTGACCCTCAAGGCCAAGGCCCTCTGGTCTAAAATTACTACTAATATAAAGCATGTCACATTATAACGAATCGCCCAAAGTAAGAATAAAAACTTCACGTACAAATATATGACTGAGTAGAAGTTCAGGTCTTCGTGGATACCATTTAAATATAACAAAAAGAATGGTTTGCTTCCATACTGATGCACATTAATCTAAACCGAGTATAAAAAAGGTGGATCTAAGAACGGCTGTTTTTAACTGATGTTACCTCGTTATTATGTAACATGGAAGTAATTATATTTTCTGGGCCATCATGGTTAGAAATATTAGCATTACCTAAACAGACCAGACAATATTCACCCAGAATTTGTCAAAATCTTGGACCAAAATCCACTGAATGGCTTCGAGATTACTTCAGCACCTGTATCAAAAGTTCAGAAAATCCTCAAAATATGGAGATATGCTAAAGTAATGGGAATTCTCAAACAGGACAAGGCCGCCGAAGACCCGGGCAGCTACCGTCAATAAGCCTACTGTGCATAATCTACAAAGTGATGGAGAGACTAATATTATATACAATCGTATCCAACCCATTGTGGATCCTCAACTCCCACCTGAGCAGGCCGGCTTCCGTACAGGACGCTGTACAACAGACCAAGTAACACCCTCACAGAAGACATAGAGGACAACTCCAAAAGGTCTCAAGAATGGTGCTGTACTGGTCGATCTATCAACAGCATAATGACACGGTATGGCATAAAGGTCTTGCCCTAAAACTACACACAAAATCATACCTGATAAAACCTTAGTAAACTTTCTCATGACAATGATCACTGCAGAAGCTTTACAATGACGGTTGGCGAAAAACCAGTAAAAATGCTTCCTGAAAACGGGGTCCCGCAGTCAGTGCTCGCACCAATTTAATTCAACATTATTTTACACTGCTGACCTACCAACCACTGTCTCAAAAATACATCTACGCAGATGACATAGCACTCCTAACCTCTGCAAAAAACTTTAACAAGCTTGAAACAACGCTTAGCACTTGGAATCCTTAAGCCGTTACTTCAAAAACTGGAACTCCGACTTAGCATCACCAAAACTGTTTAGCAACTAGACTGGCTAACTACAAAATCAAAGTCGTTTGCAATAGCACAACCATCCTGTATGATGATTTCCAACGCTCACCGCAACTGTCTCATTAGACAACTAGCAGGCCTTTCCTGGGGCGCAGACTATACAACGTTCTTCGAATCTCAGCAATAGCTTTAGTATACTCTGTTGCAGAGTACTGTGCACCGGTATGGGCAAAGAGCACCCACACCAGCAAGATTGACGTGGCCCTTAACAACACCATGCGCATCATCTCAGGATGTATCAGATCAACTCCCACTCAATACCTTCCAGTAGTCAGTGGAATTGCTCGTTATGAAGTGAGACGACAGCAGCAATGCCTTGCCCTTGCGCGACGTGCCGCTGGGTGTGACTCGATCTGCATCATCAACTGTTGACAAACACCAATCAAAACCCCACCACAACTGCGACTGCCATCAAGAAATCGCTTTCCATCAACAAGCCCACAAACTGCTAGTAATTAGCACCGGATCGCACCCAAAGACTTGGGCACTAAACACGTGGCGGAATATGTGGTAAGAATCAGAATCCAGGACGTGAATGTTGCTACATTTCCTCACCTTCTACCAACCCACCAGGATGCAATCTACATCGCCACTGCTGGGTCAAACTTAACAGACTAAGAACTGGCCATGGCCGATTTGGACATAACATGCTCCGCATGGGACTGGTGACAATGCTAACTGTACCTGTGGTCATGATGACCAGACTGTACATCACATCGTTCATGACTGTATTATTTACAGATGTGATGGAAATTGAACTGAACTCGACCAGTCTGCATTAAACTGGATCCATAACCTGACCTTGTCATGTTAACTTTGTATGAACCATACGATAAATAAACAAATAAAGCAGTCCACAGCACAAATCAGATGATGTTCTATCTACCCCATATAACTGTATGCAAGTTAAGTATAATTATATCTCCCTGGCCCCACAAGTACAAGTATACAGAAAATTATTATAGCTTTGTTTTGGGGAAAGCAGCAAAATGTACTATCATGGTAACAATTAGATACATGCAGACTTTGCAGACAGCTGACTCCAAGTTGTATGTTTGTAGAAAAGCAAAATTTCAAACAAATTTACCTGAAAATTCAAAAATCGATGGGCCTTGAAGAGCAAGGCCCTAAAGTTCAAGGCTTTGACCTCATGGCCAAGGCCAAGGCTTTTGCCCTCAAGCCTGAAGGCTAAGGCCAAGGCCTAAAATCAAGCCTTAACCCTAACTCCCTGAACAACAAAGGCAGTTGGAGTATTTTTAAGATTTTATTGTTCACTAACAATGTTTGGGGAGTTAGGGTTAAGGCAGCCTTAAGGCCAAGGCTCAACATCAAGGCACTACATCACTGGTGCTGTATACATGATGCACATACAGGTGTGCACTTCAGGGTACAAAGTACGACAGCATCCATCTATAAACCAATGAGTATTATTTGCCTCTGAACGTCAGTACATAAAGTCTATTGGTTAATCCATGCCATTTGATTGGAAGGTATATCGGTCAAGTACCTGTCTATCTTCGGCTGTTCGATGATGGTGTGGGCTCCAGCCTTCAACTCCAGCTGATTATTCGCCGCCGTTCGACTCTCCTAGCTGACTCTCAATGTCAGCCAGGCGTCCTCTTTGGATTTCTTGGCACCTGTCACAATAAAGGGAACCGTTTGTGTTCTCAATGAGAATGCCTTTGGGCAACCTAAAACAAACCCACTTCAAGAATAAAAGCAACCATTTTAGGAACAATGGCCAATGTCATGGTACAGCCAAGCTTTTGAGAAGCCCGGTCAGGACCAGGCTTTTCCTAGCCTACTGGCCTATATAATGAGTTCTGCTTGCCTGGGCTAGGCCCTCCAGAAGCCCAGGTTATGTTGATTGCTTGAGTGCAACTGTATTTTTTACATGATTAGGACTCAAAAAGGCAATTAGGAGGCCAGGGCCCATATTAATAAAAGCCTGCTAAACTAGCAGCCAACTAGGCCTTTGCAGGCTGCTAAATGCCTGGTTGCTTGCTCCATAGTTTCTTGCTATTTTCATATTCATAAAACCCTGCTAGGGACAGTGCCAGGTAGTTGTCAACTAGGATTTGGTTGGTTGTTAACTTAGCAGTTGGCATTGTTCCAAACCACAAAACACAATATGGGTAAGTTTCACTTTCAATATGAGTGGCATGTTTATGTGTCTAACAATAGAGCTGTGCATGCACGAACTGTGTGTGTGCGCCTATCGAATACAATGTACAGGCAGTTCTATGTTCTCAGCATCGTGAACACAGAGTCAAACATACAAATGAAGGGTTTAGTTGTCAACCTAGTGACTTAGAGGTACCCAAGATCACCTCTAAAATTAGCAGACAACTTAGCAGTCCACTAAACTTAGCGGCATTTTATGAATAACACTTAGTATCCAACTAGGCTTAATTGGCAGTTGAGGGCCAATTTAGTTGCCAACTTAAACAGCTTGAGGCTTTTATGAATATGGGCCCTGTAGCTGGGCCTGGCTGGAGCTACTCAAAGGCTTGGCAATTTTTATTTCTTATAATTATTTATTTTTAAAATAAATAAATTAAATAAATCAATCAATAAATGAATCAATTAATCAAACAATCAGATAGAAAAGTAAATATAGTTATATAAAATATATAAAATAAAGGTCTCTAACCTCTCACAGCGAAAAATTCCCCAAGGCATTAGACATGTACCACGGATAGCCACTGTGCGCCGCGAAATGCCACGAAACGTAGCGCGGTGCTGATTGGTCGGCTCCTGAGCTCGTGACGTCACAGACGTCACAGTATCCGTGACGCGTATGACGTCATATACTGAGGTGCTGCGTGGCCCTTACGCGGCCGCTCCGTGCCATTGATTTTAAATACTCTTTCAGTGTGAAATATATATACAGGCGACTCAATAAAAGGTAATCCACAAATAATGGGTTAATATGACCAGGTTATGAGGTTTATGATTATAAACATGATTGCATCATGAGGTAGTGGTAATATTAGCTTTCCATTGATACCATCCTTGCATTCATGCGATCACACATCACTGAGCACCATTGTCTTGAAAATGGAACAAATTCCAAAATGTGCAGGTTGGTGAATAATGGACCCAATCATCCAGAGGAATTGGGCTCATATCCAAACGAGACAAGATACGTAGGTTACAGGACACATTTAAATGATTGAAAGAAAACATATCTTATTCATGATAATGATTTTGTTGATAAGATCATTAACCCTTTAACACCAACACCTTCCACATGTCCTCCTCTCTCCACACAGTCCACAGCAACGATGCATGTCTTGCACAGCTCTTCTCACCATAGCTGGGTCATTGCGCAGAATGTTGACTTTTATTTGATCTTATCAAATAAAATCATTATCATGAATAAGATATGTTTTCTTTCAATCATTTAAATGTGTCCTGTAACCTACATCTTGTCTCTGTTTGGATATGAGCAATTCCTCTGGATTTTTGCCCATTGGGTCCATTATTCACCAACCTGCATTTGGAACGAATTTGATGTTCCATTTCAAGACAATGGTGCTCAGTATTGTGATCGCATGAATGCGATGGTATCAAAAGGCTAATAGCCTCTACCTCATGATGCAATCATGTTTAATCATAAACCTCATAACCTGGTCATATTTAACTCGTGTTGTGGATTACCTTTTGAGTCGCCTGTATATATCATTGAATGTTACCCAAATATCTAAAACACACTGCATACAATATTATTTCAACTTTCATAACTCTTTGAAACTGGTGCAGCACAAAACTTAATTTAACCTTAAAACCCCCTCTTTAAAAATCTACTATTCAGCAATTCTTAAGAGAGGCAGTAATTTTGCATTGCTCGTGTGACCATGATTTTGTCAAAAGAGAGCACAATATCATATTAACGCTGATTACTGACCAGAATCCGAGGTTATATGCTTTCTCCTGTAGTGTCTGCAATCCTTAATGGTTGTCCAGTCCCTCTTCTGCAGGACAGGGTGTTGATGCTGTAATTGTATGATTTCTAATTTTCAGGAGGCGAACCTTCATAATGTGTGCTATGGTTTTATGGCCTGTATTTCCTCTTCTATCCATCGTCGTTTGGTTCCTTTTCCTGTAAGAATTGTTTAAATGTTATAGTTTACAAACCTTTCAAAGCATACTTGGCTTGGCAAAGAAATTGGTCAAGTGTGAAAAGTTTTATACTGTAAGAATGACAATGTCCGTTGAAAAAGGGACGGGGACAAAAATGTTCAGTTTCTTAAACAAAACAAGGTTATTTTATTAAATTTATATTTACAAAGCATGTTCAATAAATGTATATTTACAAATGATTTGATTAAGTTTATATTTACAAAGTATTTGTAGATAGAACAATGTAACCTAATACTCGATGCCGGCTTGAGAGAATTACATTATATGTACACATTGATCATTCCAAAATCTTAAATAGTCACGTGATACTGATAATGATAGGTTTTGAATTATTGAACAGTGTCCTTTATTACCTTAAATATAAAATAGTTCATGATAAACAAAACCTTAGTTTATTAAATATTCCCTAGGAGACCCTCCACCATTATGTCTGATTATGTCCGTTTTCTGCCAATAAGTTCGTATGCCTTGTAATCGCGGCTGGTCCGGATCCTCCTGTGGACTCTTTGCTCCTTATTCAAGGTAGGTACCGTATGACGGACAGCTTATGACGTCGGCAAGGATTCTTTGGTGACTTTGGGGGGACACTGAAGATGTTCATGTATATTAGGGCATGGTTTCTTCTGTGGGAGTCCAGAGTAGAGTACTGTGTTGCTGCCAACCATCTCAACAGTGACGAACCCTGTTGGGCTTCTTCGCAGCTCTGATTAGCCGAGACTGGGGGAAAGTGTTTGTGGCACCCGATATCGTGCCACAAGGATTTGGCAAATGGCCGTTTGGTTCGGGGTTTGTGGGTTTAGGATCGTACTAGAAGCACACTTCAAAACACGTCTTTCTCACTGATCTCTTTCCGTTCCCTATTTTTACCACTCTTACTTCTCAAACCACTTTCGATTTTCACTCACTCTTCAATGCAATCGAACTGAAATCAATAATCTTAATCTATAAACTTTACATTACAAAGAACGAGATAGACACACAGCATTTCCTTCACTTATGTTTTATTGTTATCAACATCAGTCTAAATTTAAATATACTGGGGTGACCCTAGTGTCAAGATATTTCCGACCCTGAACTCTTGTGTGGACTTATATGCGCACGTATCCACCAACTGAGTGGTGCTCAAGGCGCATTATATTATACCCCTGCTCATAAGGCTCAAAAATCATTCCTGAAACCATCTCAGCTCCCTGGGAGTATACAGCTCAATTGCTGCCATTACAGCGCATATATAAGGCTAATCAACCAACTCTGCCCTCACAGGTACCCATTTAACCCTGGTGGAGAGAAGCAATTATGGTTAAGTGTCTTGCTCAAGGACACAAGTGTCACAGCCAGGTTTCGAACCCACATTCTGCTACTAACACCAGAACTTGAGTCCAGTAGCTACAATCCCGGCCAAAATAGTTGGGACACGTGGACAATAAACATACCCTCCCCTGTCCCCTGCATCGTCCAAGGGTATCGAACTAGGAATGCTTGCAGGTTGCCACGGTGGTATAGTGGTTAAGACATCTGATCTGAAATGCGTAGATCGTATGTTCGAATCCCACCTAAGTAGAATGTATTTTGTCCGCAGCACCTACAATAATTTGTTTTAACCAATAAATGTTCTTTAATTCAACTTTTGGACGCCAAACGATCAGCCTTCTTGAAGATTTATATTCAAGACGAATTCTCAGCAAATGCAGCTGGAAATTCCGTCAACTGTACGCAAGGGGTTAAATAGGACGAATTTAAGTTACTCTGTCCATCTCCTATTCGGCCAACATGGAAGGTGCTGCAATCCGTAAGCTACAATCCCGGCCAAAATAGTTGGGACACGTGACAATAAACATACCCTCCCTGTCCCCTGTCCCCTGTCCCCCGCTCCAGCTCCCCCTCCCCACCAATGTTGTTATCTCCAGCCAGACAGACCTTGGAATGAGAGCCAACGTTGTCACGGGGCCGGGGCTGGGGCCATGAGATTTGACCGGGATTGTCTGAATTCCCTTGTAGTATTTGTGAGCGACATGCCCATTATGAGCCGCTCGGCCACGACACCATGATGGAGGAGTAAAGTAGCTTCTTTGTTCCTTGCTAGATCTGAGATCATGACCTTTGTGGGGCCAAGTCAAAGGTCTAGAAAAACAGCTGTAACATTTTGACCACATTGAAATCACTTGGTGAGCTTGTGCAACCCCAAGGTTACAATTGTTTAACATTTCATTTTCATAGCTGAACTGGGAGAAATCCCTAGAAGAGAAACAAACTGTTGAAACAAGAAAAATTGAAACTAAAGACAGTGAACTTGTCACAGCAAAGTATGGTTGCTTGCCAAGAATTCAACGATCAACAAATATGAAACTGAGCGGAAAATGCTACATAACACTACACAAGAACTGAAGGTATGTGGTAAATTCATCTATTGCCATTTATAAAGGGACGGCCAATCAGTGCGTATTACAGACCATGACCACCCAGATAATAATAATAATAATAATGTGGACTTATGTAGCGCACATTTCACCAAACTGGTGCTCAATGTGCATTATATTATTACCTCTGCTGTTCAGGCTCATAAATCATTCCTGAAACCATCTCAGCTCCCTGGGAAGTATACAGCTCAATTGCTGCCATTACAGTGCATGTAGGGTTAATCAAACACAACAGCCAACTCTGCCCTCACAGAGTCAAACTCGAAGTCAAAGTAAAATGCCCCAGCATGTGCATTCTATTCTGCTCTGTGTTTTCATTTGACGACACACAATTTACATCACGATACACACATGCAAAATGCATTAATGTTTTCATCAATAAAGACAAGCAGGTATGAATTTAACCCTCCTGCACATTGAAGCCACTCCCAACCACTAAATTATGTTGTTTAGCAACCTTTAGTACATACATGTACAAGCCTGCTGTCCTTTCCAAGTAATCTTACAAAATAAACAGTGTGCCACCCAAGGCCACTGTAAATGTTTGAACATATCGTGCAATGTATCGACGAGAACCACTTTACCAAGCAATCTCAGTAGTGTGACAATGCACAGAAGGGTAAACCAGGAGGCAAGCAGGTAATGTCTTGGAGTGGCCTGAATGGGTTGTTTCAAAAGATTGCAGTGTGTGTAGGAGGGTTTTTAAACCCCAAAAGTCACTGGTTTCTGGAATCAGACCTGTGCTGCTGACGATTAGTTAAATTTTTTGATGTCGAACGATATCCAATTTGCAAGTCAAAATGTGCTAGATTGATTGGAATTCTACTGCACTGTTTAAATGGCTTTTTCAACATAGGTGTATGAACGTTTGTCCGATTTCTCCGTCCTCACTTGGTCAGCAAATACTTTGTGTATGAAAAATTTGGTCTTGGTTCTAAAAACCATGTATACGTATCATGTATTTCACTGTTGGCAAAAAACAACTTTACGAAAACTATTTGTGAAAAAATGTCACCGCACTGATTTTGAAGCCCACCTATGACCACAAACCAGAGCCGTTTTGTTTGGTGTTCGAGCGCGCAGCTGAACACCTATTGTTGTTGTACTGTTTTAAATTTGTTTTTAGGTATTTTGGGTATGTGCCCGAAACATTGTCTATTGTTTTTTACGTATTTTTTTATATATTATTTTTTTACGTGTTTGAGCGACAGCTGGTACTCCACTCCTCCTCCTCCCTCCTCCTCCTCCCTCCTCCTCCTCCCTCCTCCTCCTCCTCCTCCTCCTCCTTCCTCCTCCCTCCTCATCTCCTCCTCCTCCCTCCTCCCTCCTCCTCCTCCTCTCCTCCCTCCTCCTCCACTTCCCACTTCATACAGTACTTATCACACGTTAGGTAAATTCTGCAATAATATTTATTATTTTTCCCAAAATAAATGTTCTTTAATTCAACCTTTGGATGCCATTTCACATGCTTTGGGAAACAAAACTAAACACCCTCCAGGGAAAAAATAATAATAGTACTACTGTAATAATAAAATAAAATAAAAAACTGAAATAAAATAAAATTCACAAAGACAGACAAGAAGCGCATTGATAAAATGAATGTCGCTCGACATTATCACATACAGAATTCAGACAATCCCAGCCACAAATAGTTGGGACACGTGACAAATAAACATAGCCTCCAGAAGTGTCCCCTGTCCCCTGTTCTCCAGCTCCCCCCTCCCCACCAATGTTGTTATCTCCAGCCGGAGCACAGACGCTTGGAATGAGAGCCAACATTGTCACGGGAGCCAGGGAAGGGCCATCAAGATTTGACGGGATTGTCTGAATTCGGTAGTAACATTGTAACGACATGCCCATCATCTCATGTAACCGCGTTTCGGCCACGACACACCATGATGGAGGAGTAAAGTTGTTTCTTTTGTTCCTTGCTAATCTGGAGATCATGACTTGGGGCCAAGTCAAAGGTCTAGAAAGTATTTAACAACTCTAGCATTTTGACCACATTGAAATCAGTTGTAGTGAGCTTGTGCAACCTCCCTAAGGTTACAATTGTTTAACATTTCCATTTTTTCATAGCTGAACTGGGAGAAATCCTTAGAAGAAAACAACCTGTTGAAACAAGAAAAAATTGAAACTAAAGACAGTGAACTTGCTTCACAGCAAAGTATGATTACTGCTACAAGAGATTCAACGATCAATTGGGGCAAATATGAAACTGAGCGGAAAATGCTACATAACACTACAAAGAACTGAAGGTATGTGAGTAAATTCATCTATTGCCATTTTATAAAGGGACGGCCAATAACTTAGTGTATTACAGACTCACATGACCACCCAGATAATAATAATAATAATGTGGGATCTATGTAGCGCACATTTTCACCAAACTGGTGCTCAATGTGCATTATATTATTACCTCTGCTGTTCAGGCTCATAAATCATTCACTGAAACCATCTCAGCTCCCTGGGAAGTATATGTGCCCAATTGCTGCCACATTACAGTGCATATAGGGTTAATCAAACACAACAGCCAACTGCTGCCCTCACACAGAGTCAAACTCGAAGTCAAAGTAAATGCCCCAGCATGCGCATTCTATTCTTAGCCCTGCTCTGTGTTTCTATTTGACGACACACAATTTACATCACGATACACACATGCAAAATGCATTAATGTTTCTACTCAATAAAGGACAAGCAGGTATGAATTTAACCCTCCTGCACATTGAAGAAGTCACTCCCAACCACTAAATTATGTTGTTTAGCAAGCAACCCTAGTACATACATGTACAAGCCTGCTGTCCTTTCCAAGTAATCTCACAAAATAAAACAGTGTGCCACCCACAGAGCCACTGTAAATGTTTCTGAACATATCGTGCAACGTATCGACGAGAATGACCACTTTACCAAAGCAATCAACTTCAGTAGTGTGACAATGGGCCGAATAAATAAAAGTAGCATTTGATTTATTACAAGAAGAAGCACCTAGAAAAAGCACCTGACGTTGCTTACCAAGCAGAAGGCAAAAGCAAAAAAGCAATTGGCTTAAAAAACGTATAAATAACCATTTGCTTTGACTAATAGCTTTTTTCTTTATCTTGCCTAGCAAATGCTTAGGTCAACAACAATAGCGGTATTCATTCCTGAACATTGAATGAAGGAAAGTTCTTGCGATTTATGAATTCAATCCCCCCCTGAGATCTGTCCACTCTGGCTTATCAATGCAGCGTACCGAGTGCGAGCATCGATGGCCCACAAGCGTTAAAGCTTATCAGCCCACCGTTACTTTGCGTCCGATCCGGATCAGCATTAGACACATGCAAATTTTATCCATGTTGGGCGTTGGGATCTGCTACAATAACGCAAAGTTGTCTCCATGCGCTCCAATAGTGACAAGCATCCACCACGTGTCTCATGCCTTTTCGGGCAGAAAATGTTTAGCAAGCCAATCAACACATTTTCCTTATCAAATTTTCGATAGGTGTGGCCAGGAGATGTCTTAGGACGATTAATCCTGTTCTCTATATGTTCATGCATGTAAGAGAAGAAGACATGCATGAACATGGTGCTCACAGTTAAGCATGAAGGCGTGAGTAAAAGATCAAGCTGGTATGGAGGAGCTTGCAAAACTACTAGCAAATGCTACTGGTTACAAGTAAAAAGATAGGTTTTATTTATATAGTTTCAAAAGTCAAACACAGTCACACCTTGCATGTAATAAGTACATTTTACAATCAAAATGAGTTGACTGGTATTGTTCAGGGTGGTCAAAATGCCCCTATGTGTTGCATATTTGGGTCAACAGCCAAAGCAAGTAGTTGACATGGTTTTGAACTCTATAGCTACTTGCCACTAAAGTGCAGCAATAGTAGGAGGGTTAAATATTAAAATAGAATACCTGAAGTTTAGAAAGGATAATCACATTTTTATAATGATTGTACCTTTGTGGCGGACAGTTCTGATTTGAGTTTGGCACATTCTTGTCTGGTCTCAATGTCCTCTTCAGAGTCGCTGTATCATATCAAGACATAAATGACTCCTTTATTAGTCCACCAAAGGGAACATTACAATTAATGTATTTGAAAACTTATGTTCATTGCAACCTTTCAGTTTCCAAGAAATATATCATTAATTAAACTGACCCTCAATATAGCAGTTCACACAAATTTTAGCAACCTTCAGTACATGTACATGTGCTGCTAAGCCTGCTGTCCTTTTTCAAGTAAGTAATCTTACAAAATCAACCCAGTGCCACCCAAGGCCACTGTAAATGCTTGAAACATATTAGTATGGCCTGCAATGTATCAACGGGAGACCACCTTTACTCCTGCGATCAGTGGTGTGACAGTGCACAGTATGGTAGCTTTCATAGGAGGCCACTGGTAACAGCTAATGGCTTAGAGTGGCCGATTGATTGGGTTGTTTCAAAAATTGCACTGATTGTAGGAAGGATCTGCATGTATATTGTACAATTTCATGTGGGTGCTGTACAGTGTTGGAGCAGAGGCTTTGATCCTCAAGCGCTGCCAAGGCCAAGGCTTTGACCGTCAAGGCCAAGGCTTTGACCTCAAGTCCCAAGGCTTGACCTCAAGCATTATACAAGGCGCCAAGGCTTAACCTCATAGGCCAAGAGTTTAACCCTCAAGGCCAAGGCCTCTGGTCTAAAATTATACTACTAATATAAAGTATGTCACATTATAACGAATCGCCCAAAGTAAGAATAAAAACTTCACGTACAAATATATGACTGGTAGAGTAGAAGTTCAGGTTAACTTCGTGGATACCATTTAAATACTCAACAAAAAGAATGGTTTGCTTCCATACTGATGCACATTAATCTAAACCGAGTATAAAAAGGTGGATCTAAGAACGGCTGTTTTTAACTGATGTTACCTCGTTATTATGTAAAATGGGAGAGTAATTTTATTTTCCTGGAGCCATCATGGTTAGAAATATTAGCACTTACCTAAAACAGACCAGACTATATTCACCCAGAATTTGTCAAAAATCTGGACCAAAATCCACTGAATGTAGCTTGAGATTACTTCAGCACCTGTATCAAAAAGTTCAGAAAAATCCTCCAAAATATGTGGAGATATGCTAGCAAATATTAGGAATTCTCAAACAGGACAAGGCTGCTGAAGACCCGGGCAGCTACCGTCCAATAGTTTACTGTACTCAATCTACAAAAGCGATGGAGAGATCGATATATACAATCGCGATATCCAACCCATTGTGGATCCTCAACTCCCACCTGAGCAGGCTGGCTTCCGTGCAGGACGCTGTACAACAGACCAAGTAACACTTCTACAGAAGATATATGAGGACAACTCCAAAGGTCTCAAGAATGGTGCTGTACTGGTCGATCTATCAGCAGCATAATGACACGGCATGGCAGAAGAACTTAGTCTAAAACTACACAAAATCATACCCGATAAACCTTAGTAAACTTTCTCTCATGACAATGATCACCTGCAGAAGCTTTTACAATGACGGCTGGCGAAGAAACCAGTAAAAAAATGCTTCCTGAAAACGGGGTCCCGCAGGGCCCAGTGCTCGCACCCAATTTAATTCAACATTATTTTACACTGCTGACCTACCAACCACCATGTCTCAAAGAAACACATCTACGCAGATGACACATAGCACTCCTAACCTGCTAAAAACTTTAACAAGCTTGAAACAACGCTTGGCACTTGGAACCTTAAGCCGTTACTTCAAAACTGGAGACCCGACCTTCTAGCATCACCCAAACTGGTTTAGGCAACTCCACCGCCAACTACAAAATCAAAGTCGTTTGCAATGGGCACAACCATCCTGTATGATGATTTCCAACGCTCGCAACTGTCTCATTAGACAACTAGCAGGCCTTTCCTGGGCGCAGACTATACAACGTTCTTCTGAATCTCTCAGCAATAGCTTTAGTATACTCTGTTGCAGAGTACTCAGCACCTGGCAGGGCAAAGAGCACACAATTCACACCAGCAAAGATTGAACGTAGCCCTTAACAACACCATGCGCATCATCTCAGGATGTATCAGATCAACTCCCACCAATACCTTCCAGCAGTCAGTGAAATTGCCTGCCGTTATGAAGTGAGACGACAGCAGCAATGCCTTGTTCTTTTGCGCGCGACGTGCTGGTGTGACCCGATCTGCATCATCAACTGTTGACAAACCACCTTCAATCAAAACCCCCACCACAACTGCGACTGCCATCACGAACTCCTTTCCAGCAACAAGCCCACAAACTGCTAGTAATTAGCACCGGATCGCACCCAAAGACTTGGGCACTAAACACGTGTAGTGAATGCGTGGTAAGAACTCAGAATCCAGGACGAATATTTAACTACATTTCCTCACTCTTCTACCAACCCAGGCACCAGGATGCAATCTACATCGCCACCGCTGGGTCAAACTTAACAGACTAAGAACCGCCATGGCCGATTTGGATACAACATGTTCCGCATGGGACCAAGTGACAATGCTTAACTGTACCTGTGGTCGCCATGATGACCAGACCTGTACATCACATCGTTCACACCGTATTATTTACAGATGTGATGGAAATTGAACTGAACCGACCAGTCTGCATTAAACTGGATCCATAACCTGGACCTTTGTCATGTTAACTTTGTATGAACCATACGATAAATAAACGAAATGAAGCAGTCCACAGCACAAATCAGATGATGTTCTTATCTACCCCATATAACTGTGTGAGCCAGTCGTGGGCTGAGCGGTTCAGCGCACCGAACTCAAAGTTCTGGTGTTGCCAGCAGCAGGGTGTGTGTCTGAGCCCGGTCGTGACACTTGTATCCTGAGTGCGCAAGCATTTCTGAATCCATAATTTGCTTCGTCCTTCGGATGGGATGTAAAGCCGCAGGTCCCGTGTTGTATAATGCAATGGAAGTGGATTGTCGGCCGAGTTGTCTAGTGCACCGAACCTCAAGTTCTAAAAGTGTTGCCAGCAGCAGAGTGTGGGGTTCGAGCCCCAGCTGTGACACCTGTGTCCTTGAGCAAAGACACTTAACCATAATTGCTTTTCCAACCCAGGGGTTAACCGGCACCTGTGAAGGCAGAGATGAGTTTGCTCTATGCTAGAAATGGCAGCAATTGAGCCAGCCTGGTGGGAGCTGAGAGATTGTTTCAGCAGGAATGATTTATGAGCCTATGAGCAGGGATGCAATAATATATCGCGCCTGAGCGCCACTTAGTTGGTGGATACGTGCGCTATATAAATCTATACATTATTATTATTATTATATATTATTATTATTATTATTATGCGTTAAGTATAATTATATCTCCTGGCCCCACAAGTACAAGTATACAGAAAATTATTAGTAGCTTTTGTTTTGGGGGAAGCAGCAAAATGTACTATCATGGTAATTGAGATACATGCAGACTTTGCAGACAGCTGACTCCACAGTTGTATGTTTGTAGAAAAGCAAAATTTCAAACAAATTTACCTGAAAAAATTCAAAATCGATGGGCCTTGAAGAGCAAGGCCCCAGTTGCAAGCTTTGACCCTCATGGCTGCTGCCAAGGCTTTTTGCCCTCAAGCTCGAAGTTGCCAAGGCACAATGCCTCCTAAGGTCGAAGCCTCTTTGAACCCTAACCCTAGACAAATACAGCGTAGAAAGTTGGAGTATTACTTTAAGGATTTTTATTGTTCACTAAACAATGTTTAGGGAGTTAGGTTACAAGGCCTTAAGGCCAAGCGCTCAGCATCATGCGGACTACATCACTGGTGCTACATGATGCACATACAGAGTGTGCACTTCAGGTACAAGTACGACGAGCATCCATCTATAAAACCAACGAGGCTATTTGCCTCTGAACGTCAGTACAGTTAAAGTCTATTACAATCCATGCCATTTGATTGAAGTGAAGAAGACCATCACACCCTGGCCCATCTTCAACAAACTGATGATGGTGTGTGGGTCCAAAGTTTGAGTCTGACTGAACACTTCTTGATTTCTTTGCACCTGTCACAATAAAGGGAACCACCAATGAGAATGCCTTAGCAAACTCAAACAAACCACCAAGAATAAAGAATCCATTTTAGGAACACACAGGCTAGCTGTGTTTTTAGAAGCCTGGCTAGGGACCAGGCTTTTTCCCAGCTCACACCTGCAGAGTTCTGGGCCAGGGCCTCCAGCTCAGGCAAGGATTACAGGTACTGTATTTTTGTTGATTAGGACTCAAAAAAGGCAATTAGAGTGCCAGTCTATATTAATGTGCCTGCTAAACTAGCAGTCAATCTAGCTGTAAGGTAATGCCAAATGCCCAGTTGCTTGCCCCATAGTTTCGTTATTTACATTCCATAAAACCCGCTAGGATGTTGCAGCGTCAACTAGGATTTAGTTAAGGAGACCCTAGCAGTTGGTATTGTTCCAAGTCCATGTTAAACACAATATGGGAAGTTTACCTTCATTATGAGGGTATGTTTATATTCACAATAGGAGCTGTGTATGCACGAACCGTGTGCGCCTATCGAATACAATGTACAGGCAGTCTGTTCTACATCGTGAACACAGATCAAACATGGCAAATGAAGGGCTTGAGTTGTCAACTAGTGACTCTAGAGGGCACTGCATCACCCTGCACTGCATAACTTAGCAGTCCACTAAACTTAGCGGCATTATGAATAACACTTAGTATCCAACCAGGCCACCATGCTGAAATGTTCACGGCCAAATCAGTTTAGCAGGCTTTATGAATATGGGCCTGGTAGCCTAGGCCTGGCTGGGCTTCTAAAGCATTTGCAATTTTTTATTTTATAATTATTTATTTTGCGCCAAAGAATTAAACAACCGAATAAATGAACCAATTAATCAAAGCAACCAGACAGGAAAAGCAAATATAGCTATATAAAAATATGCAACCAAAGTCCCCAACCTCACAGCGAAATCACGGATATGTACCACGGATAGCCACTGTGCGCCGCGAAACGCCACGAAACGGCGCGGTGCTATTGGCCCTTGGGGCCCGGACGCAAGACGTCCAGATCCGGACGCGTATGACGTCATATAAGAGGGCTGGGGGCCCACGCGGCCCCCTTCCATTGTTTTTTAAAACTTGTGTGAAAAAAAAAAAAAGGGTAATCCACAAATAAGGGGTTAAATATACCGGGTTATGATTTTTGGGATTTCGATTACGGAGGTAGGGGCTTTATTTTCCTGATCCATCCGTTTCGCGACCACATCACGAGCACCACAAAAAAACCAAAAACCAAAAAGGGGGTTGGTGAATAAGGGACCAATTTCAAACATCCAGGGGAAATTTGGGCTCTTTCCAAACAGAGACAAGAAGTGGGTTACGGAAACTTTAAATAAAAAAGCATTCTTATTCATAAAATTTTTTATTTGATAAGATCAAACCTTTTAACCCAACACCTTCCACAACCCCCTTTTCCACACAAAGTCCCAGCAACGATGCATGTCTTGCAGCCTTCCCCCCTGCTGAGCTTTGGCAGAATTGACTTTATTTGATTTTATCAAAAAATCATTATCATGAATGATATTTTTTTTTCAATCTTTTAAAATGTGTGTCCTGTAACCTAGGGTACCTTGTCTCTTTTTGGGAATGCCCAAATTCCCTTGTTTTTTGCCCATTCCCCATTATTCCCCAAACCCTGACTTTTTGGAATTTGTTTTCCCATTTCGAAAAGGTGCCAGTGATGTGATCGCATGAATGGGATGGTATCAAGGAAAGTAATAGCCCCTACCTCATGATGCAATCATGTTTATAATCATAAACCTCATAACCTGGTCACATTAACTCATTATTTGTGGGGTTACCTTTTTTTTTAGTTCCAATACATTTAATTTTCCCAAAATCTAAAACACACTGCAAAAATATTATTTCAACCTTTTGAAACTGAGGGCACAAAACTTAATTTAATTTTTTAACCCCTTTTTAAAAAACTACTATTCAGCAATTTAAGAGAGCAGTAATTTTGCATTCCGTGTGACCACTTGATTTTTTAAAAAAAGAGCACAAATCATATTAAGCTGATTACGACCAGAACGAGGTTATATGCTTTTCCCTTTAGTGTCTGCTAACCTTAATGGTTGTCCAGTCCCTTTCGGGACAGGGGTGATGCTGTAATTGTATGATTTCAAATTTTTGGGGAGGCAACCCTCAAAAAAAGTATTTTTTATGGCCGTATTTTCTTCACCCATCGTCGTTTTTCCCTTTTCCAAGAATTTTTTAAAAAATTTTTTATAGGTTTAAAACCTTTAAAAGCATACGGGCTTGGCAAAAAAAATTTGGGTCAGGGAAAAGTTTTATATTAAGAATGACAATGTCCGTTGAAGAAGGAGGGGGAAAAAAGTTCAGTTTCTTAAAAAAACAAGGTATTTTATTAAATTTATATTTACAAAGCATTTTCAATAAATGATATTTACAAATGATTTGATTAAGTTTATATTTAAAAAGATTTGTAGATAAAAAATTAACCTAAACGATGCCGGCTTGAGAGAATTACTTATATGTACAATTGATCTTTCCCAAAAATCTTAAAAAAAGTCACGGATAGAAAAGATAGGTTTTAATTATTAAAAGGCCCTTTTATTACCTTAAATATTGTTCGATAAAAAAAACCAGTTTATTAAAAATTCCCCAGGGGACCCTCCACCATTATGTCTGATTTGTCCGTTTTTTGCCAAAAAGTTTGTTGCCTTTTTAACGGGCTGGTCCGGGTCCCTTGGGGCTCGCTTTTCGGAGGACCGGAGGGCAGCAGACGTCGGCAAGGATTCTTTGGGACTTTGGGGGGGGCACTAAGATGTTCATGAATTTTGGGGATGGTTTTTTTGTGGGATTTTGAGGGGAATTTGGGTTCCCCAGCCGTTCCAAAAACGAACCAGTTTTTTTATTTTTCCCTGATTACGGGGCTGGGGAAAATTTTCGTTTGTGGCCCAATCGTCCCCAAGGATTTGGGAAATTTTTGGGTTTGGGGTTTTAGGTTTAGGATCGTACAAACAATTAAAAACCGCTTTTTCACGATCTCTTCCGTTCTCCTATTTTACCCACTCTATTTCTCAAACCATTTTGATTTTCACCACTTTCAATGAAATGAACTAAACAAATCTTAATTATAAATTTTACATTACAAAGAACAGATAGAAACAGATTTTCCCACTTATGTTTTATTGTTATCAAATCAGTCAAAATTTTAATATACTCCCCCCGTGTCAAGTTTTTGATCCAAACTCATGGTCTTTTTAAAGTACGCCTTAAAAAGGAAAAAAACAACTCAGACACCAATTTATTTTAAAAGTATTTTTATTTAAAACCACCCAGAATTATTATTTAAAAATTTTAAAAGAGTAAAAAAAAAAATGAGACGATAATTTACGATTTAAATTTTAATATAGTTTTTTTGGGATCTAGAGGGTCGCTGGGGATGGTAAAAATTTGTTGAGAGCCGTTTTCCTCCCACCTTTTAAATTCAATTGTTGTCCTCGAAGGGCATTTGGGCCGTCAACCTCGTTGCGGTCATACACGACTTGGGACATGTTATGAGGTTGTCTGGGGAACAAAACCGGTTTGATGATGGATATCGATGGTTTTGGGGTGTTTTTTTTTTGTTAATATATTATATCTGGTTTTTTTGAAAATATCCGCCTAAAAGAATTCACAAGTATATGTTTTATACCAATCCCGTCAAACCCGGTCAATTTTAGGGTTTTCCCCCCGACAATGTTTCTTATTGGGGGATAAAAAATTGGGGGGGGGGGGGAGCAGAGAGCGGGAAGGGGGGGCAGGGGAGGGGTTTATTGTTAGTCCCAACTATTTTGGCGGGGAGGGCCCAAAGAGACATCATTGGCCCCTGCAAAATAGAGCGATTTTTCAACATTTATGCTAATTATTATGATGTAAAAAATTTTGATTAGGTGTTTTTAATAACTGCAAAAAAAAAACAAATGTGTCAGATTTTCCCCAAAAGATCAAAAAAATCAAAAAATTTGAAGAAAAAAAAGGGTTTTGTTTTTGTGTGGGGGGAAAAGGGGTCAGAGGAGTCCAGAACCTAAAAAGGCTACCTGTCCCCCCTCTTTACGCCCTGTTAAAAAAGTATTCTGAAGTCAGTGGATTTTTGGGAAAAATTTTCCCAAAAAAGATTAGATTCAGGGGAAAGGTTTTATATGCTAGAAATGGGAAAACAAAAAAAACAAATGATATACCCGAAGCAGAAAAAAGTTAAATGCCAACACTGTCAAGATGCGGGGTCCAGTGAATTTAAAAATGAGCTATGTTATCTCATTATTGTGTCATATAACATGAAATGATAATTTTGTTTTGGTTAATATTTCTCTTTCAGATTCAGACACCAACGCGATACACTACTGGATCGAAGACACGTATTCGCATGTCTGAGAAGAAAATTTTGGCAGTACCCGATATCTTTGAATACGATTCATATTTTTTCCTAACTTTCAAAACTAATGAAATATGAGTACTTTCCAAATAGTTACTTTCTGTGAGGATGTTTTCGTAGACTTATTTGCTCGATGTTTGTCGATTGATAATATTGACATGGGCCGTCCACTCGTGTCTGTCTTCCATTTCAAACTGAGATCACCAGATTTCAACAACGTGATGTTGTAGTTAGTGACTTGACTCGGCCGTAGAGCGAGCTTTGCTAGAGACAACCGAACCAGTCGGGAAACAATTTACAGCCTCCCTTTCCCCTGGTCGACCTCTTACTTATTACAGAAAAATACTGAAAGCCCTGGGGCGAGGTTGTCACTTTGTTGGTTTTTTCGCTCATTCGCTCGATCCCATACCAGTCTTGGTGCAAGACGTTTCTATCTTTCAATCACCCCAACAACATGCTGAATCTCATAAATTGTATTGAGTCATGGATTACGAATTCCAATGGATGAACGACAACTTTTGAAAATCAATGACACCAAAAATGAATTCATGTTGATAGGTCTCCCAGCAGTTGTCTAAAGTCTCCATCCGTTTGTTACTGTAGGTGATTTTACATCAGTCCAGTAGACTACGCCCGTAATCTTGGGGTTATTTTTGACCGTCCATGTCTCTAAAAATCACATTTCACACAGTTGTTCTGTTTCATTCCATATCCGCAACATAGGAAAGATCCAAAATATCTTGACCGCAGTTCTACAGAACAGATTGTCCACTCATTTGTTACGTCTCGGCTAGACATGGGAATTCTCTGTTTGGCCTTCCAGATAAACAACTTCTCGCTCCAACGCATTGAAAATACTGCTGCTTGCGGTCATTTTAACTAAGAAACATTCTCACACAACACCGCCCTTTTAGATTTGCATTGGCCCTATATCATCTAGAATCTTTTTCAAACTTATGCTGATGGTCTTCAACGCCTCAATGGAAAAGCCCTACTTACATCTTGACATGCTCAACATCTATAAACCTTCCCAACCTTCGCCTGGCAGTAAATATCTTTCAAGAATCGAAGTGTCACCGCACTTGGGGACAGGTCTTCCGTTGCAGCACCACGTCTATGGAATAAGCTACCCATTCATATCAGAACCTCTAAACCATTCTATCCTTCAAGAAATCTCCTCAAAACTCCCCTCATGTCAACAGATTTTCAACTGTTTTTCACAATTTCTTTTTCCTGTTTTTTGGTTTTGTTATCTTTTGTCTAAGCGCCCTGAGCACCATTTTTGGGGATATGCGCCTACAAGACCCCGTTATTATTATTTATTATTATTATTATTCGTGATTTAATACGTACACGCGCCGATCCGCCGTTTGATAAACCAATCGTTGCTGCGGGCGCCATCCACGGCTGGTTGCATATAACGGTCTTGCACCAGACTAACTTTGGCACAACATATCCAATGAGTTCCGGTGAAGCAGATCACGGGAAATTATTACAAAGTCTCGGGTTTTTTGGGCCCGCTTAAAAAAAACGAATTTTCGGAAAGGAATAGTTTTTCCCAAATACCGGTCCCAAAATATTGGCTAACAAAACTTTGTTCTAAATGGGTTCGTTTTTTTGGCTTTTGCCAGATTGTTTCGAGGACAAACGCCTGGAAGTTCTCTATCCGTAGAGAAAGTTGAGCCTTTTTCTCCGCCGTGGTATAAAATTTAAACCAATTTAAGACTAAAAATGCCCAACAATAACAAAGATAGCAGGAAATCGTGAATAGAATGGAGTTCATTTTTCCTTTGTTACAAAGAATAATCAACTCTCTGTGGATCATGTTTGTAGCCTGTTACCAAATATTTTGTATATAGATGTTGTTAAAGGGTCATGAAATAGACCGTTTTAACATTGTAAACAATAAAGCATGCCTTTTGGGAGAAATATTTGCCTCTTCGTCCATTTTTGTCTGCGTCCGTTTGTACAATTAAAAAAATATTCTAAATTTAGGGGGCCAGCTCCTTCCATTCCTCCTTATTAACATATAATCTGTGATGTACCTAGGATATTTTAGCACGAGCCTGTGTTTACGTGGCATCTTTTCATGCTTTACTATTGGTTTCACGAAGTTTTAATGTCAACAGTCTTTACTTATCCTTTCACCATGCAAAGCTACAAGTTTTACTTCAGTACATGTTTATTTAAAAAGTTTTGTATAAAATTGTTTGCAGTTCATGACTGTTTTATTACCTAGTGGCAACAATGATGCCAACAATGATAGATTAAAAGGCATGCTATCAAACGATGAAAACTTTGTTCTTGTCCAGGGGACGTCACAAATAGCGCCACTCGTGTCATGCAAAATTTAAAACATTTTTTTTAAATTAATTAAAAAACAACCATTCAAACAAAACAAACCTAACATTGTTGTTTATTCATATCAACTGATAAAATAAAAAACAAATAAAAAAGAAACACACTTATAGACCCTTTAAGCCCAGATTCACCATAAAAATTTTTTTTTAAAAATAATAATAATGCCGGGGAGTTGTTTACTTGGTCACTAAACCCCGTCAAGTTTGAGGGGAAAGGGAACAATGTCCCCGTATGATTTATTTTCAATATCTTTATAACAGTTTCACTGATCGCTCAAATATCTGACTTTCCTAACTATTCTTAGGGACCCATCACCAAATGATGACATTGCAACCATTAAAGATCTGATTGAATTTCCCCCAGTGGTAATACTAGATTTTGAAAAACATGAAATCTTTTTTTTTTCAGAAAATTTTTAGGATATACACTTTACGATAAAAAGCCGGCGTATGAATTCTACTATTTAGTGGGGCACCTAATACATGTACTTGATTTAAGTTTGATCCTGATATTGAGCAGCACGAGTCAAATTTTGGGCTCAATGGATGTATTTACGTGGAGGAGAATAAGGACATCAAACCAAGCTCCATTAATGAATAATGGGAACAGCAACCCAAATCATTAATGAATAATGGGGAAACAAATTAAGCTCCATTAATGAAAAGAATCAGCAACGCCAAATGAAAATGGACATCAGCAACCAAGCTCCATTAATGAATAATGGGACATCAGCAACCAAGCTCCATTAATGAAAATGGGACATCAGCAACCAAGCTCCATTAATGAATAATGGGGCATCAGCAACCAAGCTCCATTAATGAATAATGGGACATCAGCAATAAGCTCCATAATGAAAATGCATTAACATTATCCATTTTCAATCTACCTACATTGCTAATTCCCTTTTTATACCATAAATGACTATTATTATTAACTATGAATTTCCATACTGCGTCACATTTTCATTGTTAAGAATTTGAATTAGTCCATGTAATCACGCTTTATAACTAGGCAAAGTCATGTTTGGGCGCACTAGATAGGTCATTGTCCCCATTCGCAGGGCTACGGGAAAACTTAACATTCCTTTCGAGTGATTATGCATAAAAGGACTGCCGTCCCCGGATCACCAGATTCTAAGCTGGTTTTACCAAAGACGGACGGACAGAGGTCCTGTGGCTGCGGCCCGCTTGAGGTTGCCCATGGGGGTGTCGAGTTCCGCGACACTAATCTTCCATTATGGTCACCATCAACACTACTCTGTCGGCCCATCTTCAACGTACTCTTCCCCCTGCTGCCGGTTTTGGTCCCTGAGTTATCAAGCAGCCTAGTTTCTCAACCGATGGAGGCATTCCCCTTAGTATTACTATTTCCGGTCCCGAGTTGTCGATGTTGCCATTCGAGACGTTCGCGACATTCACGACTAGACTTGCCCAAGGATTAGACCAGCACCTGCAGTCTACAAACTCCAGCCTAGTTTTCATTGGGGGTACCTTCCTCAAAACCATGAACGTTTTGTTTATTTATTATATATTTTCATTGAATGTGATTACCTGTATATTTGAACTTGTTATTTGTTATATTAAAGACTTAAAATTATTGTTTCTAAACCTGACTCCCATATAATTCCTTTCGTGGTCTTCTTTCTTGTTGCCAAGGGTTCGAGACTTTAACAAAAATGGGGTCCGAAAGACGTTTGAAAGCCCCAACGTTCATCGTTTGAAATTTTAAAATTTTTTTTCCAAA
>JAQQFT010000127.1:0-44161 GCA_029582265.1 Zoroaster sp. YZ-2022
GATTCAGGACAATTGGCTGGAAACGGCTGAATCGGGACGCTTCCTGAACAAATCTGGTTGTCGTGATTAAATAAATGTTTTAAAAATTTTGTGATTTTCCCCGAATCACAGGATCTTGATCAGACTTTTGACAAATTTTAATCGGGAATGGTCCTATAAGGACAGTAAAAACTGAATTTGACTGAGGCAATATCCTTTGGGCAGATTATACAAAATATTTAAAATTATTAATTCCCACTGCAATCAAACCATCAAATTAAAATGAACGCCTTGGCACAATAACGTGGCACAAACTTTTTAAAAGAGGGTTAGCATTACGTGTAGAACCCAATATCATGTTTTCAAATAAATTGTTTACTCCTACAGAATATCCTCGTCAGTTTATAGTGAATATTTCCAAATAATGAGGTGTAAGGAAAATAGAGAATTCCCACGTGGAATATTCATGCAGTTAACAGAGACATAATAATCTGACAAACACCCTTTAGAGAGGGAAAATTACGAAAGCGGAATTCAGTTATATGTTAAGATGTATAATAAATAAATAACCAACAACGATGATGGTTATCGTTGGCATTTATTAAAAGATTGGTACTTTAGGAGTTTATCAATGCACACGAACCGTAAAGGGATATATTGTGTAATTACAGGAGGAAACTCATATATAAAAAATAAAATAACTATAAATATGTGCCTGATTTTTTTATCAGAATTGTTTAAAATTTATTTAGTTATTTATATTCGAAAAACATTAAACAATCAAAAACTGCTGAAAAAAATCTGATTTTCAGCCAAAATTTCCCAACGGTTGAAACCGCAAAAATCTTTTGGGACATTTGCGGCCCGTGGCAGCAAACATTTTCCTTTTTTTGTGACGTATCTTTCGGGCTCAAAGGGCCAGCTAACAACGGTCTGGCTGCCGCTTGTCCGTGGCTTTACGTACTTTGGATTCCCTTCCATACAACTAATGTATTGTTTTGCGTCCGTGCACGTTTGTTTCCTGTGTGCAGGGGGACATACGTATACGACCGGGGACCAGGTTATTGTCAAACTATTAGTCTGGTTGAAGACCGGCAAGATCATCAAAGGATGTTTTTATCGCACAAACGAACAATTTGGACACATTCTGCAGTGAGATTAACTTTCCTGATAATAAATTAAAAAAATCAAATACTGACATTCAAAACTTTGTTTGTTCTTAGAATATTGTTTGTAAAAGCAAGAAAATAGGGTACCATTATGCGCTTATGCCGAATCGAGATCTTCTTTCGGCTAATTCGCCATTTTCCATACAGTTTCGTCCGGATTTCGTCCATTCTGGGCTTAATGATACGATTCTATGTCACTTATATCACCAACTTCATTAGTATAATCTCCATCAAATGACGATGATGAACAACACAACTGGTCAGTACTATTTTTGGAAACTTCTTCAAAACACTTTCGGAAGTGGTAGTTGGTAAACTTATTTTGCAGCTGCACGCGATGTAATATGCTTTCTGTACAAACGTACCGCAGCAAACAGTAGTTGCGTTCATACATTTGCATAGTTTTTAAGGGTTAAAGGAAAATAATGAAAGTCTTATTTCTGGTGATTCCTTTAGAATTACTTACTTTTTAAAATAGGGTTGAACATATTTACCATTTTGTATGGTCTTTAAGTTGGCAATTTACTTCCACATAGAAATGAGAGCGGACAAGGTTATTGACACAGACACAAAAGCAACTGTTGACCGAGTGGCCTCACAAAGTTTTATTACCAAACATTATAATTGGTTTATCTTTACATGAGTGGTAACCTACATAGCCCCTTGTAAATGTGTGCTTATATTTGTAGATCCACCACTGGGTACGTAGGTTTCAGACTGTCTGCTACTTTTACCTGTTCATAAGTAATATAGTAAATGGGGCTCCTGGCTCAGTTGAGATTTTTCATAAAATGATTTTATTTTCATAAAATGATTTGTATTTTCATAAAATGATTTTTAGAACAAAATGATAAAACTGATTTTGTATATTAAATGTGGAAAAAAACTAGATATATTTTTCTCTCATCTAAAAATAATAAAGCTGATTTTAGTATATACAAATGGGGCTCAGTAGTTGATTTTGATAAAATGACTTTATCAAAATATAAATATTGTCTTTTGGGTTGTTGATAACGCCATGAAAGGTGTTGACTAGATTTAATAAAATGATAAGCTTGTTTTAATAGCTGGTGGGTTTGTGTTTTAGTACCTCCTGGGTAGTAGTAGAACAAGTTTAGAAAAAATTATTTTTGAATAATAAATGTGAAAAAAAGGTGATGATGAAAAAAATATCACCTATAAAATTGAAAAATTATTTTTAGATTTAAGTAAATGACAAACTATAAAAGAGCAAAGCTGAGTAAAGATTGTTAAAAAAAATTTGGCGTTGCATCTGGTAAATAGGGAAAAACTGAAACAGGATTATTTAAATCTGTAATAAAATATAAAGATAAATTAATGCAACAAAAAAAACATTTCATGAATGGCTTTTAAATGGTTCGTTAGAAAATGTAAGGACCAAGCACAAGTGTAGATGTATATTCTCATGCACGTGGCGTATAGACAAGGAAAATCTAAGACGTTGTTGAAAAGATGTAAAAGGGGTACAAAAGCAAAACCCAAATATGTACTAAATGTATGTTTCTTTGTGGGAAAAATTTAGCTTTATCACTAGCTAAAATCTAGAAATGTTTTAATTTTGTGATGAAAGGGGTTGATAAAAAACAACACGTTTATAGTAAATATATATATATATATATATAAAATTTAAAAATATATATACGGTGGAGGCTGCTACTGATTGTTTGTTTAGAAATGTAAAAAACCCTTACTTATAAAATTAAAATAATATTTTAAAAATCACACCTATAAAATTGAAAAAGTAAAAACATATTATCTTGTTTAATGGTAAAGAGGATGGAGAACAAAAGATATTTATCAAAATTGTCGTTGAGAGATGAAAGAATTGCGCGCGAATTAAATATTAGACCGTTAATACTAGTGCAAACAGCAAGGGAAAAATAGATAAACGGTCTTGGTACAATGTTGTAAAAATATTTAAAAAAAATATAAAAAGGGAAAATTAACAAAAATTAAAATAGGAGAACTAAAAGCTGTAATAAAGGGAAAAAATCCCGGTAGTAGGAGGGGGGATGAGGGGAAGGTATTTGCTAGTTATTATAAAATTGTGAAACAATGGCCTAGAAGGCGATTTAAGATTTGATAAGACCACCGATTGATGGCGGAGAATATTTGCGAAAGCGAATAACGACTATACCATGGGTCATAAAAGAAAAAGATTCCATATTTTACAAAGGTGCTGACTTTTGATAATCGAAAAAGTTAACTTTGGATTTACAAGAGTTTTGGACCGTTTAAGGTTACCAGAAATATACTTGTGGGTTAAATTTTATAGAGAAAAAGACGACAGTGAGATCAATTTTTCGACGATTCCTATTCATTTTTTCTGAACAAATAACTTTATTAATTATGAATAATATTAAAGCTAAGTCTAGCTAGGGGTTTTGATAGATTGGGAGAAGTTATAGCAGCGGCACAAATAATAGAGGTTCTGGATGGATTGTAGATCGTTTTGAACGAGTGGAATCTTACCTATCATGAGATCTGGAACACTGAGAGGCTTGGTTCTTATATCGAGCTATGCCGACTACATAAAAATATAAAAACGTACATCAACAGCAAAAACAAAGACAAACGATTATTTACGATAGGCGCTGGCAGCACTCACTTTCCTGCAAAAGAATGTTGATGAATGTCTAAATATCCGAGAGCAGGATGGTTTAAATTTTGATGGTATCAGAAACTCCTACACCTGAAAATCTGGTCAGATTGAGCAAGTAAGAAACGCGGTGTATAGCGATAAGCGTTTATGGTTTGGATAAATACGATTCAGTGTTCCTGTATACATTAATGACGCAGGGTGCTGAAGAACACTGAAATATGGTGTAATCCAGAACAAGAGAAAGAGGCAACTAGATCTCCTACGTTTGGATCAAGTTTTCAATAAATTACTTTGCAGTCAAACGAGCATAAAGCTACAAAAACACTTTTGCGATCGTTGCTTGTGTAATTTTTAGTAGAGAATGACCACTTTTAAATCACCACGAAAAGAATTGTAGAGGTGTAGGCGGTAGAGGCAGTAAAATGGGATACCTGGTAAAATTAACGATACGTTAAACATTTTAAATTTTCTTAAGATGAAAGTTCCTTTTACTATATCGCAGACTTTGAAGCTAATTTACCTTTAAATGAATACTGATATAGGCGACAAAACTTCTTTAAACACGGAAGGCATTCCATTTTGTAGTTATTCGTACATCATTATTCATTAAATGAAATATTTTCATCGTTTACATACAGAGGTGAAAGGTGCAGTTGATGCTTTTAAATGAACTGTCGAATGAGTAGTAAAGATCAATACGATCTTTGCAGACCCTAAAGATTTGATTATGACTAAAGAAGATGAAGAAAAAAATGCTAGAAACAGTGCTGGATATGCTTGAAAAATCTTATTGGCATCAATAGCTCAAACTTCGCTCGTTGTTTGGGTTTGTAGAAAAGAAATTGAGAATGAAAATTTAAAATCTTACACAAAGTTAGAGATCATTGTCACATCACTGGAAAATATAGAATTGCAGCACATAAGTGGATGTAATTCAAAACTAAAAATAGAAGACCAGTAGCAAAACATTTATACCTGTTTTTATTAATAATTACGAGGCTGCGGCTCTCATCTCATCATACAGGAGAATGAGTCAAACAAAGGAGAATTAACATCTGTTCCAAACAATATGGAAAGTTATATTTACTTTTTTGCAATCAAAACGCTTCGATTTCTCGATAGTGGTTTCAATTTCTTACCTTATTCATCAATAAAATAGTTGGGTCATTAAATCTTTTCGTATTACGAAATTACACGAACAGATTTAGAAAAATTTAATCATTTCACAACAAAGGGTGTTATCCTTACAGGTACATGGACTCTTTTGAGCGTATCAAAGAAACGCGTCTTCAATCTTAGAACTCCTTTTTATAGTAGTTTGAACAACGAACACATTACTAAAGAACAATAGCATGAGCATGCAAAAACGTTTATAACCAACAGGTTTGGTTGTAAAGCTCTAGGTGATTATCTGATTTGTACGTGCGTACACTGATGTTTCAGTATTAGTGGATGAATTTGAAAAGTTGCTATTTAAATTTGCTAGTAATGGGGGTAATTGCTAAACAACGGAGGTGATTTCTGCAGTAAGAGGGTACTGATTCAAGTAAAGGGAGAGGGTAACGTGATCTGGTAAGAGGGTAACAGATCAGTATTGGAGGATAACAGATGGTAATGGAGGGTAAGCAATCAAATGTGGGGTAATGAATCAATGTGGAGGGTAATAAGTCAAATAATGGAGGTAACAGAATCAGTAATGGAGGAGTGGCAATCAGTAATGGAGGTAAGCAATCAGTAATGGAGAGTACTTAGTGGTAATGGAGGTAGCTTAGATGTGTGGAGGTAACGAATCAGTAATGGAGGGTAAACGTCTGATAATGGAGGAGTAAGCAATCAGTAATGGAGGTAATGTGAATGAGTAATGAGGGTAACCAATCAGTGTTGGAAGATGTGATCAGGTAATGGAGGTAAGCAATCAATGTGGAGGTAAGCTTATTCAGTAATGGAGGTAACAGAATCAGTAATGGAGGTAACGAATCAGTAATGGAGGGTAACAGATTGTGTGGAGGTAACTTGAATCCAGTGATGGAGGTGAAGCAATCAGTAATGGAGGTAGCAGATCCAGTTGATGGGTGAAGCGATCAGTGATGGAGATGGCAGTTCAGTGGGTGGCTTACACAGGTAACACAAGTGACATACAGTGACTTTAGGTAGCCTACCGAGTGACCTGCAGATGACACAAGTGACCTCAGGTGACCTGCCAGTGACCTGCAGGTGACCTGGCCTCACAGGTGACCTCAGGGTGACACAGGTGACCTGATGTGCAGTGGTACACAGGTAGCCTGCAAGGTGACCTGCAGATGGCCTGAGTGACCTGCAAGTGTGACCTGCAGAGTGCCTGCAATTGACCCAGGTGTACCACAGAGTGACCTGCGAGGTGACCTGCTGAGTGACCTGCAGGTGACCTGCAGGTAACCTGCAGTGACTACAGGTAACTACAAGTGCCACCACAAGTGGCCTACAGAGTGACTTGTAGGGTGACCTATAGGTAACTTACAGGTAACTACAGTAACCTACAAGTGACACACAAATTACTGCTAAATTGCCTGAAGTGGTTGCTACGTGTGGAGTAACAGATCAGTGATGGAGTAAATGAATCAGTGATTGCTAAGTAATGTTAAGTAACGAGATCAGTAAGTGCTAAGTAATTGCTAAAATAACGAATCAGTAATTGCTAAGTAATGCTAAATAATTTGCTAAGTAATGGAGAGTAACTGAATCAGTAATGGAGGTAACGAATCAGTGATGGAAGTAACAGTTGAGTAGCCGGAGGAGTAAGCAATCAGTAATGGAGGGTAACGAATCAGTAAGAGAGAGTAACGAATCAGTAATGGAGAGTAATGAATCAGTAATTGGAAAACGATGAACGGATAGGATGCACAAGAAGGCCTTACCTTCCCATATAACATGCACCTGGACGCATTTTTAATTTGTTTGTTATTATATTATAATATTTCAGGTCAGTTTCTCCCTGTATATTTATCATGTGTACAGCCACGTAAAAGGTCCGTGTCTCGTTGTGTGACCCCACTCCTGCCTTTTTACCCATATTGTTTTTGCATCTAGACAGGGAACTGATCCTGGCCCCTCAGCTTGGAGTATGGTTTCGCCTCTGACCTGGCCCATAGAGCAATAGATAATTGGCATAGAGTGGACCGCCCACAAAATAGGGACTAGTTAGCTCAGTTGGGGAGAGCACTCATGCAGTGTTCTGCTCCAAAGGCTACACACTATTACAGTCAATTGTGAAATATTACATGGTGTTAACTGCCTCTAAATATACAATCTCTAAAGTTGATGATCATCGAACAATGGTTCGGATTAAACAGGGATCAAATGGTGTTCAGTAGCGACTTCCCACAACGATATAATTTGTGATTTCCGGGCACTCAAGAAATTTCTGGACGCGACAAACAACTCACACACAAGGTTACACTCTATTTGTAACAACAGCAGTTATTTAAATAGTTTAAATCAACACAAAGTAATCAAGTCTACACGATTATTACAGAGTTTCAATCAAGCTTTATACAATGATCATAAATAATCAAAATTGTCATCAAAAGTGGCTTACGCATAAAGTTGGTTACAGTTCCATCCTGTACACACTAGGTATGTTTGGGTGCATGCACCTGAGCACGGATTTATTTGTGTGGGATACCCTATTCCACTCCGCGAGAATCCTCCACAGACATACCGCGTACCTAGGTGTATGCCCCCGCAACTGATTTTTATATTTTGTTTCATTGAAAAAAGAGCTTTCGTTTGGTTTCATCAAAGTGCCTTCTCCCATCATTACACCAAAACCATCTTTATCCTCTGTCATGTGCATGCACAGAAGCCTTTACAGTGTAAAGGTGTGTAATTAAGACAGGCATTTGATGATCCCCATTATTCCTAATAAGCATTGATTCAACTCAAATAAAATGTTATATGTTCGGCATGAAGGGTGGGGAGGGGTCACAGAATGCAAAAGCAACACTATAATTGTATTCTCGTTTTGTTCTTCCAACCATCAACTCAATACCTCCATTTTAATACTATAATACAGGCCTATTCTAAAATACATAAGTGTAGAAGTTGATGGATTGATAGAGTATATGTATCCTGTAGCTATATTGGCTCTCAAGAATTTACAGTTTACATGGTGTATGATGAAGCTCAAAATGATTTCAAATTATTCCCAATATTTTCCCCTCCCCAAAATGATTCTTCTCTTGTTAGATATATATTGACAGGGGCATGCAGATACAAAACAACACTTTAATATTTAATAATATTTTTCCCCTTCTAAACAGCAAACCCCCGCACTTTCTTTTCCCAAACAGCCTGAGAGCCTAAATGCACATGGTAGGGGTGGACTGATGGGAAAGAAAATGGGTGGGTTACAAATCATTCCAAACATTTATGATTGCTGTTTTAATCTTAGACCAGGAAGTAAGAAATTACACATAGGAATTGGATTGTACAACAATTTGTTTTATTTGTAATAGACATTTGCAGAGAGAACGTCTGTTCGCCTGCGTCATTGATAGAATGTGTATACAGGAGGAGGAGGTGTGTGTCTAAACGAGACTGCTCCGATGGTTCGGATGAGGTAGATTGTAGGCAAGTATATGGATGTTTTCATTTAGCGTCACACTGTTGACAGCAGCAATCACTGTTTAGGTGGAGTATGGAATCGATGATGTACGGTTAAGACCCGTTTACATGAGCAACTTTTGTCGCGTGACAATGTTGCTAAGCCATACCAACAGACTTGGACGAAGTCTGTGTTGATAGTTTGTATGTCTGCTAAAGCCAATACGGCTCTGCAGCGCAGTATCACATTAAATAGCGCCCTCTTGTGTATTAACCTCGGCATAACCTTCGATCCACAGACTTTGGGGAACGTTCGTCAGTTATACACACCCATTACGAATTAGTCCAAAAGTGGACGGAACAATCTGAAGTTAGTCAGAAGCCTTCCATAACGCGAATATTCAAGCTAAACCTTATACATGTACATACAGTTAGTTCGAGGAGGGATGTACTCCAACGATTCCATTTAAACTACAAGTGAACGTTTTTTGTAGAAAAGAATTCTGTATTTATTATTATTATTTTTTACAACTCCTAAGATCTCCATTAAATTTACCTATCATTTCAAATACTAAATTACGTACCAAGCTTTTCTCACATTGTATCAGATAGAATATTACAGAAAGAATTTTTAAGCGAGTGTTTAACAATAGTAATAGACACGCCTCATTAGGTTTTTCTGGCCTCCTGATTGTGTCTCTCTAGCATCCGTATTGTATTTAAATTTTTAGCTTCATAGACCATGAATATCCACAAACACTAACGGTCAAGTCTGACGTCGCAGTTAGGGCTGTGATAATAGGCTCAGAAGTTTGGGTAAACGGCGTTTTGCGTGAGCTTGATGCAGACAAAAATAACCGCGATCTCAGACTTGAAATCAAGTCTATGCCAACTGTACTCTTGCACCATTTCAGTATACACTGACGCTGCAATACTGAGCCCCTATCTGGTGGGTCCCAATAATTACAAACGGTGCAGGTATATATGCTTTCAAAAGACAAGGAATCGTGTACATGACCCCTATGGAATATACATTACATTTTGGTTTCGCATTGTGCATAGCGTCATGGTTTGAATCTAGGACTGGCTTCATTGGAACACCATGACCTCCATAGCCGAATCCTGTGCTGGGTAAGCCCGGCAGTCAAATCGAGGCTGTCCTCGTCCCCAGCAGTTTCTAATACCTCATTACACACTGCTCTCTCAGCCTGGAATCGGAATATTTTACTATCTAAATATACTGGATATACCGTGGGGTGATAAGTCTGATTTGGGTACAAAGACCAAGCGTGTGCTGCAGTGGGAGAGGCAGGTTTGAGCCATCCAATTTATACATTATTATTTTAAGTAAAATTTTACCCATTCAAACATTTGATGTATGAATAAAATCATTCTTTCAAGTATAAGAAGAAACAAATTGAAACAATTTATTTGTTTTTCTTAAAAGAATAATTAGTTTGTTTTAAATTATATTTTAAGTAGATTCTATCTACAACTTTCAAGTGTCGTTGATCCTGAAAAACTTGCAATAAAGCTTTTCATTCTGAGCTGATAGAAATAGGCCTCCGTGAATAAGTAAGTGCACTTAAGTGAAGCTAAGCCAGGTTATCTTCATGGCCACTCAAGTCCGCTGTTACCAAATTATTCAAATCGTTTAAGGTATGTATTCAAGTTGATATATTGGAAGCTTGCATTAGCGTTTTCTATTACGCATTCTCTTTCATTCGATTAATACTATTTCATTTATTACTTTTAATGATCTTGGCGACTCTTACGTTCTTTTGCGTTCTCGTTCTGCTTCTGCCTTTCGTGATCATTTCTGCACCCGTTCGTACTCTTTAGAAACGCCAACAATTTGTTTCGCTTGAGACCTAATTCACTTGCCCATTTTTCAAAAGGAGATCTTCTCTTCATTTTGGCCAGCACTTCAGCTTCTTTGGGACACCAGACTAGGAACAGGAAAAAAACCATTATCACATGTCAAACTGTATACATAAAACTAAATAACATTATGTAAACAGTCTCTTGTTACATGTATGCTGCAGAATTCACCAAAAAACGGCAGTTTAATTTGGTGCCTTTCACGCGACGTAAAGTGCACCGACGTGTGCAGTAACAAAGCGAACTTCGAATCAGGAAGGACACTAACAAAGTTATTCAAGGAACTCGGCCTAAACATCACAATCGACGGTAACCTAAAGATCACGAACTTCCTCGACATCACCTTCAATCTGAGCAACAGCAGCACTACCCCTCCCGGAAACCAAACGACCGACCCATGTACATCCACAAGCGGTCTAACCACCCAGCAACATCATCAAGAACCTACCCACCTCCATCAGCCGACGCATGTATCGGGCACATATCGGGCATCTCGCACGATGAAGAAATCTTCAAAAGCCTCCCAGCTTACGAGGACGCACTAAAGATCCAGCGGATGCACGGAAGGCCTCACCTACATCGAAATAACCAACCTACTAAGGAAAACGGAACAGGCAGCGCAACGTCATCTAGTTCAACCCTCTCATTTCATGCAAAAACCTGACAACAAACGTGGCGGTACATTCCTGAAACTCATCGGCAAAACACTTCCCCGAAGGAACTCCCAAACTGAACAAGATATTCAACAGGAACACAGTCAAAGATCAGAATTTACACTGCATGCCCAACATCCGTGATTGTGTCAAGGCCCCACACAACAAACAGTCTCATCGAACGACAAAGGACCTGACCATCTAAGGACTGCAGCTGCCTTGAAGAATTCTGCCTTTTTCTAGGAGAGGAGTGAACCAGGCCAGCAACATCATCTAACAATGCTGAAGTTAAGCAACCAAACAACTCTCAACTGTCATAGGTCTCACCACGCCTCCATTCAATCTAAGATACGGCAACCACACAGTCCTCCAGGCATGAGAGAGTGCCAGAACAGCATGCAAGAACTCTCCAAGCACATTTGGCAATTGAAAGGAACAAGAAACCATTCACCATCAACTGGTCGGTATGCTGTAGATCTCAAACGCATACAACAGCGAATCAGGAAACGGTGCAACCGCTTGCCTTACAGAGCTTACTCATCATAAACGCCGACAAAGAGGATACTCCTGAACAAACAATGACCCGAACTCATACTAAAATGCCGCCATGAAAGTAAGTTCTACCTCTGCAACTTCAAAAGCGATGACACGTGACGGGGAACAGTACCGCGCTAATTAACAAACCACACACACACCAACAACCGACAAGCTTACACACAAGGCCCCGCAAACAATAGGTAATTACAACGCATCAATGTGGGCAGAGTAACTTGTATGTGCCGTGTGAGCCCTATATAATTATATAGGAGTAATCACTTGGTGACTACTCCAGTTGTTCTGATGAGTCGCATAACGCGTGAAACTCAGACGTTACAACTACCAGCGTTCCACTAGTTTTACTACAATGGTATATAATTATATATATATATATATATATATATATAAATATGTATATATATATATATATAATGTATATATATATATATATATATATATATATATATACATATATATTTATATACATGTATGTATATATATATATATATATATATATATATATATATATATATATATATATATATATATATATATATATATATATATTTATATATGCTGGAACGGTAGTTGGCAACTCCGGTGGACCACGTGATCGTGAAGGGTTTCTTGCTTCATCTTGAGCCTGCTTACACGTACTTGGAGAGTTCTGTGCTTTGTTTGTGTTTTTTCGTTCTTTGAAGGACGTCTTGTGGTTGTTGAATCTTCCATGTCTTAAGGGAGGGCTCTGTAAGGCCCAAATGTATAGTTTGTGTGTTGTCTTCGGTGGTTGTTTGACTTCCCGGCGCTGTAGATGATGTTGGATTCCAGGCAATTTCCTCGTAGAGGGCAGAGGTCCTTATTTCGGCAGTTGCGCATTTCTTCGGCGAGGCTCCTTCCTTTGGTAATGAGATCCGTTTGTTGCCGACGATTTTGACGATGCTATTTGACATTTTGGCATGCAGCTGTAACTGATCTTGGTGGTGTTCCTGTTGAAAATGCTTGCTTAGTTCCCAGACCCTCTAGGGAAGTATTTGTCCAAATAGTTTGAGGAAAAGATCTGCCGATGTTGTGGTGGAGACGTTCTTGCTGTATGGTGGGTTGGGAACCAAATAGGTGTTGCCGTTCCGAGTTTGCAGGTGTTTCTATGTTTATGTTCTTGCAGGTGTACGTGAGGGCCCTCTCGTTGAATCCGCTGGATCTTTAATACCTCTCTTCGTAGGTAGGTGCGGCGGCGGCGTTGTTGAAAGATGTGCCATCTTTGTCGTATGTAGGATGTCCGATATCCGTCTGCTGATTGAATTGAAGCTGAAGTAGGTTCTTGACGATGCTAGGCGAATTGGTTTACCGCGGAGAACTTGTGGATGTACACTATGGGCCCATTCGTTCGGTTTGCGGTATGGGTGGTACTTGCACGTTGTTCAGGTTGGGGGTGATGTCGAGGAAGTTGGTGACTTTAAAGGTTACAATCGATGTGGTTATTCTGAGGCCCCACGTCGTTGAATGTCTTTATGATGTCTTTCCTGGGTTCGGTCGGATTTAACGCCGGATGTGTTCTTCAGGGCAGCAAGGCCGTCATCTCCAGTAGAGTCAATTTTTCCTTTGTCGACGACTTCTTGGATAGGGTGTTGAGAGTGTAGAGGCCGACTAGATCACATATTTCCGCGCCGTCATCATGCCCATGGATACGTCGAAGAGATTGTCGTTGTTATTTTTCCTCCACGGCTTGCCTTCACGTCGAATAGGAGAGATTTCCTGGAGTGAAGGTGGATGATTTCGATGTCTTGTTTGGAGATGCGCGTGTGCTTCTTGCTGGCGAATGTCAGGGCTTTCTTGAGTAATTCTTCCATTGATAGATGGTGAAATCGATTATGTCAAACGCCATGAAGGTGTGTTTGTCCTTGTCCTCCAATTTCCGGAACCATTCGATAACTGAGGTCGAGTTGAGCCACTTTGGATTGACATGCGTTACTGCAGTTCTGATGCTGTGGTTAATTTTGTCCAGGATCGTTCTTGCTGATTCGGCCGATTTCACATCTTTGCCGGGTTGATGAGTCTACATGACGTAACTTGTTGGCGAAGTTCTCTTTGTGGTCCTTCAACGTGATGAGAAGTTGTCGTTCAGCCATAGTGTGTCCATTCTATCTGCGATATCGAGTCTTTCTGCGATGGTTTTGTCTTCGGCGTTGATGTTGTTTACCATTGACGTGCTTGTAGCCTTGTAGGTCTTGGTGATGTTTTTTCTCATAGTAACTTTCCAATGTTGAGAGCTGTCCATTTTGTAGAAGTTCCGCGCGTCTTGTCTGGAGGGATGAACATAGCGTTGGAACCTCTCTCCATCGTTTTGATGTCTTTATTCAGTGTTCCGCTGGAATTCGTCAGATTTGCCTTCATGAATTTGATGTTTTCGATCATATTAAGCATGTCGTCCTCAAATGGCTTTAGTTCTTCAATCTGTGGCGGTCATCGTCTGCTTCTAAATCCATAATTTTGCTCGTTGTCGTTGGCATCGCATCGCTGTCCGGTATCCTCGTCTGTTCTTTCTTTAGGAAGAAGGAATGCTTTCCATGTCATGTGCGTTTAAAGTAGAAACTTTCCGACTTTCTCGATGAGTTTCTTCTTGTATGAGGTTGGTTAGTTGGTAAAGAGTATGTTCTTTTAGTGAATAGCTAGAAGTTGACTTGCGTCAGTTGTTCCATTGATAAGTATTTTGCAGATAGGCGTAGAGTGCTCGACTGGTGACAGGCTTGCAGTATACTGGGTGAGGAGCTATCTTGCCATGCAGAGTGCTCGATGCTATGCAGGCGTAGTATAGAATGAGAGACTTGCTGGAACAGTAGTTGTAACTCCGAGTTTCGCTTATGCGATCATCAGACAACTGGGTGCTATTCTGCAGTTGCACGAAATAAGATGTGGTGTGGCGGACGTCAGTGAAAGAATTCACTTGTCGTGATTGGTTAGGTAGATTTGTTCTCGTGGCGCGGCATGATATAACTCAGATCGCTTGTTTGAGGAGTTTACACGTTT
Organism: Zoroaster sp. YZ-2022; assembly: GCA_029582265.1. NCBI lineage: Eukaryota > Metazoa > Echinodermata > Asteroidea > Forcipulatida > Zoroasteridae > Zoroaster > Zoroaster sp. YZ-2022. The sequence continues at coordinate 14,448 of JAQQFT010000127.1, forward strand.
GTCATGGCGTTGATGGAAAGCTTCTCTGTTAGGCAAAGGGTTGCATCTCTTGGATTTGTTGTCGTATGCTCGTGCTTTGGTGACGAGCTGATGGACCACGTGATCGTGAAGGTTTCTTGTTCATCTTGAGCTGCCACACGTACTTGGAGAGTTCTGTGCTTTGTTTGTATGTTTTTCGTTCTTGAAGAAGGACGTCTTGTGGTTGTTGAATCTTGTCTTGAAGTGGGGGCTCTGTAAGGCCGATGTATAGTTTAGGGTTGTCTTCGGTGGTTGGGTTTTGACGGCGCTGTAGATGATGTTGGATGAAACATCGGAAATTGACTGGGGAAAAGTTTCATGTAGCTAATAATCTGTTTCCACCTATGACATTTACAAGTTTCCCATCAAAAGTGTTTTTGTCAATGTTGCACTTTTGGCACCTCTGTATACTCTCTGGTTTTATAATGTCTTAAAACCATGAGCAACATGGTTTCAAATTATGGTAAGCTCTATCTTTGTTATAGATATATATATATATATATATATATATATATATATATATATATATATATATATATATATATATATATATATAAATAAATAAATAGTAAATAAATAGTAATAAATAAATAAATAAATAAATAAATAAATAAATAAATACTTTTTTTACTTTCAAAGGAAAACTTTAACAAAATTCCTTGAAATAGCAGCATATTATACAGATAAAAAAAAAAAAAATTATAAAGAAATACATTCAGTACCTTAATGCCATGAATTGAGATAATGAGAACTAGAACAAACAATACTTAAACTTTAAAGAAAATACCACAAGGAGGCCCAGTTGCTGCCTTGAAAGCTGGATGCTTTAGAAGATCGCTTCAAAGTAGTAACAAAGGAGGCATAAGGGAGAAAAAAAAGAAGGGTTGAGGTAGTAGAGCAAAGATGAAAAAACAGTAAAGAACATTTGTTGAATTTATCGATACCCTTGTCTTAGGGAGGGAGGGAGGAGAAAAGGGGAGGGGAGCAGGGGAGGGGCATGGGTTCCATAGCGTCTGGTGTAGGCACAAAAGTGCCTGCTGAATCCCATACAGAATGAGTGGCAGGTTTAGGCGGCGAAAAAACACCACGGCTCGTCTGGGAAGCGGCAGACCTGCTCAAGCCCGTCAACCTGGGAAGGGATAAGACAAGGTAAAAAAACATTAGAGAACAAAAATAAATAAATAAATACGACTTTGTGACCAAAACAATAATTAAATCAGCCATGTCAGTTTACCAGCAGTGTAGACAAAAAGGGCATTATTGATTGACCACTTGTCAAGGAAAGAAGAGATAGAATTAATAAGTGTGTAATGTAATTAAGTTCAGAGATAATTTTATTTTTGAGCGGTATTTCCAGACAGTGAAGAGGGTCAGATTTACTGCGTACATTATTACCAATATATTATATTTTCAAGCTAATAATGAGAAAGGTTTGCTGGAGCGGACAGCCATTTTGTCTCGACTCTGAGCATAGGAATGAGTCCAATAGGTGTCGAGGAAGCTGATAGCAGGAGTTGGGTAGGAGAGGCGGTCGATAGAGCCGATGGAGAAGACGAGGGTGAGCAGGCTGAATGGATGGGCAAGTGATGAACAGGTGGACAATAGTGCCTCTCTCGCCGCACCATCCACAGGTGGAAGAGATGCTGGGGTTTTAGATGATGGAGGACCGGTAGTGAGGTAAGACGTTATGTAAGAAGTTTTGTATTGGACGTCCCTTCTTTCTTGGATGTAGGAAACTGATAAATTGCCTTCAAAGAACGTGGTTGGGAAGGCGGAGAAATAGCCAAGTCCGTGCCAGGGAGTAGAGGTGGAGCTGAGAAAGGTGAAGTCGTTCATTTGGTTGTAGAAACTTTGTACAAAGTCTTAGAAGGGTTGAAGAAGAGGAGCGTCTTTGTCGACATCGAAGAGAACCTGGCCGGGTGAAGTAGGGCGAGAGGAGCATCGCGAAGTTGAGCAGGAGATAGAAGGAATCCAATCAAGTTGAAAAGCGTTGGGAAGACGAAATCAAGGGACTGGTGCGAGCTAGAGAAGGTCTTTATCGAGAGACGAGAAGACAAAGGACGAGAAAGTGCAGAGAAGACAGTGGAGTTCCTGAGCTTGGAAGCCCACTTTCAGTATTGATGTTGGTAGAGTTAACTGTGATAGGATAGATGTTGTTGTCCCAGAGTCGAGAGGGGCGAAAGCCGTACTTACTTGACAAGGATCTCGATTAAAGGTGGGTAAATTACCGGTAGAATTTAGGACATGGTTGATAGAGGTCCGGAGGGTGTTTCAATACGAGCTTCGAGGGTCAACCAGTTGCAATAAAGACCTCCTGTAAAAACTGGCAAACTGGTGAAAAGTTTTGGGTTCTAAGTTAAGTAGGAAGAGTTGGTAGTTTAAATCTAAGTGTTTATATTGACGTAATTAACGTCCATCATCAAAACAAGGGTGGGTATTAAATTGAAAGAGTAACGTTGTAGATATTTGAACTGAGAAAGTGAGGCTGCGTGCCTGGAGAGACAAAGCCAGACCAAGTCACCTTTATTACAAGACTGATGAAGAGAATTTGTTTTTTCCCAAGGAGATGGCGTTTGTAGGACCAGACAGAGTCCAACAGCATCTTTTGGAGTTCACCTAAGGATGTTTCAGGACAAGACAAAACATGGCAGAGAGAGTAGAAGACTTTGGTGGCAACAATTTTGAAGTTGGCGATTAATACTTGCCTTTGAAAGAAAATATAGAAGAGGTTTCCAGCTGGTCAGGGTTTTGGAGAGTTTTGCTTTACAATTTCCCAATTTTGTTTGTTGTAATTGTTATTTGTATTTCCCAGGTGAACTCCAAGAAAAAGCAGGAGGCCCTGATTATCCAGTGAAGATTCCTAATGGGCTTGTCCTTCGTCCAGTCCTAGAGCCGACCCATAGACCCTTAGTTTTCATAGTTTAAACTCGCAGCAGAAGATTCGCTGAAAAGATTAGTACCTCTTTGAATTGTTTCCAAAGCTGAGTCAGAGTAAGCACGAAAAGAATTATGACGTCGTCAGCATGGAGGCCGAGACCGAGCAGTAGTTGTTTATATTAGGTAAAAGAAACTTTGATTCCCTGCATTTCATTTCTAAGTTTGTTAAGAAAGGGTTTAATTGCAATCAGTACAGCAGCCCGGGCAGGCACGCCTTGTCAAATTCCTTTCAAGGAACTGGCGCAGTCAAGGAGCCACAAACTTTGATGCTGGCTCTGGCGCTGCACTGTACAAGAGATTGAGGTGTGAAATAAATTTGTCCCCGAACCCCATGGCTCTCATTGTGCTGAAAAGGTAGACGTGAGTCCAACGTTGTCAAACGCTTTGCGCTGATCAAAATTGACCACGTCAAGAAGAAGATCATTAAAATTACAATAATTAATCATCATCCGTAAAGGTTCAGGTTGTGTATAGATTGTACTTGCCCAGGGACGCAGTAGGGTTGATCATCTTGTACAACATTGCAATAAATTGTTTCAACGAGTCTATTCATAGGCAGCTTGGCAAAATGTTGTAATCCGTATTGAGGCGAGATAGGCCATGAGTCAGAAATTTCGCATGAGGTCACCCTTTTTTTGGGGATTAGGGAGATAGTGGCTTTGTTGAAGAAAAGAGCACTTGAAGGGAGCCAGAAAAAACAGCAAAATTAAAGAACATCAGAAGAAATCATTTTTAGAAGAGGCCAGAAGGAAGTGTAGAATTGAAGTAAAACATCAAACCCAGCGTTTTGTTTTGCCAAACTGCTTGACGGCATAATCTAATTCGTCGAGACACAGAGGAGTATCAGGTCCTCGGCGTCTCCGAGGATCAAATTTGTTAGAATTACATAAAAAGGGATCACGAGGCGCCCTCGTCAGTTAGGACATGTAGCTGTAAGCTGTTCATAGAAGTTTTCGACAGTGTTTTCTAATTTCTTGGGGTTTTCGGTAATTTGTTCCATTAGGGGAGGCCGAATGCTGAACAGGTTTTAGACTGAGAGTGATGTTTTTTCAAAGGTTAAAGAAATAGATGAGCTCGTGTCCGCCAATTTAAATGTTGAACCCCACACAGGATCGGCAGGGGCACTCCTGGGCTTGGTTTTAAGAATATTTAATTCGTTACGTTGTTGTTCTAAGATTTGCTGCATCTGGTGTGATGTTTGGCTGAATTGAAGTTTCTTGTGTGAGTTTATGCGGGAGAAAGACGAGCGCTTTTCTTTGTAATTTAAGACTATATTTTGGGTTATGGTTTTGATTGACCTTTAAAATCCCACCATACCTATACTGTTAAAAGTTTTTCATTTTGCCATTGGGACAGAAGAGGTGTATAATTTCACAGTATTTTTATCATCAAGGAAAATTATTAAATTGCCAGTAGGCGCTCCCTCTATGCTAACAGGGAAGGAAGCTTTAGGCGGAGAGCGAACTGCCAGAGTGGTCAGACAAGAGCAAGATAGAGAATTTCATGGCCGTGTTGAGGGGGTAGAGATTGGCGGAATTGGGCAGTCAAGCCTAGCTTTAGAAAGTGATCAAGGAGCAAAGGGAACTTTTTCGCATCCAGTGAATTTTTTTTTTAGTGAGTTCAATCTGTAGAAACATCACAGGTTTTAAATTATTCCATACTATTTTTGGGAAGCCACTGAGATTCAGGGATATGGAGTCAGCTATCGCTCGATCCATAAGAGTCAAGCGTGCAGTTAAATCACCTCCGACGAGAATGGCGCCCTCAACAAGCTAGCCACAGTGAGAATCAGAATTTGTCAAAAGGACAAAAGCTTCGATGCTGTCTTTCTGAGGGGACGAGAGGATTGTAGATATTAAAAAGCAAATTATTATATTTAACTTGGGCAAAGAGGATGCTGGCCAACAACAATAACACTGGAGGCTACAAGGTTGATGTATTCCGAGTTAAAATGGTCTTCGACGGGTGTGGTACCAGGAGCACAATTGGGGGTGTAATTGTGCAGTTCTCAACTGAAGACTTTTTCCGTTAATGCGTAAGTTTCTTGCAGTAATGATGTCAGGTCTTGGGGTTAAGTTAGACGTATATTGATAAAAGGTGACGTTACGAGTAGTATCAAGACAGCCCCTTGATGTTAGGGGCAACCGAGCGCACAAGCAAGGCTGAATTACAGTCTATCCATCATGAATTTAAAATTGATTCAGGTTTCTTAACTGGTTTGCAGATCCTATGCTGCATGTTATGGGGCACCAGGAACTATTATTTAGGAGGCCTCAGTTGTTATGGGGAGGGCCCTGAATGTCCTAGTGAAGAGTCGACGAGGGTTTCTTTAACTGCAGCCAGGAATTTAACGATTTGTGACTCATTTAGGGGACCAGGCATAATGGAGCCTATCTGGGATGATTCATGTCAGTGGATGGTTGTGAACCATCCCAGGTAGAGAGTCGGTGTCCGATGCTGCAACACATAGTTCAAGAAAGTGCTGGGCATTCAGAGGTGGGGTTGGGGGTAGGTTTAGGGACGGATCTTGGGGCAGGGATGGGACAGGATGGGGACAGGGTGGGGGCGGGTCTTGGGCTAGGAGTGGGAGTGGAGCTAGCTGCAGGGCAGGGCTATGGGCAGGAGTAGGGCAGGGACGGACTGAGGGGAGGAAGGGGTGGGGGAAGGGGTGGGGTGGGGCAGGGCTAGTGACAGGGGTAGAGTGGGGGTTGCAGATGATATAAGGACTGAGGGAGGCTGAGTGTCAAAATCCATGTCATGTCATCCAGATTGTGTCTTATCGAGGATCTGCAGGAGGGTCAGGGTCTACAGGGTTCAGGGGCTCAGGCCTTTTTCTTGGTTACGTTGGGGCTGTGGGGATTTCAGGGGATACAGGTAGGGTGTGTCATCTTCAGGTTTCTGGGCAGCTTGCGCTTTATGACAACCTCAGAAGAGCCTGAAGTGAGGGAGGGTGCAAAAATAAAATTGGGTTGTCACGAGCAGGTGACAGAGCTGTTTCACGTGTGTGAGGACGGACGGGGTCCCGGCAGACTCACCCCAACGGGACCACTAGCCCCCACCAGCCGCAGTCGCAGCCAGCTGCGACCATATATCGGATAATTGAGGGGCCTTGAAGGAGGCGCCCCGAGACCCCGCCACCCAGAGAGCCCCCAGGTGTGAGGGCGGGAGCTTGGGTACAGGGCAATTCTGTGTTTGAAAACCTCCTGCGACGGAGTGGGTACAAAATGGCGGCCTTGGCAGGTCAGCTAATAAATTAGTAGAGGTTCTGTGGTGGGCAGGGCGGTGGAGGGTTGGACTTCTCCAGGGAGGTGTTTGGGGTCAGATTTCTTCTTACGCGTGAACGAAAGTTGGTAGAGTTGGGGGTTGGTCAGTTCTTGTGATTCGTCGTCGTTGTCATCGCGGGTGGGGCGGGGCTTCTTGCAAGACGACGATGTGGCCAAACTCACCACGGTTGGAAGCATCACACCGACTCCGTAGATAAAAACGATAGTTAGCACGAAAAGGAGAATTAATGTGATTAGGGAGAGTGACATTGGGTTTGACTAGGACCTGACGGCGAAATGACGATATATGGGACAGCTGTTGTTCTCTTAAAACCAAAGGGTATACATTTGGATGAGATGCAGCTTCCACAAAAGCTCGATATGTTGTGAAAGGACAGAATTAGGGATTTCGGGATATTAGACAAGGTTAGGCGTTGGTTGGTTGAACAAAGGCTGAGTTCAGAAAGGTCATAAATGGGTAAGACCCAACAGGAAATAACTGACCACCTCTCTCTAGAACCCAAATTGCAGCAATACGATTATTAAATTCTACTTGCAAGAGACAACATGAATGTGTGCTGGCATACGTTAAATTCTGCATATAAAGTTCAATGGACACATTGTCTAGGACTCTGAAAGACCTTATTCTTCCTGGTGACGCCATGAACGGTTCGTCACCGAACAATCGACTTAAGGGCCAGGAACAATGGGCTTAGGGCCAGCCGCTTAGCTGACCCGTCTAGAAAGTTCCACCCTGACTGTGCATGGCAGCCAGCCCAGCAAAACGACTACACAAACTAAACGAAAATACACACATAAAATGCGAAAATAGCAGATATATATACGGTGGGCTTGAACACCTTGGGTATCTATATACAATGATTACACTATAATATATTAAAGGACCTTACCAGATAGCCAAGCTAAGATTTGAAGCCTTACAGACTCAGAAAACACGTCCGTCCTCAGCATAAATAAATAAATAAATAAATAAATAAATAAATAGATAGATGGATAGATGGATGAATGGTCGATGGGTGGGTAGATAGATAGATGGATGATAGATAGATGGATGAATGGATAGATCAGATTAGATGGATGGATAGATAGATGGATAGATGGATGGATGGTCAGATAGATGGATAGATGGAATCAAATTAGATAGATAGATAGATGGATGGGTCAGATAGATGGTCAAGATAGATGGTGGTGGAATGAATTAAGATGGAATTAGATGGATGGTCAGATGGATGAATTAGATGGAGTGATAGATGGATGGAGTGGATGGATGGAGTGAATGGATGGAGATGGATGGATCAGATGGAGTGGTCAAGATGAATCAGATGGGTGAGATGGATGAGATTAGATGGAGTGGGTGGGTGGATGAATGGTGGAGTAGATGGTGGAGTAGATGAGATGGGTGGATGGATGGGTGGAGTGGGTGGTGGAGTGGATGGAGTAGATGGGTAGATGGAGTAAGATGGAATGGATGGGGAGTGAGATGGAGTAGATGGAGTGAATGGAGTAGATGGAGTAGATGGGTGGAGTAAGATGAGTGGAGTGGAGATTAGATGGAAGTGGAGTAGATGAATGGAGTAGATGAATTAGATGAGATGAATGGAGTAGATAGATCAGATGGATGAATTAGATGGGTAAGATGAGATGAATGGTGGAGTAGATGAGTGGAGTAAGATGGTAGATAGATGGAGTAGATGGAGTAGTGGATGGAGTAAATGAGTGGAGTAGGTAGATGAGTGGGCTGGAGTAGATGAGTAAATAAAATAAATAAATAAATAAATAAATAAATAAATAAATAAATAAATAAATAAATAAATAAATAAATAAATAAATAAATAAATAAATAAATAAATAAATAAATAAATAAATAAATAAATAAATAAATAAATAAATAAATAAATGATAAATAAAATAAATAAATAAATAAATAAATAAATAAATAAAAAAATAAAAATAAATAAATAAATAAAATAAATAAATAAATAAATAAATAAATAAATAAATAAATAAATATTAAATAAATAAATAAATAAATAAATAAATAAATAAATAAATAAATAAATAAATAAATAAATAAATAAATAAACTAAATAAATAAATAAATAAATAAATAAATAAATAAATAAATAAATAAATAGCGTTCGACAGCGCAAGACGTGTTTCGAATTCACTCTCGATTTACTTTTATTACACTATTTGTGCTTTGCCTTCTACAAGTCATATTCATCTTTAATTGTGAGTGGGGAACTAATACGAGATATATTTGGTATATTTTATCTGTTAAAGGCCTCTTTGGCCTGTTTTCGACAACCATGAATCGTGGTCGTACAACAGGACGACCATCATAGGCAACCATGTTAAAGACCCCAGGGCTCAGTCACCTCAAACATGAACACAATACGTTCAGCGCGCCATATAAATAATCTTTCAGCAAAAGAGGTGTATGACGCAATCAACAGTGAGTTGGCACCGTAGAAACAATAGTGCATCGCCCCACTGGACAGTGGTTGGTATAATGTAACATTTGACAATGACGTCGATTGAATGCGTAACAAGAACCGGCATCTTCTTGAAAAGGGTAGAGAGAGGAATGAACGCGCCAATATCCTCAATTCAGTAGTAGTCTATGTTAAAGCCTATGTAAAATGGCCGATGCAGGTGTGGCAAGGTGCTCTGATGCAATATGGTACAGCAGCTAACATTAGACGCCAAACACACGACTTCGACATGCATGAAACAGAGGTCACCAGTATCTTGCCAGAACAGTGAGAAACCTGTACTAGCTTCTACATCAAGGTTGAAATTTTTTACTGATGCGACATCGGGGCAGGAGAAGACGTACAAGATTTATAATCAACCCAGTCACTTCATGCGATTGCGACCTGAAGGAAATTATCTAATATGTAGTAGCAATCACACACATCAGGCTGCTTGGCACAGATGCAACGACAATGACAAAGGAACAGACATTGTCAAATTTAACGAAGGCGGCGAAGAAACAGATGGAGAAATTTCAGACGGGAAAAGAAAGCGGGGTAGCAGAAAGAAATACTAAGATAAAGAACAGCAGGAAGAAACCCAGAAGAGCAGGAGACGTAATGGACGAAGAAAGCAGTCAAGAATACAGCAAAACCAATGAGTTTTTGGGACGAAGCAATGTGAAACGACGCAAGAAAGCATAAAATAGCAACAGTGAAGAGGAGGAGGAGATAAGGAGAATCTCTAGGATGACAAAGTAACAGATGAAGAGGCAGACGAAAACGTGAGATCGACCATGAAAAAACAGATGAAGAAGGCAGGCAGAAAACATTGAGATCGACCAAGAAAAAACGAAGTAAGACGACACACCAAAACACAGGAGGGAGTAGAAGTGCGAGAAATGAAGAGACAGACCCTACACAGATATGAAAGAATCGGATGATAGAGCTGATTTTGTCCCATACATCAGACTTTGATTGCAACGTTTTCATAAAAGCGTATTTCATGGGAAAGGAAAACTAACGAAGAAGCCACGTCGCCACCAGTCGCATCAACAAACCTATTAAGCCAGTCAATCTAGCCATATAGGTCCACAGAGCAAAAACAGTCAATCAGCAAATCTAAAGTTAATTAATCTGCACAGTCCAAGCCAAGTCAGTCCAATTAAGTCTCACCAAGCCGACTCCATTCAGACCAGCCATCTGAGATAAACAGACAAATGAACCAATTGAACATAAGCTGATTTATGAATGAATACCCAATCCAAAACGGACCATAGCCCAGTCGGCCAGCTGAAAGAACCAAGGAAGCCAGATGAGCCTAACGCCTCTATCAACAGCACGACCAATAAAGGAAGGGCAGAGGACGATCAAAATAGATAAGTTTTCATTTCCATTCACTGGTTTGCGAGACTTACAAATTACTTTGTCTTTGCATCATGGTTTTCTATCTGTAGCCTCAGTCAGCATCAACTGGCCTAAGAAACAGTTTAAAACATAAAGTTCCTCTTTGATTATCTAGAACGTGAGACATTTAGCTTAATTCTTATCCAAGAAACTCTGGTAGGTATATTAGTGATTGAGTGGCATGAACAGTGGAATGGTAAAATGTACATAGCCATGGTAGTCGGCAATCTAAAGTTTACTATCTCACCTCCTAGGTGGTTTGAATCTTTGCAATGTAATCCAGATGTGACGAAGGCCGATGGGTTAAAGCAGAACTCTAAGTTAGAAATAATTGCTTATCAATACCAATATCTGTGGCATGCTCCTATTGAGATTTTCTACCCAGATCAAATTTTTGGCAATCTAGTTGGTTGTATCAATGAAAAAATAATTGGATTATTGGAGAACTTTAACTATAATATTGATGAAAAAAATAAAGATGTAAACAAAACAATTCTCAGAAATATTCTTAATGAAAAGATCTCTATGATGCTGGCGTACTACTTACCTGAAGATCCCAGGTACACACATTTATCATAAAACACAAACAAACGTGGAATTGATTTACTTATTTATTTCTCCAACAATCTGATTATGATATTTGGCGTTAACCTTTGGGGTTATCAGATATTCATACTAAAAAATTGGAAGACTCTCGCACCTTCATGGGCAGGAGTGAATGGATATGTAGCAGTCTATGTGATGAAGATTGCGTTTTTAGAATCGATGTTTTGGAATTTGGCATGGTCGAAAGATTGTTATTACGATTCCTTGTGATTGGTAGGAATGAGGTGGAAATTAGAATTAAAGAGATTATTAAAGGTACGGTAAGAAAAAGTTTGAGAGCTTAAACAACAAAATGATCTCAAGACACTATAACGATTTAATTAGTAGCCCGGAAGGTGCCGAGCCTGAAGATATCAAGGGCTTGAAACTCAAATGAAAAGTATGAAATTAACGAATGGAAAAATAATCAGACCCGTAACATCGCAGAAGTTGAGGTGAAAAACCTTCCTAAATTTTCACACAATTAGAGAAAAAACAAATTAACAGTACTAAATGGACAAACTTCTCAATGTGAAGAGGTAAAATGGTTAATATTGATGATATGTTTAAATGCGCCAATACTTTTTATGGTAATTTGTACAATTCAGAAGACATTTCCATATTTCATCTAAGATGAAATAGTACCAATATTGAAGATAAAGAAATTTCCTTACGACAAATATTCTAATCTTGAGAAGGAGATCGCAGAAGAAGTCAAAATTGCTCTTTCTCAGATGATAAATAAATCCCCAGTCTGGACGAGTTTAACTGTTGGGTTCTATCAAACCTTTTGGGAAACCATCGGTTCTGATATTTTAAGTTTTTTAATTACAACAATCAGGCTTCCTTGTCAGTCGATGAGCAATTACTATTATTAAACTCATTTACAAAAATTCGGGTAACAGACATGAATTAAAAGACTGGAACCTAATGGTTTACTGAATGTTGATTATAAAATTCTTTCTAAGGTCATCACTAATACGTTAGAAAACTATCATACCTTTCTCGTTGAAGGAACAAACCTGTGGGGTTATCGGGAGGAAGATGCATGATAACCTTGTAGCTGCTCGTGACATTGTTTATACCAATTCGGGAGAATCTTGATGCTGCTTTAATTAGCGTTGATCAGAAGGCTTTTGACCGTATTAACTGGAATTATATGTTTACTGTGCTTATGAATAGATGTTCCTCCTAGCCTCATTAAGTGGATTGAAACTTTTGTACAGTAGCCCTAAATGTCATTATCAATAATTATATCAGTTCCCCTATTCAAGTAAAAGGAATAAAGACAAGGTTGTCCGTACTCTCACTTTGCTTATGCTATATATGTGCTGAAAGGTCTCATAGTTTAATTAGAGTAATGATCTTAAAATTGTAAGCTTGCCCAAAGGAGATACAGTATTCGATTAATTCAACATGCTGATGACACTATCTCTTTTGTGAGTATTAATAATGATTTTAGTGTTATTAGTGATATTCTTGAGACATATTGTAGAGCAGTGGCTCTAAAATTAATGTTGATAGATCTAAGGTCTGTGGTTGGGAATTGGAAGACAGAAAAAGATAACCTTGTAATTTTAGTTGGGACAATAAGTTAAAAATTTAGAGTATCATTGTTGGTAATGCGGTGGAGCCTGCTGATAATTGGAATCCCAAATTAGTAAATGCAATGTACCTTGACAAATGGTCAAAACATAGTTTAACACTTAACAGGAAGTTGTTATTTGTCAATACTCTGTAGGGGCTGGTATTAATTATCACCAGCAGTGCTAATCTCTTGCTGGATAGTCTAGCTTCTAGCCTGTGATCTAGAGTTCTTTTTGGGATAAAAAGAGATGGAAATAAAAGACACTATCACAGGTCCTAAAGTTAGGAGGATGGAGGCCTCATCGATATAATTTGTAAGTTAATGAGCTTAAAGCCCAATCATTCCTCGTTATTCTCGTAGAAAATGGTAAATGGAAAATCCTTTTCGATTATTGGATAAGTAAAGCTGATGGGCTAACCACTTAGAATGGTGTATTTTTTGCTAATGTAAAAAACCTTTAGAAACTACAATTTTTATATAGATGTAATTTCTGCCTTTCAAAAAGCCGGAGGGAAGTTAGAGTGAAAATTTTCTTCTTTGCTTGAATGTGGTGAGGTTCCTTATGGAGACCAACTCCCAGGATACATTGACAATTCAGTCCTAGAGCCCTACGCCCAAGTCTAATGGTTTTCATTATATTATTAGGATATTAGCCATCATGGTGAATTAGTACTTTTAAAAGAAATTGCTAGTATTTGTAATAAGAATATTAATGCGGGGAGAATGGTAAGCAAATCCAAAATCATGACTTTTCCTTAATTAAGGAGGAAAAGACAAGGCCAGCTAGTCAAGTCAACGCTGTTTAATAATGGAGGATCAGAAAAATGATTTCCATCCTTTTCGTAATGACTAGCACCAAATCTATTTCAGACACATTATTTTGAAGATTCACCACCCTAAAGATTCAAAAGAGGTATGAAAATCAACTTCACCTCAGTTTTAATCTAGAATGGTATAAAGTTTGGGATAATATATGGAAAAATCATCTCATGGATCCTTGAGAGAGACAAACTAATTTTTATACAAACTAAGGTTTTCGTGTTCATACCACCACTAAAGATCTATTATATAAGATTGGTATAGTTGATAAATGTAATCTGTCCACTTTGTGGGGCTAAAGGAATGAATCTCGCGAACACCTGTTTATTTATTGTAGTCGCACTATGGATGCATGGGTCTATATTGAACAACTTCTAAGACAATTCACAGGCAATAAGTTTCTATATCTGACTGATTCCGACAGAATACTTAGATTTATAACAAGAATTCTCCTTTGTTAATTGTATGTAAAATGCTTCATGGAATTTGGAATATTAGGTGTGAAAGTTTTCAATAGTAGTTTAAACAATCAATATCATTGCCAGATTTAAACAAACCCTGAAACTGTTTCTCTACTTCAAAGGAAAGGTTAAGTAAAGAAGAGTTTTTTGTAAATTACTATACGTAATTCTGCTTTTGTGTTGTTCGTTGGGAAGAGGGTGACAGAGTTATTTTAACCTCTAATTTTTGTTTCATATTTCCATCTTTGTTGATCTCTACTCTCATTATTTTAAATATATTATACCATTACAAATTTTGTTTTAGATACAACTTTAATAATTTGATATATTGTTTGAAATTATATTATATGAAATTTGTATTGAAGGTTACTGAATAAACGAGTCGTATAACTCCACGATCATGAAAAAAAAAAAAAGAAAAAAAAAAAAAAAAAAAAAAAAAATAAAAAAAAAAAAAATAATAAATAAATAAATAAATAAATAAATAAATAATATTTCATTAATAAAACAAGACTAAATCAATGCTCCTGATTTAACTAATTATACGCCACTGCGCCAGTAATTGACATACAAAGTCTACTATTTTCTTAGGTAAATTACCATGACCAAAACTAACCCGCATGGTAGTCCTTTTAGACAATTTTGGATGCTTTTGAAGCTTCTTGTAAAAAGATTGGCTAGACGATCCATCGCAGAGCCGTACTGAATCACGCCATGTTTCCGGACGGAACAAAGAACTGAAGCAGTCGCGAACACAATCCGCTTCAGTGTAAGTAATTTGGAGACAATCGCGTAGAGAAGTCTATGACGCAATTGAAAGGAGATCAAACAATTGACACGGTAAAGTGTAGCACAGCTCGAAAACCTTGGGTGGTATAATGTCATTCGGCAATGAAAGACACTGCATGGATGCTGTGAGGCGTGGCGCTGATACTGCAGAACGTTAGTTGCGGCAGGCGGTCCCTGGCGGTGACCAGATCAACGTGCAGAAACGTTCCGCAATTCAGCAGCGACGCCAGGCAGGGTCCGGAGCGTGTTGATAAAGGAGATATCAAAGAAAGCTATGCCTAGCTACATCAAGATAAGCATTTTACTTCCCGCACGACGCCAGGGCAAGAGAAAACGTGTAAAATCTGTAATCAACCCGGACACTGCCCGGACTGTACTTTCCGAGGGCGTTACTTCGTCTGTGGGGTGAGGACCGCCGATCATCGGTAGCACCGAGGACAAAGCCGACGATGAAGGCCAACAGACGCCAAAATTCGTATCCCAGAAGACAGGCCCAGTAGCCACAGAGAAGCAGTAGTATCCGATTTTGAGGAGGACAGAGGTGAGAGACTTCACGGGCAAAGGAAAACAAAGTGGGCAGTTTCGGGACACACATCGACAGAGAGCCGAAGGACGGAAAAATCATCTACCAAACGCGAAGGGTTCACGGGATATACATATAGCACAAAGAGACATGGAAAGCAGAAGCGCAAAACGAAGAGATGGCGGATCTCAAGGCGAGAAACAGGCTAGGGACGAGAGGTGGGAGCCGGTACAAAGCGATAGACTCGACCATGAACCTGAAAGTCAAGATCTTCGGATGAGCCAAGTTCCCAACAGGAGGGATGAAACCAGACGAGCAGATTCAGGAACTTTGTTCTCTACCACAAGAGGAGGGTGACACGGAGGAGGAAAAAGACGTACATCTTAGGAAAAAAACTGAGAAGATGACAGTGAAAACACAAAAGTTTAGCCAACCCCATCATTCGATACGACCAGCGATCACGAGACCCGTAGAGGCAACCAGTCTCAACGCAAATCCGCCGTCAGTCAGTCTCGCAAACCGAACCAAGGCCGGCAATCAGGCCTGGCCCGCCGGACAGTCGATCGATCAATCAAGCCAGCAAGACAATCGCTAGACCAAAGTCAACCAACAAGACACGCCTAATCAGCAAGGACCAGCAAGAGCCACCAGTGTTCCTGCCAGTTTCGCCAGCCGCCTGTCCGGCGGACCAGTCAGCCGGACCATGACAGCTGGATCAGCCAGTCCCTGTCAAACCAAGCCGGTAACGCCAATCAGGTCAGCCATTTCAGTCAGTCAAGCCAGTCCTGTACAGCCACCGGCCAGAGCAGTAAGCGGGCAAACCGATCAAACCAATCAGCCCGCCAAGCCAGCAACGACAATCAGGCCAGCCGTACAAGACAATCCCGCGGTCCCGCCAAGCCTGAGCCAGGAAAGCTTACCTGGCCGTTCCAGCCAGAGATTATGTGGTCAAACATACCGATCAGCTCAGCCAATCAAGTCAGTCCTGGTCAGTTTAATAGCCAACCCAGTCAGGGCGATCAATCATCCAGCCAACGCGCCCAGCCAAGTCAGTCAGAGAGCACGTCAAGCCAGCCTACAGTCCATCAGAAAATGACCAACAAAGCCTCACCACTGCCATGAACAATAGCTCTGCCATCTTCTCCAGCTCAGAAAGGAGGAAGGGTTGGGGAGGTGACAGATAAAAGTAATGATTTTCTGTCAGTGCTAATAACAATGATTAAGTTTCAATTTAACTAATCCTTTTCACTTTGACCCTTCTGTCCATAACTATTATTATTAGCTTGGGGAAACGGTGCGTTAAACGAGCGTCTTCATTTTGATAATCTTTTAGGGAAAAATACAGTATTGTTTTCTTTTGAGACCCTGGTGACTTTGTTAGAAATTGCATGGAGCAGAAGAATGGAAAGGGAGATGTTTTCAGTCACGGTAACCCGCCAATCAAGGGGGTAATTCTCACCTCAACAAATCTGGTATTGATATCAAACAATAACCTTGCACGATGAAGAAGGAAGGTGGATCATGGGAGAATTTAAATGGGAAAAGTAAATCATATCATTGTCATTTATGCACTCCAAACAGTTTTCTATGTAGAGCTCAATTTTTGATGGTTTCTTATTTAATTAATGGTATTAACAGCAACTATATTATGGAGGTGATTTTAATTGTGATCACCAGTAACGTTTAAAGATCAAATAAAGGAATTATATTATAATGTTCTTAACGAAAGATCTCATTGATATGGCGCACAGTCACTTGGGTGAGCCTGGATTACACTCCACCATAAAGTCCCACAAGAAACCCAAGTAGGATCGATTATGTTTTTTTATTTCCTCCAAGCTTTTGAATAATATTGATGATATTCCTGCAACCAAACAGGCCTCATGATCCACAAAATTGTAATATCAAAATTTACATGCTGTGCTGGTCACATGGGGAGGAAGGTGGATCTACATGTAATCTTCTAAAGAGATGAAGATTGTATTTTAGAATTAATAATTTTGGCAGTACTGGATTTACAAAATGGGATTATGATTCTTTGCTCAATTAGTGGGATATCAAATTAGAATCAAAGAAATTATTCAAAAAGGTTATGGTAAGGAAAGAAGCTCGAAAAGACAAGCAAAATCACCCACCAATTTGCAAAAGCATTATGACTTCAGCAGATAGTCATCGAATATGAATTACGATTCCGATACCATTAGAAACCTAGAGGCCCAATTAAAAGTCAGGAGTTAATATGGAATGAAAGAGCTAAAGTGGGGATTCGCAATATTATCAAACTGAAGAGAAACCCTCCAATTTTTCCTTAATCTAGAAACAGCAGATTCAAATATTATTGATAAACTTCTTACCCTAGAGTAACTATGTCCATGACTCTAACAATATTTTAAAACTTGCCAATAATTTTATGGTAATCTGTACAAATGTGAGAATATTTCCGATTTTGATTTGAATTATATCACATCAAAACTGAACAAATTCTGGCTTGAAAACCTTGATCTTGAGCTGTTCTGAGATAAGTCAGTGCTCTCTCAAATGAAGGATAAATCGCCTAGCCTCGATGGGCTGACAGTCAATTTTATCAAGCAGTGTGGGAAATTGTTGGCCGTGACATTTGGATGTAATATGAGATTGCTTTAAATTTGGTTTTCTGTAATTCTATGAACTCCAGCCCTCGTAGACTTATACACCAAAACTCTGGTAACAGATACAAGAATTGAAGGTGTGCCCCATCAGCTTACTGAATGTCGATTACCAAAATTCTCTCAAAGTGATCACTAACCAGTTAAGGTAATTATGCCTTTAATAGTGGAGAGAGAACAAACCTGTGGTGTTGTGTCTAGAATATTCAAGATAACCTCATGCTTTCTAGAGATGTTATTGACTACATCGGTGGGAGAACCTTGAAGCCGCTATTGAGTCTAGATCAAGAAAGGCCTTTGATCGTATTAGTGGAACATATATATGTTTTGCTGTCACTGATCATTCAGGAATTCCATAAAATTAGTCAAGTGGATCAAACCTTTATAGTAACCCCCAACTGTAGTATCATTGTCAATAATTTTATTGGTGCTCCGATTCAAGTTAAACGTGGAATGGAATAAAGGTTGTCCATTATCACCATTTGCTCTACTCTATCTGCATAGAAAACAGCCAACAATTAGGACCAGCTCCAGTCTAGAAGGTCAAAATTCCTTCAGGGAAAAAGTACTCCTTATTCAACATGCTGATGATACTAACCTCTTTGTGAGCGATAACGGAGAATTTGCGGTCATTCAAACATCCTCGATGCACCTACTGCAAAGGAAGTGGTTCAAAACTCCAACTTTACAGAGTCAAATTCTGTGGTTGAGCAGGTAAACAATAGAGGACAGACGTAATTTTACTTGTTATACTAAGATAGAAATTTTGGGTATGATAGTTGGTAACTTGCTGAGATATGTGTGATGATAATTAGAGATTTAGAATCAAGAAAATGCAAAGCACTCTGGAAAATATGGTCAAAACGGAATTTCTTATCAGAGTAAAGGCATGATTGTCAACACTCTCGTTGGGTCAGGAATTAGTATCTCAGCAGTGTTATGACATCCTGATCATCTATAGAAACCGACAAATTATATGGAACTTCCTTTGGGACAAGAGAATTGAAAAATAAAAAGGAACACTTGTGTGGTCCCAAAGATTTGGGGGAATTGGAATTATCGACATTCAAGTGCAAATTATTGAGTCTTAAACTCCAATGGTTATCTCGTTACTTGTCCACCGAGAAATGAAACCTTTTTGATTGGATTAACAGATCCAGCAGTAATAATGCACTAAGTTGGTTGTGTTAAACAAGCCGTAAATTCAGCCAAAACGACATGCTACATCTGACTCATTTCGTAACCCAAAAAGTGGGGGTAAAATTAACCTCACGATCTCTATTCTTTGAATCAGAGTTCCTCTCTGGGTCTTTCTTAGCGTCACTTTGCGGCAGTTCGTTTTGATGGTCCATTTTGAGAAAGCTGGGTTTCACCATTTTAAGGATGTCGTTGTCGGTGGGTGATTCTTTCAAGGAAACTGCTATGGATAACATCAGGAACATCAATGCCATTGAATAGCCAGTAGTTTGAGAAAACACATTGATCGAGCACTAATTGGTAAAACAGGCGGGACCTCTAATCACATTTGCAACTGGTTGAATATTGAAAATTTAGACGACGTTAGGTCTGTTGAAATATCCAAAACTAATGCAATCTAGTTATAAGATCTTGTCATGCAAATTTGTCACGCCTAAAGTTCAGCATGTTTGATTATATTATTCTTCATTGTAACAATTTAGATTGTCTGTGGTCTGAGATGTCACAAGAATTTTTGATGGATCCGATGACAAACATTTGCCTTTCAGACTCAAACAGCTGCCATTCTGCCGACTAAAGACATCCTCCATAAATTGGTAAAATTAACAATACTTTTTGCCCACTTTGAACTGAGCCAAGTCCCACGAACATTTGTTTATTGCATTTCGACTTTACAGGCCTGGATTTATATAGAATACATTTAAATACACCAGTAACAAGTTTTTCCTTAAATGACTACAACAGGTCCCTTGATTTACAAATTGAAGTCAGTTGAGGCTATAGTTACTGTTAAAATGCTTGAACAAATTTGGATTACAAGATGTAAAATGGCTTTTGATATTAATTACACACGGAAGCCGGATGTGACATTATTTTACAGTTTAATGGAGCTTGAAGCAGTTTCTCTTTTTGGAAAAGTAGAATGAATCTTGAGTCTTTCAAATCATACTATGCGAAATATTAATGCCTTGTGTTTTATTAACAAGAGAGCAAAACAGTTACAGATTTGACTATTAACCTTCGTTCGATATCCCAGCATTATGTATTTTCCTCATTTCTTTCTTGTTTTTATTTTGTAAATAATTCTGTATACACTTCCTGTAAGATAACTTATTTTTTTATTATTTAACTTCTGGTTGTTCCTTTTGTTGATGTGATTTTGTGTTTGATTTGAGTATAATTGATTTGATGTTGGAAATAAATGGGTCCTGAACTCCACAAGGAAAAAAAATAAAAATAAAAAAAAAAAAATAGATAAATAAATAAATAAATAAATAAATAAATAAATACAAATTGTTGATAGATTATAATCAGATTCTACACAGGGTCATTAATTCCGTTGACAACTATGTTGCCAAATTATAGTTCGTGATTGCGATATGGTCCATCACCCTAATCTTTGACAATTCATTAACACCCTAAGATAATTTTGACCCGTGTTATCAAAGTGGCCTCGTGGTATGCTTACGATGACCCCATCCTGGACAGCTTGCAACTGAAATCATCACCCTATATCCCCAACGGATGGAAACTTAGCGGAATATTTTCCTGTTGGAATTTGATTTCCTCAAGACTGCCAGCTATCGCCACAGAAAATCTGCATAATGCCAATTTTGGTATTCCTTTAAATCTTACCTATTTTACTTTTGTGACTCTCGCTCAATTCTCAAGTCAAATCAACACTTTTCTTATTCTTCCCAATTACAACCCTATAAATACGGGAGTAATGAGGTGATACCCCAGCAATCAATATTCATTACCATACAGGACGTCTCTATATACATCAACTTTGAATAAATTACGTAGCATTCTTGAAAAAGCGCCTTCTTCTTCAACTATTGGATGGGTTAACGATTACAAAATATAAGATACATAGGTTCCACAACAATGTTTCCCCTGTTGATAGAGATTATATCCTTTACTAAGCCTAACACAGTTTGCAAAATGGTTCCCATTGCGAGTGTGATTTATTTCAATTATATATACTTTTCCTAAATCCGCCCATTATTTGCTCTTAAAATAGAAAATATATATTGTGTGCTACTATAAACTACTTAGGAACATTGATTTATGGTACGAAATGTTTTGGGAAAGTACTATACATAGCGAGATACTCCTTTGTGCAACCTATTGTAGAAGTACTTATTTTTTTTATAACTATGTAGACCTACTTGACAGTAAAGTTGCCATCTTTATACAGTTTCCGTCCGTGATTATGCCTGCGTTTTTTATATCATTAATACTTCTACCATTTCTCCTAAAACACCAACTATTTTAGAAATTTATAATAAACTATGCTAGACTATTGATCAGCCTCACCTGTTATTTTTAGTATCAACATTTGTTGGGTGTTTCCAGCACCGCCCTGTCTGATGACTCGTTTAGTAATTAAATGAAATATTTTGGGTGCACATACATTCTACAGTCAGTTTGTGGTTCGCAGTCTGAAGTCACTTTGTATAGGCAGTCATTCTTCTTGATCACATTTGCAGCCAAACAGATTAGTCCGGCCCTCCACATGTCATTCACTTTTCCATCTGGCCGTGCACCGCACATCACTTCACGGCCATTCCTTTTGAAGAGGTAATACTTGGGCCTCTGTTCTCATCATAACAACAATCCACCCTTCCTTTTCAATTTTAATCCAGTGCTAAAGAAAGTTCTGGGTTTCTCCTAGAGGCCCTTTCACACGAGACCGTTTTAACAAAGGACCTTGACTAAAATCACATCCATGTTAAAAAATAGCAAATCCCAGTCGTGTGAAGCTATGTATTAAATAATTCTCACAGACCCTCATTATTATAACCGGAGATCGGGGGGATTTCCTCAAAAAATCATACGTGTATCGTGAAACGCTTGACGCCCAAACAGGGGACCCACTTGGCTTTGCTTTGGTATCATTTCCCATGCGCAGGGCGTCACTGGATCAGCTTACCGTAATCCCGGATGTGTGTTTTAGAGAGAGAAAGACGTTGGGTGAACTGGTTGCATTAGCAGACCAGCTATGCAGAAGTGCGCAAACAGCGATATTATTCTGATAAGAAATCTATGAGACCACAGTTAAAACCATAGGGCCAAAGTGCCCAGAGGCTAACAGCAAGACAGCAAGTTTGGTTATTCAAAGAGACAATGGGACAGGGGACTCCAAAGATGTGAAAATAAGATGAACTCTAAAGATGTGTCTAAGATGAACAGCGCAAATGAGCCGTTGAATTCATGCCACTCATGCCAGTCACACATTACCCTATGTTTAATTGTGCGTATACAGGTGTAATGGGATGCTCGGTCACTGATGTTGGCCATTTTTTCATTTATTAACAAGAGGTCTCTGTGTCTTTGTGATACGGCTTTATTTTGGTAGTAGTTAGGCGTAGTTTATTATTTTGATAATTCCACAGTTATGCAGGTTAATAGATGAAACAAATTGCGTAGGTATCCTGTAGCTGATGTACATTTTACACACAGCATTGTTCTGGTATTATTAAAACCAGCGCATGAAAGCGTTTGTCATCGGAAAAAGTGGAACCAGGAAGGCTGGCCTAGATCCTCAAGAGTTGAGATTAACTCAGAGCAGATCAACCAAGTTGAGTTGAACCTAGTCAGGACCAACAACCGATGTTGGTTTAACGTACTGCTGACGGGGTTTTTATCGAGTTTTGTTACAGTAAAATTGCATATGGTAGCGCTCTGCCTTATTCTGCATGTCATGCGATGTAATGACATGTGGTGGCGAAATCACAAGAACTTATCTGCCAGGTGTCATGATCCTTACTCCTTCAGAAGAGTAGCAGTAGGATCTGGTTGGGACGATAACACCTGTGAGCCAGGCAGGGTAACAGATACATCAGTATGTGCTGGTGGATTGACAAAGATATAAAGCCCTCTTGAAAATCGAGCAGAGAGTTGCCGAAACTAACTTATACTGCAGATGTTTATCGCATCGGTGTACAGAAGAGATTTTGTCCGACATGGGAACACCTGATACTTCCTGACCTGATGAAGAGTTGGACTGATCCTGCTGATGAAACAACCTTCTGTACCCTGCCATTCCATGTGTAACAGGCTCGTAGATCATTTAAAGATCTCACCTGCATTTACATGCCTATAAAGCACAGGCTTTTCACAATTTAAACATTTATGGGCGGGAAACTGGTGGACCAGTGGCAATGCCAGGACTTATTTAAGCAGCAAATGAGGATGAAGAAGTAGATAACCTACCAATACGGTTGATCTTTGCGGACATGGAAACCCACATGTAACATATCTCGAAGAACTGGGTCAGGCTTCAAGCGTTATCATAAACCTTATAATCTGCAGTTGTGACCCGGAGATTTCAAGTTATAGTTATTGATGAGAGCCTGGTTTCCTTGGAAAAACACATTAGCTTACACCATTACAATAGCGGGACCGCTAAAGTAGTCAAGAAAGGAATTACCAAGAACGCCTTTCAGTTGGTCATAAACAAATTAAAACCTTCCATACTAATCTGAAAGTATGTGGGACGTGAGGACATGAAACAGCGACGATATCGATTTGTCAACAACTTGTCTTTGGTATGTACCGCAATATTGTAGAACTTGCTGATGATGAGATGAACGATGGTACGCCAGGACATGAACCCGCCATAAAACGGAACGAATATGTCATATGTCATATTGAGGAAAGACGAAGTGAGACAAGTATAATCAGTTCATTATCTATTAGATACCTTCAATGATGTTTACCAGTAGCTGGGTAAACGAAATATTTCTAGTAGAATATACCATCAAACAGACACACCCATCTGGATCAAAGTCCTATCAGTACCGTATATTTATACAGATGTCATTCGAAAATAGGTTGAGACGATGCAGAGCTTGACGTGATTGAGAGCCAGGCTGTCACTGTATACTGATCGCATCTTCTTAGTTCATAAGAAAGATGGAAACATTGCTTTGTATTGGCTTTCGTAAAATTAAATAAAGTGACAGTGTTTGACTCGGAACCTCCCTAACACATAAGTCTTAATGGCCAAATTGGGACAAGGAGGGCTTTTCCCAGGCTTGGACAGCTGGCAACCGCCCATCCAAGCATGTTATATATAGATTTCAAACAGTGGATCTCTTAGTACATATCGTAGGAGGTATTTAGTAACACTAGGTCGTAGGGGCTGGCATACTTTTTAGAAAAGGCTATACCTAAAATGGGTTAATTGGGGTTTCTGTAACAGATATATACAATGGATTAATATAATGACTTGTGTACTAAATATTTGATATAATAGGAAAATTTAGAAGAATCAAAATAAGAACTCGCAAATGGATATTATATTATTATTACATTTAGGACGTACAGAAAATATCGCGAGTTTCGCACTGGAATCAAACTCATAAATGGAATACAATTATTACTGTAATAACGCAGACATAATAATGTGACAGAAACTATGTAAAATTGTAACATAACGAATGCTAATCTCAACTGTCATGTTTTCATAAACAAAGATTTACACTTCAATAGATGTAATATTCTTACAGCAGTTTTACAATAAATGTACCAAACAATGTATTGGATATTATTGAGAATATCAGAATTCCACACTGCAATCAAACCCTCAAATTTACAAGGAGTTCATGCTGAAATGGGGGGTTAAATTAGGTTGGAACTCAAGTATCATGTTTTCGAAACAAAGATACTAACCCTCAATACCAATGTTGTAGAATGTCCTTGGCAGTTTATAATAATGGTTTCATATAGACCTTGGTATGGTTAAGGTGAAATCGTAGTTCCGTATTACTACCCAATAAAACCAGCAATTGGTAAATATTATACTTAGTCTAACTGCTTGGTACCCGATGGGATACAAACTGTGCCACTTGGTAGTAAAAGTTTGACATTTTACATCAGGGATTCAAGATGAACAAATATCATTTAAGCTATGGACCCAACTCAGGTCATACCCCTTTAGAGGTGAGGGCTGGAGGTGCAGAAAAGAGTAGGCATATAAAACAAAAACAGGCAATCAGCGTCATGAGGTTATATCTGGCGTGAGACAGCAGCAGAACATTTAGATGAAACCGATTTTATTCTGACTGTTTTATAGGCAGGATGTTGTTTTTCAAGAAAAGTTGGTGGGAAAAGACCAAGTACAGATTTGACCCTAGAAGCCCAACTGAAACTAAATAAATGTTAAATAAATGAAAACATTTTTTTTTTTAATTTATGAGTAGCCATTGTTTACGCAGATGCAATACTTGTATTTTACCTTTTTATAGGCGGATCTATGTTTTCGTGGGAAGCATCACTAGCAAAATGTCATTCTTTAACAATCTTGCCTTTATACATGGGTCTAGATGATGTTTCACCATTCTGCTGTTTTGATTTAACTGCTAAACTACCAGCCAGTTATGTCAGAGGTACCCTTACTACCCATATTAATTAGGAGCCCAATGTCCTTCAACAGTGGGTTTTCACAATTTCATTGAAATTGCATCTCACAGCAGGAATAGACCTTTTTTGCTTTCTCATTTGTATGTAAAATTATGGTAAAAATGAGTATACAAAAGGGAGGAAAACAGTATAAAAGCGAAATAATTAGATCCAGTATTTACACTAAGAAAAATGGCCAAATGGGTGATATTTCATGCAAATGCATTACAGGTATAAGATTTTTTCCATGAAAAACAATAACTTGGATGAGATTTTAGGGATTTCTTTTGGTTTCTACTCTGGAAATGAACTGTTTACTTGTATTCAGTGTAAATACATCACAATCCTACTAACAACCCCCCCAATTCAATATTGGTTTTGGACTGTAATCTGACTTGTCACTGACCTTTTCCCAACATTGAACAGAGGAATAACAAACAATTATGAATTTACAATCAAGTGATGTAAGTATTTAAAGCAAGGAACTATGCACTAGGTTGTGTACATTGTTTACAGATGTCTTGTTTTGTTTTCTTCCCTAATTTTCCAGTTACTGCAAACCAATGCAATCGTTTCTTTCCATTAGGAGTTTTGCAAGGATAAATTTACTTTCTTGCCTGTCCTCAATGGATTATAGTATCTCAGCTTTAACTTGTTGCGTTACGTTTCTGACAACCCAACAAAGCCCTGCTTACAATCCCTATACGAAAATCAAGGTTACTGACATTTTGTTCCCTGCTATGCTGGTGAATATTACTCTGTTATTGACAATACAGATATTCAGCATATGGAAAAAACTCTTTTCCACCATTTCAAACTTCTGTGTGTATGATTGTAGTACTGAAAACATTGGTTGGCAAGATCAGTTCCACCCGTAACTTTGTTGTAACCTTCAATACAATTGGGCTTCATAACATCACAAAATCCATTGTGCTCTTATTACATCAAAGATTTGCTTTTTGGACAAATCAGTGTTGCCTACATTAGTTAAAGTGTTACAGATTTTTGTCTTTTAAAACGATACTGGTACCTTACCTTTTCACCAAAACAAATGGGTCATCCTTCTGTCATTTTATGGTTTTGGGGTTTGCAGCCTGGGGTATTCCCTGTGTATAACGAACAGTTTCACGCTTATCCAGATCTAGACACATAAAGTTTAGCTACAAGAGCTGTTTAAATATGGTAATTATGCAATATATTACGTGTCCCACATATTCTCTAAGTCCATCGGACCAGATGTTGACAACTTTTCCTGCAACTGTTGGGTTTGGGTGGATGGCAGTCTGATGAATTAGAATCTACATCTACATCACAAGCAGTTTGGTGTGCGTCGGCTCCCTATGTACAGTTCCAAACGCACGTGTATCCTGTTTTGGACTCGTTCAGGAGAAGGCTTTAATACCCCGTTTGATGGGTTTGTTGAGCATCCTTTTCTGGACAAAACTCAAGCGTCCCTTAATTTCAACATACTCTCGTCTGGAGACAGGATTCTGCCAGGGTTATACAGGTTGAGAAACTTCTGGTTGGGACTTCTATCAAGGGCCGAACTTTGGAAAGGTTGTCCCGTTTAGGCAAACTCTACAGGAATTTGGTTGTTGAGATGTGTGGTGGGAAACCGAAGAATTGAACTGAGACCGATTACAGGACATAATCGACAGATAGAATGGGATGTGAAGAATTTGAATGTCGACCAATACATCTTATGTTAGAGGATTTATTTTATGCCCATAGCAATGAGAAGTACCACAAATACCATCATTTCTGGAATGTTGGATTTGGGTGCCAGGAGAATTATTCCATCAGGATTTGAGTCTATTGTTTGCTGCGCATGGCGATTAGTCTCGTCGACAGGCATATTCCACACGAGTTGACAAAATAAAGCAACAGTCTCTACTGCCGACAGTGTGGCAAAGTCGGTGGGGCCAATTTCCAGTGAACTGACGGTCACACTCGTATTGGTCTCTCGTCGTTCCTAGCCAGATCAAATCTAACTTTCCTATAATCCTCCTTGATCTCGGTCGGCTATCACCTTGGTAGGTCAGCTGCAACAGAAACAAGCAAAGGCAAGGATTAATCTCAGTCTTGTTTGTAAATGCAATATCTCAATACTACTTTGCTGCATTGCACTACAGGCCTGAGGGTGTACGCAAAATGAATATTATGCTGAGAAAAGAAATATGGCCTTTTCCATCCCTCCCAAAACTCGTTGCTGATAAATGTTTGTTTTAATGTGGGATTGTGAAGTGCAAAATTCCACCAACTTCTTCATGTTATACGACTTATGAAGGGCCTTTCGAATACAGGGCTATTCTTTTGGAAGCGTGAGACTAAAAGGTGCATTTTCAAGCTTGTTGATGCTAATTAAATAGCACATTCAACTATGGGTGGATGCTAAAATTTCTATACTATATCTATACTTCAACTTGCTGTTTCAATGAACACAAATGGGCCTATTAAACCCCCAACAAACTACTGGTGTACATTTTCACTTGGTACTTTGTGCATGACTTTTTGGACCCAGTCCAGGGGTGGGGATTTGGTCAATCCTATTCAAAGGGATCCATTTTCTAAATTTACATTCCTCATCTCCAACAGTTGTAAACCTTTGAGCATATACAAAAATGCATCCAATATTTACGCTATAGCCCTAAGGAAAATATGTGAATTACATTAATTTGCATTGTGCCCGGAAAAGTAACGATTAACGTTAACCTTACTTATTCATTTTACTGTAGTTGTATTTCAGCCCTAGGCCTAACATTACCTACCTCTTGAACATGCTGAAATTGAACAGATTCCGCTGGAGATTCTACTAAAAAGATAAGTGCTATCATCATCACATTACTTCGTCATCTGATTTCTAGACCACTGTCTGCCAAAATCTCATTAAAATGCCATCATTTATATCCCGTTTTCCATCATGATTGCAACTAAAACTGACCGTTAATGTAAGCAGGTGGACAGCTGCGGGAAAAACCGCGTACCACTGAGTGGACTTCTTGCGGCTTAGGAGTGACGCACATTTTCTTTTATGAACTTTTAAATGCTACATTCCTGTCAATGAAGGGGCACCAAACATAAAAACCACTCAAACATTTCATGTGGTGAATTAAGTAGCCGTGGTCGTCAAGAGATGCCGATTCCCGGTACCTTTTAGAGCCCACGGGATCGAAGCGTATCATAACAAGGCTCTTTTAGAGCCCTTGGGATCAGAAAGGGTTATGACACACACAATATTTGGAAATAGTTGATTTTGTTGGTGTTGTGCCTTTCTGTTAATAATCTGGTCCCACCTATAAAATAAACAGAGAAGGGTTCATACCATGTTAATAAAATGTTTTAACTTTATCCTATTTCCATTTGAACCTGAGATTTAAACAAACTTCAATGTTGTTAATAGTGATGCCCAGGTTCTTGCTTCTTAGTGTTCATGCAGCCCACTTTTTTAAAATGGTCACCCACCCATCAAAATAGGCAGATTGAGAGGACTCTACATCTGAAAATGTTTTACCTTTATCCAGTTTTCCTTTTGAGACTACATTTGCCAGGCTTTCAATTCTTAAGACAGGTATCTAGTTATTAATACTGTGTACTCGCCCACTGAATATACTAAAATACAGAGCATGCGCATCTCAAAATGCTGTACATTCTGTACTGCTTCTTTTAAGATACAAAATAACGCACAATATTTTTGGTCTCA
Organism: Zoroaster sp. YZ-2022; assembly: GCA_029582265.1. NCBI lineage: Eukaryota > Metazoa > Echinodermata > Asteroidea > Forcipulatida > Zoroasteridae > Zoroaster > Zoroaster sp. YZ-2022. The sequence continues at coordinate 43,283 of JAQQFT010000127.1, forward strand.
TACTGACTGTTAACGAATATGGTTCTCCCAACACTGGGGTGAGACCCAAGATGGGTACATAGCAACTTGATATTTTACATTTGATCCCCCATGCTTAGCAACTTGAGTAACTATAATAACACCAGAAATAATAATGTAAAGGACATTTTATCAGGAATATTTTACGCGCGTGCAGCCTAAATGTATATATTTTCAAAGGAACATTTCGAAGCCAACAAATAAAGGATATATTTGCAAGTTTACAGTAATGAAAGCAATACTATCTTGGGAGAAAATTTGGGAGATAATCGCATGTTTCACACTGCAAATAAATACTACAAGGAGAAATATTCATAGTGAAATAGCGTAAGGCATAATAGCAATATTAGACAACTCTATAATTTTAATAATTGGAGAATTCATGTCGTGTCGTGTTTTGAATGCTCAGTGGCGGCAGAGTTCTTGATACGATTGGGGCCGCGGTGTGGGCTGGATCCATAACCGACCCCCCTCAACCGGCAATCCCTAAAAAGAATAAAAGGAAAAACAAACACACATTTGTATTATTTTTTTTAATACAAAAGGGGTATTAAAACAAGTTGGTAAAATAATGTACGGAACTCAAGTATCATGTTTAAAAATAATAATACAAAAAAAATGAAATAAACAAATAAAACATTACAAAATATAATTCAATAATACAGTTGATAATAATCTTCCCAAAATATATATTTGGTATTTACAGGAGAAAATCAAGGAGTCCCACATAGATTAACATGTGCTTGATTGCTATCATGCAAACGTTAAACATAACAACATAAAACAACAGCTGTGCGGCATACCAAGTTATGTGTCAATACATTGCATCAAAGAATAAAAAAAAAAAAAACCGAAGGGTTT
>JAQQFT010000128.1:0-43891 GCA_029582265.1 Zoroaster sp. YZ-2022
CCCCGATCATGTTTTTGGGATCTGATAATACTCTGCTGATTCAAGATCATCAAAACGAAATTGGCGGTTCGGTCGAAAACTGTTGAAATGAGCAGAGAATTTCACTTGGTGTAGAGACAAGTATTATAGTTTCAAGATTCACCAAGCAAGGGTCTTGAATTATAGTGAAGCTGATGTTTTTATGGATATAAAAGCTACACCACCTCGCCGAAGTTCTGTCTTTCAAGAACATGTAACCATGAATGGTGAGTTCAGAGCAAATAGTTACAAAGTTTTGTCTCCGAAGAGCCAATATATAAATTTGGGTTTAAGAACATTATATCTGGTCCAGTTTTCCATAAAGACCATTGATGTTAAATGAGCTATTTTTAGCCCAAAACCCGTTTTTAACTGTCTCAAAAGTTAATGACAATCGGGATCAAAATTTTTTTCCATGATGTGGTGGGTCCGGGGTTTAATTCAACATCGCCATCTAAAAACAATTTGTCTTGAAAAGGGCAACGTGATTTGCATAATAAATGACCCGTTTGGCTAAAAATTTTCCCTTTCTGTCCGGGTTTCTACTATAGTTATGTCGTCAAGTGGCTGATAATAAAATTGTAATTATGGGGCCTGGTGTCGAAGTTACTGAAGCCATCATACATGTACATAATCCATCGTTTTACAAAAGGATACCACAAATGGTTTGAGATCAAGTTCCAAGGTATAAAACGAGACTGATCGATTGTGACAGCATTCAAAATGTCAAGAAGCAGACAAAAATATTAGTGATGTTATGGTCCCCGCCATTTTGTTGAAACCCCATTTTCCCGGGATAATCGCAAATGAAAGTTCAGTTGGCCCTCAACACAGATCATCTCGGGAGGCTTGATAACAGGGTATCAACAGAAGTCTTGAGGGAGGAAGAGGGCTTTTCTTCGGGTGAAAAAGCAAGCAGGAATAAAATCAAGTAGAAGAATGTCTGACATAAAATCCAAGATGGCGGGACGGTTCCAAGTCAGACATGGCGAAATCAAAATGTCACATAAATATCAAGAAATGCAGGCAAAAATCCAACTTTCCGATTAACGCCCTGGAGGAAAAAATGAATCTTTTAATTTGAAGCAGATTGTCCCTGAGGTACCAGAGTTACATCAATTCATCATCTTTAATCGATGGGATATACCAACAACTTGACTATTCACTCTGATTGCAGAGTCATTCCTGGCTAAGTGACCATGATGTTATTACACTTGTGTCAAATTTAAAATTCTCACCAGTCACAATAAAAAACGTCAGGAGCTTAAAAATTTTTGATTGTACGCTTTTTGAATGCCCTTTATTGGGATGCCTTTGGTCAATTTTGGACAGGGACTGATCCCGAATTGCCGGAACATTTAACAATTTTTTTAAATAATATCTGAATAAACATGCCCTTTGTAATCGCTTTAAACCCAACCCTTTCCTAAATGGCTAGGAAAACAGAAATGACATTTTCATTTAATGCATGAACGGGATGTACCCAAAATCTAAAGCTAGGAGAACTAAATTGAAGGAGGATGGGATAGGGCCAAAAATTTTGAGAAATGATGTCACTAGACTTTGTAGAACTGCTAAAATTGGTTATTATAAAAATCATGTTCATTAATCAAATAACAGAAAAATGTTATGGGCATAGAGAGATTCTCCAAATAAGAAAAAATAATCTTCCTGGCACTTTTATTATTGATAATAAGGATGTCTGATCCAAAACCATAGCCAAGTTTTAATAATTTTTATTTTAAATATCAAATGTTCTGTTGGCCAACATTTCAAATGACGCTAATCAAGATCCGCGGTTTTATTAACACATTGCTCAACTAGTTTTCCTTTACAGAATTCTCCAGATTTTGTTTTTATGAGATTGCTAGGCTGGATCCTGAAGTTCTTTGGGTTCGGACAACATCGATGGTAGTTATTTAAGCTGGCGCCTTTATCGCCCCCCCTTTGACACAATATTCAATTTAACCCTTCCACCTGTACCATTCTCAAGCGTGAAAAAGGCCAAAGTTATCCCCCTTTTTAAAGCAGGTAATCGTAAAGTGCTCAATAATTACAGGCCATTTCGATTTTGCCGTTGGTTTCAAAATAATTGAAAGCTATCCACTCACAATTCCTCTCATACTTACTTCAAACCACCTTCTGTCTTTTAATCAGTTTGGTTTTAGACCTGGACCACACTTGCAGCAGTAGCTCATGCTCGATAACTGGCTTCATCACATTAACAATGGTAATTTTAAATTTGGGTTTTTATTCATTGATTTACAGAAAGCCTTTGATACAGTTAACCATGATATTCTTTTACGCAAACTTTCTTTTTATGGATTATCTACCTCAGCTGTTGATTGGTTTGCATCTTATTTATTGAAGGACGCAGGTCTGTTATAAACCAAACTTTCTGTAGTTAATCCTGTAACATCTGGAATACCTTAGGATCAATCCTTCCCTTTCTTTTTCATTGTAAAATTAATGACCCGCAAAGTCTTGATCACTGCAACATTGATATGTATGCAGATGATACACTTATTTATTATGGTGATAAAAAAATCTAGTCTCATTGAAAATAAATTGAACTCGGATCTTCTTAATTTAACAAAAAGGCTGCAGGCTAACAAACTTATTTTAAATCCTCAAAACAGAAGTTATGCTAGTTGGTACTGCTCAAAACTTAAAAGGGCAATCCCCCCAAATTTTTTTTTCTAAAATACAACAAGTTGATTCTCATAAAACCTTTGGATACTAATGGACAACAAACTAAATTTTCTGAAATGTGAAAAAGTCTGCAATAAATTGTTCTTCAACTTTGTTTGCCAGAACAAGAAAATTTGTTGACCAGCCAAGCTTTTTATTTTATATGCCTGGTTCACCCCACATAGACTACTGCTGTAGGTGTGTCAAACCCACCTTGTCTCCAAAATTCAAAATTCCAAAATAGACACTTCGCATTGTTCTTAAGCTCCCCCCATTTTACCCACCAACCCTTTCTTTTTAGTAATCTCAATACAATGAAGGCCCAGCGGATTCACTTCCAACTTGCCTGCCAGGCTTTTTTTGGCCCCATTGGTGTTTTCGGACTGTCTCTGCCAAAGACTTAACCCGATCCAGCCTGGCGATCGACCCAAAAACTCGGCAATTACACATGGAATTTTTTTATTCCAAACCCAAATGAAATTAAAAGTTTAGTTACAGAGCCCTTCTTTAAATGGTGTCCTTTACCACTGTCAAACTCTTATTCTTCATTCAGGCGTTTGGGAAGGCAATTTGAAGTAATATTTTTTATATTATTATGTCATAGATTACCTTGTTCTGTCCCGAGATGTAGGGGATACAATTGAAATTAATTTACTTTTTTTGCTCCATTTTTAATCTTCCTTTAGTCCTATCTTTAATCAGTATGGTAGACTGGGACGGGGCTATTTGTGCAATTTAGTCCTTTACGCTTTATTTTTATGTAATTGTCCATTAAGACTTTTATTATTATTAATCATCTGTACCTCCTGTAACAATTTTTGTATAATATTGATATATTTTTTTATTATATGAGGCTCTAAATGATCAGTGTGTGGGTGGGGTTTCCTCGTTAAAGATGGTTTTAAATAAAATTTAAAAAAATTATCAAAAAATTATTTTGCTATAACTCTGTATACATCCCATCAGGAAAAAGAAGTATCTAGACCCAGGTTTTAGGGTTGTTGAAATGATTAGCATATTTCGAATTATTTATATGCATAGAATTATGTAAAACATGCAAATTAGAATAGCTTTATAAAAGAAAAATCATTAATTTTCCGTAATAACTCTGTACATCCAATAGTGTTAACTAAAATGTCTTCATTATACAGTTCGAACAAAGGGGATGTTCCCAGTAGATGTCTGTGCCTGTCCCCCGGTGCCTCTTCCTGGAACCCCCTATTTGAAATTTTTGAGAAAAGTTACCGAGTAATGTTACTTTAAATTGCACTGTATGTGGTTTAATTATTAAGGGTAAACCCATTGTATATGTATTTGTTTTTCCCCAATTAAAATAACAGATACTTGATTTAGTTTTTCCAGAGTAAAAGGGTTTTTTGGCGGAAGGGATGAACAGGGACTTTTTTTTGCAACGAGTTTAGACTTTCAGAAGATCCCCCCTTTACGAAAAAAAGGAAGGAGGGTTTTAAGGGGCCAGTGAGAAACAAAGTATAAACCCCAGACGGGTGTTTACCAAGAATGCAGGAAGGTTTTTATAACCCACAAACAGGGGGAACAGAAAATGACGTACCAGACCCACCTTCAGTTTGTGTTTTTCGCTCAGAGCCCCCAAAAGTTTAGTTTAAAAACGTTGTTTTTGGGAAACAAAAATTGATGGAAAAAAAAAGGGGGTTTGAAGTCACCCCAGCCGAACCAAAGATTTCCAAAATACGCCCCCAGTGTGTGAAGAAAGGAAAGATATTTAAAATTAGGCCGGTAGAATTGTTGGGTCAGGACCTTCATGAGCTGAGGGGACATCAAAAATGCAGCGGAATTCAGAACAGAAAGAACCCAAAATTTCCTCTGAACGATAAAACCCAAAAGAAAACTGTAGACCGGGGGAAAACAAAACAATAAGTTTTTATGGTCACAAAGTATTTGAAAAAAATGACAAACGAAATATTGCAGACCTGATGAACAAGAGGAGGTTTGTCTCGGGCAATTCAACCAATCAAAAATGAAGAAAATTACTGGAAATTTGAAAAATAAAATCGCTGAGTTGAATGGGTTTGTACTTTGGTGACATTGGGAATGCCAGGGGTTTTCTTCATGATTTTTATTAGAACAAAGAAAGACGACCAGACAAGAGAAACAAACAGTTCCCAAAACTACAAAAATTTTTAAGTCTGTTGAAAATCCAGTGATAGACCAACAAAGGGAACAGATGCCCCTTTAGAGGCAATGAAGTTCATCCCACAGTCATTATTGGCAGTGGCGGCGGTATGTTCCGGGGGCGAATCGATCCCAGGGGCCCACCAATAAAGACCCCCACTTTAGGAATATCACATACATATTCTTAAAAGTATCAACATAAATGTAAAGGGATGATCAATCGATTTCCCATTTCGTTTTTTTTGGGAAACTTATCAATCACTATGCCAAAGTCACGTTTTCTCTTTTCTCGCTCTATCCCTAAACCCAAAACCCAACCCCCTCAGACAGGGTTTCCCCGGGAAAAAAATTTTGATATTTTAATCGCCCGAATGTTTTTTGTTTGGAGAGTTTAGGTATGGTCAAATTTAAAGAAAACATACATTCAAAAAGATTTTTAATTGTTATCCGAAAGTGTTAGTGTTGCTAATACCCACATGTAGTTAACGGGATTTAAAACCCCTGGTTAAAAAAAATGACTGTACAGTTTTTTTGGGGCCCCTTACCCCTAAACCCCCCTTTTTCCCAAAAAAAGCGCCCTGGGGGCCAAAAAAGGGGGCAAGGGGGGAAGACTGCCCGGCCCTGCCGAGGGCCACCAGACGGGGATTTTTAAAAAAAAAGTAATAATTATAAAATTAGTTTTATATTTTTTTCAAGAAATGGTTTATCATTTTTTAGTTCATTTTTTTTTGTCATGAATTTACCCTATGTGGGGCCCCAACCGGGGCCCCGGCCCCCTGGTTAATTTCCCCCTGCCTGTTTAGTCCGCTGGGGGGGGCCCGCCAGTCAGCCCCATCAGGAAAAATTTCATGTTTGGGGGGGCCCACTTATTCTGAATAAGGGCCGCCCCCCCCCGCTGCTACCCCACGATTATTGGCCCCCAAAAATTTTTATATTTTGGGAAAAAAAGGTTTTAAAGGGCATCATTAAAAAGTTTAAATGCGCAAAAAACAAACCCTCCTAGCCCCATTAAAATTTGTTTTTGCAACGAAATGCACCATCCCCTTTTTTGGTTTACGTACCCCCTTCATAAACAGGGCCCACCGGGGCAGGGGAAAAAACCCCCCGACAAGGAACAGAGTTGCTTCCCAACCGGGGGAGGTTATTAAATTTTTTGGACAATGTTGATCAAATTCAGAACCCACGCGGGAATTTCATATGGGATAACCAATTTTACACCGGGAAAACGGAAGAAACCCCACTAGAATATCAGTACGCCGGATGATTTTAAAAGGAAGAATCAGTACCAAAATTCAGCAAAAAAGAACTTAAAAAAAACCCACGGGGGAAAAAAATGCCCCAACAATTGCCTCCAAAGTGTCATTATGTTTTCCCAAACCAGCATGGTTAAAGGGGCAGTCCATCAGAAATTTTCCCTGGTAAATAAAAGATTTCCCAAGATTGATAGGATCCAGCAATTTTTCTTTCTCTCAACATTTTTATGTGTGAGCGGGGTTTCAAAACACCCCGGTTTAAATTTTTGGACCAACCACTAGGTAAAACCCTTTTGATGATAAAGAACCACCCAGTAACAGTGACTTGAAATCTATTGTTTAACCCCGGGGATTTCTAGGAAAATGAGTTTTTTGGCTCCATGGGACATTTTTGGCGGGAAGGGTTACAAGAAGTGCGAAGGAGCTAAAAAACGCCAAAGTTTGCTTAGCGGAAAAGGATCTCCCCCAGCACGAGACCCCCCGGGGATGCACCCTCAAACGATGTTGGAGCGAGCCCCAACCCCCCCGCCAATGCATCCCGAATGGACAATGGAGAACAGAGAGAATTTTCAGGGGGTGCGAATCATGAACCGATGAACGGGAGAAGATGATACCATCCAGGAAGGGGAAGGTTCAAGACCAAACAAGACTTGTTTGGGGTAAACCTTTTCGATGTTTAATGGGACCAGAATTTTTATATGTCTCCTGGGCTTTGCGAATCTCCGAAACTGAAGGAAGAAAAGAAGTCCAAAAATTACAACAGCACCCTTGGAAAGATAGGATATGGTGAGATCCAAAATTCAAAAAGCTGAGCGACGGGAAATTGGAAGACACCAGGCCACATGATAGCTTTTTTTTTACATCAGGGACAATCGTACCAAGTTGCTATTTGACCCCCAAATGATGAATCAACTTAAGAGAATCATCCAGAAGTGTAAGTTTCAAATGGGTTTGCGCGAAAAATGAACGTTTTTGGGGCCCATCACCCATCCAGATAGAAAGGGATGAGAGAAAACCAGGGGGGTTAACAGAGGGGAGGAATGACCCAGAAACCCACTGATTTCGCATGGCAGCCAGCGGCAGAGAATTTTTGGGTGGAAACTAAGGGGGGAAAAATACCAGCAACAGCACGGACACCTCCAAACAAGACAACAACGGAAAGAAGGACACGAGAATTGCTAAAAATTCAGAATGGAATTTTCGGAAACACTTTTACATAAGGAGGGGATTACTGCACCAAAGTGAACGCTGACAACGCCAAGTCTGTGGGACACCATACTAGACCAATGGTTTGGGGAAAAATTTTAAAAAATCATTCCAGCAAAAAAAAAGACACGGGGCAAAGACAGGGTTTTCATTAATGGGACCCCGGGTTTATCCACAGCTGTTTTCCCACCATGTAATTTGCCCCTATGAAAAGCAAAAAAATCCAGCATCTTTTTGGGGATGAGCTGTGAGTCATCCTCCAGACCTTCACCCCCCCGGTCTTCCCCGGAGCCCAAAAACGCATTTGATGCATGAACCGAACACCATCAGTCAGAAAAGCTGGTGATGATGTCCACAGTGCTTGACGGAGGGCCCTTCCAACGCCCCGCCAAAAGGTACTTTGAAAATTCTCCCCCAAAATTTACGTGAAAAAAGGGGGGAAGGCAAAAAATTTTTTCGACGGCCACGCAGACGGTCCGGGGGATCAATGCCCACATCGGGGACGGGGGGTTTGATTGTTTATTACTGGGGCAAACGGTCCTAAACTGAAGAAGAAGAGCCTAGCAAACACAATAAAAAAAAAACATTATTTGCCCCCTGGACTCCTGGAGAAAGCGGATGTCTGACATTTATGCCAAGGGGATTTTAGCATTGTCCGACAGAGTGGAACCGAAAACAATCGAATTTTTCTTTTGGGGATGAAAAGACCTATTGGTTCTTTTCACCATGCAGACATGCAAAAGGCCAAGCCCCAGCCAAAGTCAAGCAAAGAAACCACAGATGGAACATCGACCCAAAAATATCTTTGGGGGGGATGTCGTGCGAATTATTCGGGCATGCCCCCATTTGCCAAAACATCCAGATTATGGGAAAAGTGTTCTGAAAACATCCAAAAGAATGTTAATTTATGGAGCGTGACCGTTCCCGAGGGAACACCAAAAGGGGACATATCAAGCAGGGAGAACAGGGAAAAAGGGAACCAAGGGAAAATTGATGCCCCCCGAAGGTTTCTGTGAGAAGGTTGCAAAGTTCCAAATTTTTGAGGCCATAACTTCCACCAACATTCGCGCAAGGTTTCATAGCCCAGGTATTTCCCAAAATTTAGGGGAAAGGGAAAAACGACAAAAGCAGAGAATGGGGATGGAAAACAGTGAGGGCGTTACCCCAGACAAAATGACCTTCCACCGCCCACCAAACCCTTGAGATCTTTAGATGCAATTGCAAGGCGGGGGTTTCACTAATAAGTGCACACAAGAAATCCCTTTTACTGCTCTTTGGGTGTGGGAAAAGGGGTTTTACTTGTGCTAATCACCGCGGGGCATAGATGAGATGACGCCAAACACCAAGTAATTTAACAGAAAAGTACAATCTTTAAACCCAAAAGTCAGATTGGGTGCTTTGATAAGAAGGGAATGAAAACCCTTTTTAAAAATGGCAAACAACTTTTTTGCCCAAATTTATGTATAATTTAAACCCGCATTTGGAAACAATTCACTGACCATGAAACATGGGCAGACACTTCAATTGTCAATTGAGTTAGAAAAGAGTTACGAAAAATCTATTTTTTTTAAAGGGGTTTTTTATTTCACATATTTTTTTTTCAAATAAAATCCAAAAAGGGGAATCATATTATAACCGAAAACATGGGTCTAGATACCCCTTTTATGATTGAGTTAGAAACAATTTTGCAGAAAATCGTTTGTTTAATGGGGAGCTAAAATTTTTGAAATTTTAAGCCTTTCCCCCAAAATATTTAAGTAGACTTTATATGGGTTTTGGGGGCATTTTTAAATGCATAGCAGTAAAAAAAATTTTGGAATTAGTGGGGGGTCAACCATATATTATTGACACAAGCAGACCAGAAGTTTTTTTGGGGGATCGGGAATTTTTTTGAAATTTTTTTTTATTATTTTTTTTTTTTTTAAAAATTTAAAAATGACCCCAAATTTCATGAAAGGAGCATCCCAAAAAAATGGGGGTCCAACAAGGTTTTTAAAAGTTAAAAAGTGGGGGGCAAGGGAACGTTTGGGTATGGAGGGTTCAGAAAGCCCAGTAGTCCCAAAAGCCCTTTCCGCTCAGCCCTATTTTTAAAAGGGAATTTTCGCCGGGAAAATTTTTTTTTTTGGTCCTTTCGAAATGCTCCCTTTACATGTTTTTTTATATTCCTCTGTGATAGATATGTCCTGTGATAGATGCCCCTGTGATATTTCAGTCATTTTCAAAAGGGTTTCCCAATTTCCATGTCATGAATTTCTCAGGACATAATACGCATTTAAAAGGGCGGGACGCCCCTTTTATAAACAAAAACAAGATAATTTAGCCCCACGTCCATGGTTTTGGAACGCATATTGTATATCATTGTAATCAGATTAATGCAGTTTATGATGTCACCCGGGGGAAACCCCCGCAATGAAAAATAGTGTTGTCACACGGGAAAAAGCAGAAAAAAATTTTTTTTAAAATAAGTGAACAATTATAGGCTTTTTATAAGGCTTTTAAAAAGACGTTTGTAAAGGTTAAAGCTTGACCCCGCGGAAGGAAGAGGATGCATTAAATTTACAAAGGGGTTATTGAGTTGGCGGAAAAACACAATTTGCAACTTTTGCGAATGAGTCTGGTATTAACTTGAATGAAAAAAGGTTTAAATTTTAGAAAAGGGGCACATGTCCAATGCAAGGGGCCCAAAAAGTGTTGTTATTTTAATTTTCCCCAAAAATTTTCTTTTTTCATCGATTTCAATTTTTCAAAATAAGAAGAAAAGGGGTTGGTTTTAATAAATAAGTCCCCTTAGGCATAATGTTAATGTTAAACCAAGTTTTGACATAATTATATTATTTTTAAAAATTTAAAATCAAGGATGTTATCGGGAAACACGTTTTTGAATAATTTTTAATAATTTTAAAATTTTTATATCCATTCGAAGAGGGAGAATGGCACAGACAATGGCATCATAATGAACATTTTTTTACATATTTTAGGGCCAATTTATGATTTTGCCAATTTTCATTATTATTATCCTTTTTTGTTTTATTATTTTAATGGCATTCAAAAAAATATATTTAAAATCTTTTCCCATTGTATGTATATTTTTTATGAATCATATTTTGCCCTACAGGCAAAGCGGGCAATGTGGTGACATCCGTGATGACACCTGTCGCCACCATATATGCACAACATTAAAGTTCGACAAGAGTGCTTCATAAAGCAATGCACAGTCGCATGAATTAATGTTAAACTCAAGTTTGTCATAAAACTACCACTTGGCCGCGTGTATCATGAGGAAATGATTGAATTGTGCAGAATTTGAGCCACACTGGGTGCTAGGGAAAAATGTGGTAGCCTATCCGACGCCACTTTTAAGGTTTTGAATTTTTTGCAACCACTCAACCAGTTTAAAAATACTATCATTTTGGGATACAGAAAGCTAAAAAGTATCTTAAAATTCACTTTGTGATGGTTTTCTGACTTTATTTCTAAAATAATCCTCCCTTCAGAAAATAGAAGGATCGACATGGATGCCAGTCCAACTCGACCTGGCACCGCCCCTCTACACCGCCTTAAATCTTGCCCCGACATCGCCCCCTGTTGATACAACTCGCCACTGACAAACTGGTCCTCACAAAGTCGCCTCGACAAAAGCCCTGCATTAGATGCATTTCACACTATTAAGACTGGTTTAATAAAAATATAAGATGTCGGGCCAAAACTATTTTAATGAATCCAATTATTTTAAGTCTAACTCTCTGGTAAATATTTGGCTATTGGAGACTGATTTAATATAAGAGGTAAATCAAACATAAAATCATTTAAATTAATGTTTAATTTAACAAAAGTAAATATTAAAAGAAACAATTAATTTACAATTACAAATTAAATAGAGTACGGGAAACTAGCTAAACAAAAGCTGAGAAAAATAAAAAACAAGTAATTGCATACAAAATACAGATAATTAAAATGCAATTAAATAAACATAATTCAACTTTGTAAATATTCATAGTATACATAATACATCGTACATAGTAAAATAAATTATTTCATGTAATATTTTTTTTTGTTAAATAAAACGCTATTGAAGTTATTTGTATCTGTGTTTGATAAAACTCAGTCTTACTTGTACTAAATCAGTCTCAATAGTGTCTAATAATTCATTAATTAGTTTTGTCCCTGCATATCCTGCCTTTATGTTTATTTACCTTTACCAGCGTGAGATGCATCAAAAATTATGGGGGCGAGTTTGTTGGGGCGATGCGGGCGAGTTGCCGAGGACTTTGTCAGGGGGCGACTTTGGGGTGAGTTTGTCGGGGGGTGAGTTTGTATCAACGGGGCAGTTTGTGGGCAGGTGGGGGCGATTTGTCGGGAGCATTTGTGAAGGGTGAGTTTGTCAGACAGTTTGTATCAACAGGGGGCAAGTTTGTATCAACAGGGGGCAAGTTTGTATCAACAGGGGGGGGCGAGTTTGTATCAACAGGGGGCGAGCTTGTCAGGGGGCGAGTTTGTATCAACAGGGGGCGAGCTTGTCAGGGGCCAGCTTGTCAGGGGCGAGTTTGTAAGGCCAAGGGGCGAGTTTGTAAGGGGCGAGTTTGTAAGGGGTAAGTTGACTGGCATGCCCTAGGCCTAGTTGCCACTAAGCATATGCAATGACCGTGTTAGTCAAAATAGGGGAATTGACAAGATCAGACTGACATGACGAGGAAGTTATCTGACACCAAAAATGCCTGATTTTTCATGAAATAAAATCCTGGGAAAAATTTGAAGTATAGGGATAGGCCTACTGTCCATCATCATCCATAGATATGTTCTCCACCTTACTGGGTGGACGGTAAGATTACATTAGTTGGAAAGCAGTGTTTTTCACCGAATGGTGCTACCCTGAATAAAAGCTGAAATAAATAATAAATAAATACTAGGCCGTATTAATATTAATTGCCTATTGGTAGGGCCTATTGGTTATCGTATTAATTGGAGAAAAGTGGCGGTTTTTGGGTACGACATTCTACCCCTAACCCAACATCAACAACGTTGTGTTGAGGATCAACTGACCTTTATGTGTCAAGATATTTTCATGAGCTCTGCTGCATGCAGTTCAGAAAACTAACAAACTTATACTTTAGGTGCCAGTCAGTTTACCATGTTTTATGTTAATCTTGGTAAAACGTGTATCTGGCCTCTATATAATGCAACAGCCCACTATTAAGAGAACAGTGTACGACATGGTAGTTACATGTATGAACTCAGACTGAAGCTAGCCATGAATTGGGCCAGAAAAGTCATCTGCGAATTCATGCGGTTGGGAATTCCTCAATTGACTTACCATATCAATACCATTGGTAGCAAACAAAAATTATTATAACAAAACAAAAGAAGCAAAATTATAAGAGAAGTGATAACTATGAATTATATAGATTACGAGTGAGAAGATATGAAGGAGGCCTTGCTATAAAGCAAGCTTGTTAATTATGAGCCCCTGCGTATAACTGGAAGTGAACTGTCTACGTTCTCGAGATCAAGAACGTGAACAGAACACAAGCGAAAGATTTTAGGTTGGGAACAAGACAAACACGTAAACGCATAAAGTCAAAACAAAATGCACAAAATAAGCAAAAGTACGGGAAGCGTTAAAGGGCCACAACCAAAAAGATTTTCGTTACCATCTCGCCGCGGCGAGTTATGGGTACCAGGTTGAAGTCAGCACCGAATTTGGTGCTAGCACGAAATTTCCGCGCTGGGCAACGAATTTCAAATACCGCAAAAGACCGTCAATATACGTCATTGAGTGTAAAACGTAACAGCACCATAGTAAATGCCACAATGACACCGCACGAGACGTAATCTATCATAAAATAGCAAAATTTATTTGTTTCTTTCATAGATAATACATCTCTAGCTATACATTTATGCCTCAACATCGATTCACACCAAGCCCAGCTTCAATTACTGTAATTACATACAATTGTTTACTGGTATCTCATATGTGTTGGCCCGCACAAACGGGGACATATCTTGACGAGAGTTCCATCAGCAAAATAAAATTGCCATTTTTTTCAAGATGTGGTTCATTCATACCCCAGCTGCGACCCACAGCGCCCCCAATCAATCGGATTCACCACCAGCCCAGCCTAATTAACAAAATTACCCACAATTATTCAATCGGAACTTCCTCATACGTACAATGTACGAACGGGATGTTTATTTTGACGAGAAGTGTTCCATCGCAAAAATTGTAATTTTTCAGATGTGTTCATCGTCTTGGCATACCAGCGCCCCTCAATCATCGATCCACTATCACACAGCCCACCACTGCACCCGGCACAACTGTTCGGCGATCACAGCACGGCAAACGGATGCTTATGCTGACGATAGTGTTCATCAAAACATCGTGTTTGCAATTTTTCGATGGATGTGGTTCATTCACATCTCAGTTATGGTTCATTGGCGTCTCGACCACCGATCACCAATCAGTCCACTTCAACCAATTGTTCATACAATTATCTCAATCGGATATCTATATGTACACGTTACGGGATGTTTGTTTTTCGACGAGCAGTGTTCCCTCGAAAACTGCAAATGTATCAGAGTCATAGATGTTCATTCACATCTCTGGGCTACGTTCAAGCGCCCCACCATCAATTCACCAATGAGCCAGCACAACCATTCAAAAATGCATACAGTTATTCAATCGGGATATCTATTGTACACGTATAACGAGATAAACATGATTTACAGGTACCCATCGGGGTCCAAATTAGCACTTTTTTTCTTCGATACATAAATCATTGAGCCCTCACATCTCAGTTATACCATTAGCGCCCAATTATCGATCCACCACCAGCCCAGTTTACCCGGTCAAAATTACACAACCAGCTCAGTGATCTCCAGCGTATTCAATGTACAAACGGGATGCCCTTTATCTTGACGAGGCGTTCCATCGTAAACAAAGAAAATTGCACTTTGCCTCATAGCCGTGTTCACTGGTTCACATATCTGCGGGCTCCAATCTATGCCCCGATCCACCCATAATTAGCTCACCCCAACCACCGTACACCAGGCCAATTGTCCAATCGACATATCTATATGCACACGGGTACAAACCGGACGCCCATTTTTGACGATAGCAAGTGTTCCATCGGGAAATAGCAAATTGCAATTTTAATTCACAGACGGTTCATCACATATCTACCCATAATTATTAGCGCCCCCACCACCGATTCACGATTGCCCGCCTCGACCATTGTAACGCACACCGTCCGTCGGGACAGCCGTCGGTCACCGAGACGAGCCATTTACTGTGCGTATCGGTCAACCGACCAGGTGCCGCTCACTGGGCGTAACCGAAATTCCGACGGTCATCGCCGAGTTCTGACGTTAACCTGATTTCAATCATATTAAAAGGGAAAGCAATATCCGTCAATAGCGTCAAATGTAGTATCATAGTAAAATACACAATGATGATTCACACAATTTTTAATGAGAGTACCCATCGTAAAATAGCAAGGGTTTAATATTTTTCTTCATATATGTGTTTATCACATATTCAACTATAAATCTATTAGCCGCCCCAATTAATCGATCCACTAACCAGCTCAGCCTAATTAATTAAATTTGCTGCCAATTATTCAATCGGGATTTCTATATGTACAATGTACAAACTGGATGCCTATCTTTGATGGAAAGTGTTTTATTTATTACATTTCTTACCCAGGGTGTGCCCAAAGAGTTTAAAACTGGTTTCCATTAGGGGCCCCTGCATTTTATTAGTTAAAAATTGGATATTTACACACACACAAAACATATTTAAAAACAATACAAGAATATTTACACAAATAGATCTATTTATTGATAAATCCTCCAACTCTCCAGCACATAAGTTTTCGATTTATTTAATGGGCGAAAAACCTGAAAAAACCCTTTTGGGAAAAACAAGGAAATTCACATCCGGCTCCAAAGTATTGTGGCAACCAAGTTTTTAACTCTGCAGATCAGCGTAAATGGCAGAAATATTACTGATGGATGTCTTTACGTAGTCTGATTTAAATGTACCTTAAGGGAGTTCATGGTTCTTAATTGTTCAGGCAGATTATTCCATATACCGGTTTGCCAATTTTACAGCGAAACTCTTCGCGTAGCATTCTTTTTGGCGAAAGGAACTTTCAGTGCCATTTGGGTCGTTTGTCGTGTTCACGAGTCACTGTAAGTGTGGTGTGAAAAGATTTGTCATGCACAAAGGAGTCATCTTGTTAAGGCTTTTGAAAACAAGCAAATAGCCTTTTGGACTTAACTCTTTCTGTAGTGTTAAGGCCCAATTTAGTCTGGAAAACATATCAGCTGAGGGGGTGAGGAGGGATGCATGGCGATTATCCGTGCGTACTCTTTTTAGACATTTGTTGAGTATATTGTCGTGAGATATGAGACATTCTGCAGTGATGCTACGCTTCTTTACCTTCACAGAACCCTGCGTAGCATAATGTATCAGTCAGAATATCAAGGATACTAAAAATCATTAATCTGTAAATAATAGATCTCGAATAGGATCATTTTCTTTAAGATTCGGGGACCCATAGCAGGGACACAATTTGGGGACCTATAGCAGAGACAGACAGACAGTGTACAAAGAGGAGAAAGATTCTTTTTTTACAAATACAATGCGAGCTCCCCAAAAGTAAAATCCACAAAAACACACACAATGGAAGGACAAAAGTATGATTAGTATTTTGAAAGAATAACAAATGCACAGGCAGGACAGGAGACAGCTACAAAGTGATTTCCAGCATAAACATGATTCAGTGAGTACATGCCCCCAACAAAACAACGACAAACACAGATACCTAAGCAGAAAACGAAATACAAATAAAGATTTTCGTTTCTTCATCAGTCAAGTTATAATTTAATCAACAGTCACCCCTCCCACAATATTTGGTATTCAATTTCGCTGAGCTACCGGGCACATAATAATTGTTTCTTCCTGCTCGGACAGTACTATACCAAAAAAAGAAAGTCCTGGTCGCTTTTGGCCGTGGAGCATGTATTGATATATTTTAACTAAGTAATTGATAAATTTAATTCGATACATTTCATGCGGATACAACAAACATTTTGACTTACCAGCACCATATTTCATATCAATATTACGGGCGCTATATTCGAGTTATAAAAGCCTTTTCGGAATGACCACCGTCGATGGTGATAATAGTTTTGGCCTAGTTCTTGATATCTTTATACTATGAACCGTTGTTAGAGGGCGCAACACAGTTGCTCAAACCATATTGCGGCGAAAAAAAGAAAAAAAGAGAATCAACACAACTTCTAGCCAAGGAGCCAGTTATTTAAAACCCATAATTAAGGGGTACAATCCCTTTATCAACCTTGAAACCATTTCAACCATATAAGATGTGCATTTAAACTACTTATATTACTAGATGACAGAAGAAGAATAAATACAGTGATTGGTATAATACGTGGGGGTAATTGTTAAAGATGGTCAACAATAACATTTCAAATGTTTAATTCGAATAATTGTTCATTTATTTCGAATAAAATGTTATGTTTGGGAGATACGCAAAGGCTACGTATGTACTCCACGCTTTGCAAATTGTCAATTGTTAAATACTTACTGCGTCCCCTGACAGCACACGAAGTTGCAACTGGTTTTGTTGTTTGCAGGCAAATTCCTTACCCCAATGAAGTACCCACCTTCGCCCGTTATCCCGAACTTAATTTCATGATATATTTTAACAGTAACTTATACTTTTCTTTTCAATTTGAACAAATTGACTTGGCACATCGTAAAATGGGCTAAACATTCTGACTAAACCTCGATGCATTTCCAACAACTGTTTATGTTGAAGAGTTAAACAAGTTAATTAAACTGTTACAAAAATGCTGTGTGATATGGTCGCCATTCGTACATTATAATTATATGGAGTCCTGATCGTTAGAACATTGTACATATGGATATCACGCTTGGATAATTGGAGGGCCTATGGTTTTTATTAGTTGGGCTGGGCTTATTAGGTGATCGATTAATTGGGGGCGCAAACACATTACATAACACATCTGCAGAAAACAAACTTAAATTTTGCTATTTTACGATGGAACACTTCCCGTCAAAGATAATTATGCCGTTCGTACATTGTGTAAGCATAACGGAGATCCTGATCGGATAATGGTATGATTTTAAATAGCTGGGCTAGACTCATTAGTGGATTGATTAATTCAGGGCACAAATGGATTGCAGCCAGATATGTGATGAACACATCTATGAAGAAAAAATATTGTACCTTGTTATTTACGACGGAACGCTTCTGGTCAAAGATAGGTGTATGTTGTTTGTACATTATACATATGAAGATCCCACTTGAATAATTGTATGTAATTTTAATTAATTAGGTTGGGCTAATAGTGGATCGATTAATTGGGGGCGCTAATATATTATAGCTAGAGATGACAATTTTGCATATTTTTACGATGGAACACTTCTCGTCAAAGATAGGTATCCCGTTTGTACATTGTACATATAGATATCCTGATTGAATAATTGTATATAATTTAATTAGTTGGGGTGGGCTAATTAGTGGATCGATTAATTGGGGCGCTAATAGATTATAGGTAGATATGTGATGAACACATCTTATGAAGACAAAATTGCAATTTGTATTTTACGATGGAACACTTCTCGTCAAAGATAGGCATCCTGTTTGTACATTGTACATATATGGAGATCCCACTTGAATAATTGTAATAATTTTAATTAATTAGGCTGGGCTAATTAGTGGATTGATTAATTAAAGGCGCCATAGATTATAGTAATAGAGATGTGAGGAACACATGTATGAAGAAAAAATTACAATTTTGTTATTTTACGATGGAACACTTCTTCAAAGATAGGCATCCTAAGTTTGTACATTAAACATATAGATATCCTGATTGAATAACTGTATACATTTTTAATTAGTTGTGCTGAGCCTATTAGTGAATTGGGAAGTAAATACATTATAACACATCTGCGCAGAAACAAATTTTAAAATTTTGCTATTTTACGATGGAACACTTCCTGTCAAAGATAATTATGCTGTTCGTACATTGTACATAACGGAGATCCTGATCGGATAATGGTATGTATTTTTAAATAGCTGGGCTAGACTCATTATGGGATTGATTAATCTAGGGCACAAATGGATTATAGCCAGATATGTGATGAACACATCTATGAAGAAAATATTAAAATTTTGCTATTTTATTGATGGAACGCGCCTGGTCAAAGATAGGTATGCTGTTTGTACATTATACATATGAAGATCCCACTTGAATAATTGTATGTAATTTTAATTAATTAGGCTGGGCTAATTGGTGGATCGATTAATTGGGGCGCCATATATTATAGCTAGATGACAATTTTGCTATTTTACGATGGAACACTTCGTCAAAGATAGGCATCCCGTTTGCATATTTGGTACGCATTTTTCAATCTGTCGGGCTGACACTAATTAATAATTGATTAATTGGGGGCGTTGATAGATTTATAGCTAGAGATGGGATGAACACATCTACGAAGAAAAAAATACAATTTTGCAATTTTACGATGGAACACTTCTCGTCAAAAATTGTGCGAATCATCAATGTGTATTTACTATGATACTCTACGTTTGCAGTTATTGATTGATATTGCGCCTTCTTTGGCTGTGATTGGAATTTAAAGTTAGCTTAAAATTTCGTATGGCATCAAATTTCACCTTTACACTCAATGAGCGTCAACTTCAGTCAATTGATGGAAACGCACAGTAAATGCAGTATCATTCGGTGACGGCTATCCTGATTGGATAATTGTATGCATTATTTTATTAGTCGGGCGGGGCTAATTAATAATTCGATTAATTGGGGCGTTAACAGATTACAAATAGAGATGTGATAAACATTATCTATGAAGAAAAAAATTTACAATTTTGCTATTTTACGATGGGAACACTTCGTCAAAGATAGGCATCCCGTTCGTACATTGTACATATGGAGATCCCGATTGAATAATTGTATGTAATTTTAATTAGTTGGGGTGGGCTAATTAGTGGATCGGATTAATTGGGAGCGCTAACAGATAATAAGCTAGAGATGTGATGAACATATCTAAGAAGAAAAAAATTCAATTTTGTTTATTTTACGATGGAACACTTTCTTGATCAAAGATAGGGCATCCCGTTTGTACATTGTAACATATGGAGATCCTGATTGAATAATTGTATGTAATTTTAATTGTTGGGGTGGCCATAATTAGATCGATTAATTTGGGGCGCTAATTGATTATAGCTAGAGATGTGATGAATACATCCATGAAGAAAAAATTACAATTTTGCTATTTTACGATGGAACACTTTCTCGTCAAAGATAGGCATCCCGTTTGTATATTGCATATAAGGGATCCCCATTTGATAATTGTATGTAATTTAAATTAATTAGGCTGGGCTAATTGTGTGGATCGATTTAATTGGGGCGCTATTAAATATAGCTAGAGATGTGATGAACACATCTATGAAGAAAAAAAATTTCAATTTTGCTATTTACGATGAAACACTTTCTCGTCAAAGATAGGCATCCTGTCGGTATATTGTAAGATATGGAGATCCCTATCGGATAATTACATGTATTTTAATTAATTAGGCTGTGCTAATTAGTGGATTGATTAATTGGGGGCGCTAATAGATTATAGCTAGAGATGTGATGAACACATCTGTGAAGAAAAAAAATTCAATTTTTGCTATTTTACGATGGAACACTTCTCGTCAAAATTGGCATCCCGTTTGTATATTGTATATATGGAGATCCCTATTGATAATTGTATGTAATTTTAATTAATTAGGGCTGTGCCACTAGTGGATCGATTAATTGGGGCGCTAATAGATTATAGCTAGAGATGTGATGATCACATCTATGAAGAAAAAAAATTACAATTTAGTTATTTAACGATGGAACACTCTCTCGTCAAATTGTAAGTGAATCATCATTGTGTATTTTATTATGATACTCTATGTTTGCACTTATTGGACGGATATTGCGCCCTTTATTGTGATTGGAATTTGGCGTTAGCATAAATTTCTTCGCATGCAGCATCAAATTTCACTTTACACCCAATGAGCGTCAACTTAATCAATTGATGGAAATGCACAGTAAATGCATCATCTCGGTGTCGGCTATCCTGATTGGATAATTGTATGTATTATTTTATTAGTCATGGGGCTAATTAATATGATTCGACACTGGGCGTTAATAGATTACAGCCAGAGATGATAAAACACATCTATGAAGAAAAGCACAATTTTGTCATTTTACGATGGAACACTAATTTTCGTCAAAGATAGGCATCCTGTTCGTACATTGTGCATATGGAATCCTGATTGAATAATTGTATGCATTTTAATTAGTTGGGCTGGGCTAATTAGTGGATCGATTACCAGAGCGCTAAGGATACATAATAGCTGAGATGTGATGAACATATCTATGAAGAAAAAAATTAATTTTATTATTTTACGATGGAACACTTTCCATCAAAGCAGGGCATCCTGTTGTATATTAATATAAGGAGATCCTGATTGAATAATTGTATGTAATTTTAATTAGGTTTGGGTGGGCTAATTAGTGGATCGATTAATCGGGCGCTAATAGATTATAGCTAGAGACGTGATGAATACATCCATGAAGAAAAAAATTACAATTTTGCTATTTTTACGATGGTGGAACACTTCTCGTCAAAGATAGGCATCCCGTTTGTATATTGTACATATGGAGATCCCCCTATCGGATAATTGTATGTAATTTTAATTAATTAGGCTGGGCTAATTAGTGATCGATTAATTGGGCGCTTAATAGATTATAGCTAGAGATGGATGAATATCTATGAAGAAAAATTGTAATTTTGCTATTTTACGATGAAACACTTTCGTCAAAGATAGGTATCCCGTTTGTATATTAAAATATGGAGATCCCTTATCGGATAATTGTATGTACTTCCATTAATTAGGCTGTGCTAATTAGTGGATCGATTAATTGGGGGCGTAATAGATTATAGCTAGAGATGTGATGAACACATCTATGAAGAAAACAATTTCAATTTTGCTATTTTACGATTTGGGAACACTTCTCGTCAAAGATTGGCATCCAAGTTTGTATATTGTACATATGGAGATCCTTATCGGATAATTGTATGTAATTTTTTAAATTTAAATTAGGGGGTTTCTAAAAGCACTAGTCGATCGATTAATTGGGGGCGCTAATAGATTATAGCTAGGAGATGATGATCACATCTATGAAGAAAAAAAGTACAATTTTGCTATTTTTACGATGGGAACACTTTCGTCAAAGCATAGGCATCCTGTTTGGCTATGTACATATGGAGATCCCTATCGGATACAATTGTATGTAATTTTTAAATTTAAATTAGGGCTGGGCTAATTAGTGGATCGATTAATTGGGGCGCTTAATAGATTATAGCTAGATATGTGATGAACACATCGCGAAGAAAAAATTACAACCTTGCTATTTTTACGATGGAACACTTTTCGTCAAAGATATGTATACTGTTTGTACGTTGTACATATGGAGATCCCACTTGAATAATTGTGGTTGTAATTTTAATTAACTAGGCTGGCTTAATTAGCAGATCGATTTAATTGGGGGCGCTAATATATTATAGCTAGAGAGGGATGAACACATTCTATGAAGAAAAAATACAATTTTGTAATTTTATTGATGGGAACACTTCGTCAAAGATAGGCATCCCGTTTGTACATTATACAAAATGCATATGCCGATTGGATAATTTTTACGCATTTTTCAACGTCAGTCATTGGGCTAATTAATACCTGATTAATTGGGGGCGCTAATAGATTATAGCGCCAGAGATGTGGTGAACACATCTGGTGAAGAAAAAAATACAATTTTGCAATTTTACGATGGAACACTTATCGTCAAAGATAGGGCATCCCGTTTGTACATTATACATATGCATATGCCGATTGGATAATTGTACGCATTTTCAATCAGTCGGGCTGGGCTAATTTAATAATTCGATTAATTGGGGCGCTAATAGATTACAGCTAGAGATGTATCAACACATCTAAGTATGAAGAAAAAAATCAATTTTGATATTTTACGATGGAACACTTCTCGTCAAAGATAGGTATCCCGTTTGTATATTGTACATATGGAGATCCTTATCGGATAATTGTATGTACTCTTAATTAATTAGGCTGGGCTAATTAGTGGATCGATTAATTGGGGGCGCTAATAGATTATAGCTAGATGGATGTGAACACATCTATGAAGAAAAAATTACAATTTTGCTATTTTACGATGGAACACTTCGTCAAACATAGGCATCCTGTTTGTATATTGTATATATGGGAGATCCATATCGGATAATTGTGGTTGTAATTTTAATTAATTAGGCTGGGCTAATTAGTGGATCGATTAATTGGGGGCGTTAATATATTATACCCAGAGATGTGGTGAATACATCTATGAAGAAAAAATTACAACTTTGCTATTTACGATGGAACACTTCTCGTCAAAAGATAGGCATCCCGTTTGTATATATTGTACATATGGAGATCCTTATCGGATAATTGTATGTAATTTAATTAATTAGGGCTGTGCTAATTAGTGGATCGACTAATTTGGGGGCGCTAATAGAGATTATAGCTAGAGATGTGATGAACACATCTGCGAAGAAAAAATTACAATTTTGTTATTCTTACGATGGAACACTTCTGTCAAACACAGGCATCCCGTTTGTATATTGTACATATGGAGATCCCTATCGGATAATTGTATGTAATTTTTTAAATTTAAATTTAGCTGGGCTAATTAGAATCGATTAATTGGGGCTGTTATAGATACCTAGAGATGTGGTGAACACATCTATGAAGAAAAAAATTACAATTTGCTATTTTACGATGGGGAACACTTTTTCGTCAAAGATAGGCATCCTGTTTTGTATATTGTACATATGGAGATCCCTATCTGATAATTGTATGTACTCTTAATTAACAGGCTGGGCTAATTAGTGGATCCATTAATTGGGGGCGCTAATAAATTATAGCTAGAGATGTGATGAACACATCTTGAAGAAAAAAAATTACAATTTTGCTATTTTACGATGGAACACTTCACCAAAGATATGCATCCTGTTTAACAAGGTTGTACATATGGAGGCTACCAATGAATAATTGTATGTAATTTTTAATTAATTAGGCTGGGCTAAATTAGTGGATCGATTAATTGGGGGCGCCAATATATTATAGCCAGATGTGATGAACACATCTGCGATGAAAAAAATAGAATTTTGGTATTTTACGATGGAACACTTCTCGTCAAAATTGTGCGAATTATCATTGTGTATTTTGCCGCGGTACTCGTACGTGTTTACACCTCAATGACGCATATTGACGGTTCTTTGCGGTATTTAGGGCTCTGCGCCAGCACCAGGCCCCGTGCTAGCACCAAATTCGGTGCTGACTTCAGCCTGGTGTTATAAGCAGGCGAGGTTTCGGTTGCACACGGTTAGCGGAACAGCGACCTTTAGTAGCTGTGACGTCATCACTCTTGCGCACCAATGACGTTTTACCCAATCTGTCAAAGTAAAAGTGTCGTCAACACGGATAACAAATTACACGTAAGTGAAAATGGTAAACTCAGTACTCCTAAAAATTTCGAGAGAAAACATAAATAATCAACCATAGAGATAGTTCATTAGTTAGGCATAAAGATAGTTCTGGTAGCATGGCAAGCTATTTCTGGTCTCGGACTAGCTGCTGTATCTCAGCAGTATGGGCATGGCCTAGGCTACATGTATGAAATGAAGAGACTTTATGTTTCTTCACCACCAGAACTATTTAAAATTTGATTCCCCATCCCATATTTAGTCAGTGCATTTAATAAGGTTTCATCTTTTCATTTCAGAATGGCAAAGATTTACCCTGCCTTCTGAGGGAAGTTTTGGCGATTTCAAGTCAAGGCATGGGAGTGGAATCAACACAACATGAATGATGCCATCAAGGCTAAGAACATTTATGCGACACTGAGGGCATGCAAAGATCGCTTTGACACCTTTCCAGGATGCTCAACACTTAAGAAATGAATGAGTTCTTTATGTATGTAAGTAATTTTTTAACAGGAAAAATATATTTATACGCACAAATCACTCATATAAATTTAGGAAAATTTCAAAGAGGATAAGGAAAAAGTGTGAGACTGATGAAAAAGAGATGCAGGTAAGCTAATAGAGCAGCAGCAATGGAATCCCTGGTTTCTGCTAAGAAGGCTCAAATGGTGACAGAAAAGGTGCTTTTCTTAGTCCCTTTAGATTTGATTTGAAAGTCATCCACTGTTGCCAGTGTCGTTTTCTATCTGATCCTGGTTTTTTAACCAAAACAAATTTAAAGAGAAGGATTTTCACCCAAACTTTTACCCTTTGAGTTTTAAGATTTAATTTGAAAATCATTTCCTTTGAAGTGCTTTCATTTTGTTGATTGTTCTTTAAACCGATCATTATTTCAGACACAGAGTTGACCTCATCTTTGACAAAGGAAACGCCAGTGCCATTGCAGCAGACTGAGTATGTCAAGTACCTGAAGACAAACTGAATTTGATGTTGAAAAGTTTTATTTGGAAAAAGAAAGAGAAGCAAGGTTTGGGAAAAGACAACAAATGATGAAATGATGATGACCCTAATAAAAAGTAAGGTTAAACATATTTTTAGACTGAAATTGCTATGAATACGGTTTGTGAACTAATACACGCCGGTGATCATAGAATTCCATGATTTGATTCCTCTGGCAATATTTCCCTGTTGATTTTGAAAACCGTGTTAACGCTTTCAAGTTTTGCAATTTTTATTCCTGCATTTCATTGTTTTGTTAGGATTTCCAGAATCTACACGGACATTACGTATTTTAAATTTGTCATTTTGTGATATGTTTCAAGTCCAGAGTTCAATTAAGCTCAAAGTGTGGGTTAGAAGTGAGTAATTTCATAACATTGTAAAACATCTCCAGATACTTAGAATGTTGGGAGCAAATTGTGGCTCAACATAAACACAAGTGACTAAATGTAAAAACACATGTGAGAGTGGATACTTGCTCAAGTTTGACTGTTTTCACTGCTTTGCCTCATGTAAAAGAACACTCAGAGATATAGCTAAAGGGGTCTGGCCATGAGTTTAACAAAAGCCTATATTTGTTTTATAACACCTGAACCATTATTAGAAAGATTCTGCATATTTTTAGAAGACTCAAGGCAATATATCAAACCAAAACAGAATTCCACAGGTAACATGACAACAATTCACATTACAGAATTTGATGTAGTATGGACGATCATAGTTTATTGGTTTCTAAGGAATAGTACACAGTCTTTACAGTCTAGGCACACAGTCTTTACAGGTTCACACGATGCAATAGTACAGATGGTATATATCATTGCGTAACTATTTAGTCAGAATTTATGTATAAGGTATTATATAGTCTTTTTCAGATTTTACATTGTGTATGTAAATCTGTGTATGTATATTTAAAACTTAAAATTAAAAAATTAATACTCTGTATCCCCTTTTGTCCTTGGTGTACAGGTTTGTTGTTTTACTACATTGTCTTGTTTTTATCACAAATTTCATATCATTTATATCATTTTATGTAAGTGCATTTGTGCAGTCTTTGTTACTTCTCGTCTTTTACATGTATGTAGATCCCTTTATCCAGTTTCTTCCAGTTAAATTATTGTTTTTTAAGTTTGATGTATTTCATTTGATTTTATTCATTTATTTATTTAACATTTTAAAAAGACTATACCTATTTTGTTAAAGGGTTATAAAACCTGAGACAACATATTTTACGTATTGACATTTATATGATAACATTTTCTTTATTGGATTTTGACCAAAGAAATGACTATTTAATAACCAACGTTGCCGCCCATCTTGGGACTCTGTGACGAGCAGGGTTCCATCAAGCCAGACTGTCGCCACAAAGCTGACCTCAAAAGATGCATGTTGCGTTGGCACAGCGTGGCCCTTAACAAACCCAAGCGACACTGACTATTTGAGGCTGGCGCTGTATGTGCAAAACGCCGCTTAGAACTTGCAGTAACTGTGACGATGGTCTATTAATGGTATACTTGTATTACATAACCAAATGGGTCCAAATATGGCGTCACCTGTGAACACTAAAACACAATCATGTTTTTAAATAACAAAATTTGTCTTGTGTTCACTTATCTCTTTAATTTTATTTCAGCAAAGGTTTTTATATTTTCAGGGTTTGTACTTTGCTTGAGTAATCAATCCTGCTATGTAATTTGATATCATGTTGCTGTGATTAAAATCAATGTTTATAAATATCTTACAAAGCTAGCTTCATTTGTCAATATGAATTATAAGGTTGTTCCTCTTAAAGTGTGGGTGTAAGGAAGCATGTCTAATTTCATGAATTCCTCATTGTTAACAATCGTTCTTCCCTGCTCACCGAGCTACCAACATGAACATCAGGGAAACCAAAAGAAGTTCCCCTTTAAACCCAGGGGGAACATTTTTTATTTTATTTTTCTTACAGAACTGAAATTGGAAGTACAGGGAAACAAATTTATATAGGCCCTTTTACAGTAAAGAAAAATAAAATAAAAATAAATAAATTTAAGAAAGTGCACAGCAACAGAAAACAAAAGACGCCTGTAAACTTGCTGACTGATCAAGACCGACAATTTTGATTCTAAACTATACTTTTTTTTCTTTTTTTTAATCTCGTGGATCATAAATATAACTTAGTTATTGAAAGTTCGACATTCCCAAAAATCATCAAATTTCATAGATATATAATTCATACATGAATTCATAACTAGGGCTCGTAACGCAGACTTACTATATCATGAATGATGGAATCATGCTAAATAGTTCTCCAAAGGAGGTGCCGGTCCAGCTGGAAGTAATCAAGCTTGTCTGATTATCATAGATACAAGTATGGTAGTTAGGTGAGGGGCCCGCCAACTAGGTAGTACTTGCCACTGGGGATAACAGTACTTGTGTTCTTGCGAGTCAAGGGAAGGCAAACATTTTTATCATCTTCCTGAATACCCACTCTACACATTCTCGTACTGACGACATTCTTGAATTGAATTCTTGTTGCTCAGCCCCCAAGGTTTGCCCTTGAATGGACCTAGTACATAACGTCTCATTGGACAAGCAGGAACCTCATAAAGCGCGTATATGTGGAGCTGTTATCCGTGTTGACGACACTTTTACACTTTGACAGATTGCGTAAAACGTCATTAGTGCGCAGAGTGATGATTGTACAGTTACCAAAAGTCGCTGTTCCGCTAACTGTGTGCAACCGAAACCTTTTGTTACTAACTCGCCGCGGCGAATAGGGGAATCGCCGCGGCGAGATAGTAACCGCCGCGGCGAGATAGTAACTGAATTTTGTTTTGTGGGTTGTGGCCCTTAACGCTTCCGCATTTATAACTATCAGAAGAAAATAATTATTTATACAAAAAAGAGCAAATCATGCCAGCGCTGCACCCAGAAATAAACTCAAAAGTTTGATTAAAGCTGCATCAGCGGAGGTAGAATTATTCTACCTCCATGGTTGCATCAATAACAACAGATTTACGGGAAGCGTTAAAGCGGCCACAACCAACAAATGTTTTTCGTTACCATCTCGCCGCGGCGAGTTACCATCTCGCCGCGGCGAGCATATTTCGCCGCGGCGAGTTACTATCTCGCCGCGGCGCGAGTTACCATCTCGCCGCGGCGAGTTACCATCTCGCCGCGGCGAGTTAGTAGCAGAGCCACAGATGATGAAAGTTGCGTAGTTATGACTTTTAGTAGTTGTGACAAACATCATTTTTTGCGCATCAATGACGTTTACGGCACCGTCGCCGCGTCGTCACGAACACAGCCTTCGGTGCGCCTGTTATCGTTATTTGGCCGATTCACCGTCAGATATTATTTCGAGAGCCGATCACCATTTCATTCGCCGAGCCCACATTTCATTCGGTGCCGATTCACCATTTCATTCTCAGCTAGGTCACCATTTCATTCGGTTACTCATCATTTCACTTGCCCAATCATCATTTCATTTGGCCAGTCTTCGCCTGCCCGGCTTTTCATCATTTTATCCGGCTAGTCATCATTTCATTCGGCTATTCACCATTTCATTTGCCAACCAAAGATCAAACCAGTTGCGATTTAGCCGCGATTCAACCGCGATTCAGCTGCAGGTTTCATCACGATTTAAACGGATCGGTCCGCTTAAACCGGACAGATGCAAACTTAAAACCCACGATCAGGTTGGTCCAGGTGTGTGAATTGCACCTGGCTGGCATACGGAGTTTCCACACGGCCGGGCGCAGGCGAAATGAAATGATGATTGCGCCCAGCCCCCGTCGTTAAAAGCGTGGTTTGAGATCGTTAAAATACGATATAAGTCTCTAAGGTGAAAATGTCATTCCATAATTGTTAATAGGCTCAATAAAATTATTGATATAGGGGCACAAATTGTTTTAATCTTTTGATGAGTTGGTCACAAACACTCTGCATTGTAAATCATACACGGCATATACCAATGATACGGCAATATATTCTAGCGTCACTTTTAATTATGACCAACCCGTCAAAAAGTTAAAACAATTTGTGCCCTTAATGTTAATTTTTGTTAATGAATTATGAAGTTGACATTTCAACTTAGGGGCATATCGTGGTTTTCGGTTTGATGATGATTAATATTTCACAATTAAAGGGACTCTAGAATATGTATCACATCGTCGGTATATGCCGTATATATTACACAGTTAAACAAAGCTGAGTAATTGTGACCAACTCCATCAAAAGTTAAAACAAATTTTTGTGCCCCATTTAATGTTATTTTTGTTATCCTTTGGAATTATGGAGATGACATTTCAATTTGGGGTATATCGTGGTTTTGGCGTTATAAGATTACGCTTTAACGACAGAGGCTGGCGCATCATTTCATTTTCGCCTGCGCCCGGGCCCGTGTGGAAAACGTACCGTATTGAGTGCAGTATTCACACGCACTGGACCAACCTGATCGTGGGTTTTAAATTCCATATGCACATCTATCCAGTTTTTAAACCGACCCGGATCCGGGTTTAAACTCGCGATAAAACCCGCAGCTGAATCCGCAGTTGAATCCGCGGTTGAATTTGCGAAAGAATCCGCGGCTAGTTTGATCTTGGTGGCAAATGAAATGGTGAATAGCCGAATGAAATGATGACAGCCGAATGAAACATGAAAAGCCGGGAACGAAATGAAGACTAGCTGAATGAAATGATGATTGGGCAATGAAATGGTGAATGGCCGAATGAAATGACGACTAGCCGAATGAAATGACGAAAAGGCGAACGAAATGAAGACTGAACAATGGAAATGTGATGTGATTGGGCAATGAAATGATGAGCGCTGAATGAAATGGTGATATAGCAGAATGAAATGGGTGAATCGGCCGAATGAATGGTGAATCGGCCGAATGAAATGGTGAATCGGCCGAATGAAATGGGTGAATCGGCCGAAAATGGTAATCGGCCAAATGAAGCGATATGGGCACCGAAGGCAGCTGTGGCGTTCCATATGTTGGACGACACTTTAACACTTTGACAGATTGCGTAAACGTCATTAGTGCGCAAGAGTGATGACGTCATGCTACTAAAAGTCGCCGTTCCGCCAACCGTGTGCAACCGAAACCTCTGTTATTAACTCGCCGCGGCGAGATAGCACTCGCCGCGGCGAAATAGTAACTCGCCGGTGGCGAGATAGTAACTCGCCGCGGCGAGATAGTAACTTAAAAATTAGTTTGAGCCAGGCCCCTTACCGCTTCCGATACAGCGTTAAAGCGGCCACAAACCAACAAAACAAATTGTTATTATCCTCGCCGCGGCGAGTTCCCATCTCGCCGCGGCGAGTTACTATCTCGCATCGGCGAGTTTTATCGCCGCGGTGAGATACTATCTCGCCGCGGCGAGTTACCATCTCGCCGCGGCGAGTTATTATCTCGCCGCGGCGGAAGGCCATCTCGCCGCGGCGAAAGTTACTGGGTTCCCACAATGCGTTCTCGAATGAAGAAAGACAGACGTAAACACGACAACACGTTTAGGTGTTTTGTGTAAGTTTTTTTAAACTTCTTAGGGCTTAAATTCCTGCAGTTACTTATGTGTCATTGGCAGGTAAAGTAGCAGTTGGCAAGTACGAGGGGCGCCAGGGGCACTTTAATTCCCCCAACCCAAGCGGATGTGTCCTAAACCCCCTCGGTGCACGCCCCCTCTATTTCAAATCTTGAATTGAAAAAGTGTACACCCTAGGTGTCCCTAGAATGTTAACTCTATAGTTACGCATTATCAAAAAGACTTGGCTCTGGTTTGTTCCTACGCTCAAAACAAAAAGAACTAGTGAACTAAACATATGGAATTCAGCACTGTTAAAACTGTAAAAATCAACAACAGATGGACACAAACCATAGTCATGGTCAGCTAAAATGTGAAAAATTGAATGCATGCAGGTACAAGCAATGTTCAGGGTAATCCCGTTCACGACGCTACTTTCTGTAGGGGAAACCATAGGCCTTGCCAGCCTAATCATGGAGGTACAGTCCTCAATTTAATGTGGACGAACGCCTTACAAATACTCAAGTAGACAGTTAACTTTACAGTTTAGTTCTGCTCAATTTTATGATTCGAAAATCCATGAAAAATTACAATGCTCGCAGTTGAAGAAACACCCTCGGATACTACAAACCCCATTGCCTGGAATGAAACATGAATATACATAATAGGTAGTTTTGATACCTAATGCAGACAATATTGATCCATAACGATGGCTAAACGTATGTACATGTATTTCATAGCAACACAACAACACACGATAAAACCCATGAGTGGCAACTATACAAACTAAACATGTTCCTCTCATTAAACCGTAACGGCGAGAGACTGAATGACCCGTTCTACTACAGATACATTGCTACCGCAATGAAACCCATTCAACTTATTATCCAGATATATTAGATATATATGCAAATGGCAAAGTTACTTTAATTACTTACATGAATTAATCATTATAACTGTTGTTTGTAAACGGACAAGTTAATAGCTTCCAAAAGAAAAACCAAAGAACTATTTGCATGAGATATCCAACGCAAGCTGTTCCTCACAGGGTCAAGTCAACTTCTGCCCAGATACAGGGGAGTGAGAAACAGACTTGTTTACCAATCCCCACATTAATCTAGAAGAAACGCGCACCTTATAGTTCATACAATAAGCAAAATATGACGAAATTTAGAAAAGATGTTCAAATGTTGGTGGCCGGGTACAAACTGATCTAATTGAGGTGGATGGCATATTTTTTTGTCTTTGTTATCCATTTTACCGCAGCAGGTACAGTCATGGATTCAAGCGTTCCACTGGAAGATGATCATCCCACAAATACTCAACCCTTCAGACCGTAATCGTCGGGGTGACAAGCTGCAAGTGAAACCTCGATGGAAAGAAAAAACAACTGTATAAAAGCATCAAGAAGAAGATGAAAAGGACAGACTCTTGACTCAGACTCCGAAGAAGAAAAGTCCATCTTGGCGTCAAGTACAAAAAGCCAAAAGATCACCAAACATCAAAGAGGTAACAGAAATGCCCAGAAGCAGTCACGTAAGGTCGAATTAGCTGGGTCCACGATGGCAGGTCCATGAGAGCTCGCACAGGTGGTGGTACCCGGCAAATTGGTGGTGCCCAAATATGGCAAATACACCAGAGGACGTTGCACGGAGGCTGTAAGCATTTTCCTGGACGATCTGCCCGAGGATTGAGGCCGAACGATGCACTCCTCGAACTCAGAGATTTCTCACACAATCGCATTGCTGAACACGAAACAAAGGATGTCCACGAAAGAGTGATGTTTGGAATTCCTCCGATTCCATGTTTACAATAACTGAGCCCAGAAACCCAAAACCCCTTTGGGTCTGAGACGTCATCACCTGCAGACAAACGTGTGCCAACAGATGACAGTGTGGGCAAGACACCATGGTCACCCAACAAACAGGCAATCAACCTACTGTTCCGGTAAGATTCCGTCATCCAGTCTTTCCGCAAACCAGCCAGCTGACCAGCCAACGCTGGCTGGACCCAGAAGAAAATACCACGAAGCACAATACAGCTGTGAAGTAGAGGATGCGACTTATTACAACTTGATGTCACTGACAGTGATACTGCACGCCTGTATTTCAAAACAGATCAGGAATAGGATTGTGATTTGTCTGACACTCTACCCTTTGTTATTCTGCTGACCGAGTGACATTGAAAAGGAAAGCGTTGTTAAAGTGCCACCGGTTGAGGAAATTGCTACGCCATCACCTACTCGATCCAGCACCATCCACTTCAGGACCACCCCTGGCACTGTGTCAGTCCCACGCGGCCATCACAATCCCAATCCCAAATCCCAACAGAATCAAAACACCACCAAGATCACCGACCCCACCACCCGAGCAGGCAGATTTTACGGTAACGGGGAATATGCTGATCATGAGTGCATATATTCCTCACAGGTCAAGTATTTCCGAAGATATGATTGCCACTTTCAAAACGCTGACATTGTGAATACTCACATCACTTTCCGGTTCAATGACGAAGTTGGAGCCGACGCCCGTTGCGTATCTAGGGAGGCGTATTCTGGATTCTGGAAGGAGTTTTTCCTGAAATCGGCAAGCGGAGCACGCGAACGAAAGTTCCCGTCATCTTTTCCTGGAATATGGGATGGAGGAGTGGAAGGTGCTGGAAGGATCCTTCTCCAAGGGTCCACGCAGATACAGGGTTCACCCAATCCAGTTGTCTTACGCCAGTTCAGCGTGGTGTCATTCAAGGTGACAAAGTGAACATCGGAAATACTGCTCGATTCTTTCCGGATGTACCTCACAAGGAAACAGACAGGAGGGTCATTGATTCTGCGTTGAACGGAGAGGAGCGACGGATGATTCAAATGACGACTTCCTGGACTTAAGGTTCAGAGTAGACTGCCACACCATTCCAGATAAAGATAAAGCGTCAGACCGGGCCATCCTGAGTATTGCCCATGCAAGGACTGATACAACAGCCCAAATATGCCATAGACTCAATTACAAGCACCGCAAGAGAGGGTTCCTGCTGCTCCTCCCAGACACCGATGCTATAAAGAGAATGTATGGGAAGCCAAGAGGCCAACTGCTAGAAAGGTCACCAAACTTCTGCAAAAGGGAGCCTCAGGACAAAGACCAAAAGTTCTTCACTGGGCTTCCTGAAGCTACCCATCAGGGTCTCTGATGACAACATGCTACGGAAATTTCTCAGATTCTTCACTGGGGCTGAGGTCATTTGCACGCCGGCAATCATGGTCGCGTTCAACCAGATGAGGTTCTGGAGCCCCACAGGCTCCATACATGCGGACCGTTACTTGAATTACTGTCCACCTACAGTTCCTACACAGACCTCAGAAGAGAGTTCATCTCTATTCTCGAATCAAATTACCCCAACATGGATGTAGTCTAAGTTCTGGAAAGCCCTTATCCGTAGAAACTGACGTTGGGGCATCAGTTCTGAGCTAACATGAACGATGATTCCACGTATATATGGATTTGTTTTGTATTAACTATATAACCCATTCTACTGTAGCATGTTTTTCTAGTTCTTGACATCTTAGCTTTTACTGGTCTGAGTTGCGTCGTTTCAACAGATTTTTGGACAATATTATTTTGTTAAGATCTAAGTTCAATATGAAACAAATATGTATTTGTTCTTGACGTTGTTACCTTTGTAATCGGGTGTACAAATCTTTAACGTAATAAGTTTTATATAAGATTTAAACTTTCTTGCCTACGTAGCCTTAAGTTCTCATTTCATTTGCAATGTAAAGACAGTATCAAGGTCGGTTCATATTCAACGTTAGAAGGCAAGTGCGTTCACGAACTTGAGACGCTATGTTGCTTTCATGTTAGAATTTAGAGGTTGGGAAAAACATTTCAACTCTGTCAAGTATTGCTCAACCGATTCGCCTTTCGCATCCGCGCGTCAAGTATGATCCGACCTTTGAGCTTTTTTTACATTACCGGTTATACTGACAGCAATGCAATGTTTGGTACACTTTGAATTGGAAGCTTGATGTCATTCCTCGAGTACACACAACCTTCTTATGTATACTTTGAAGGAGGCACTTTATGACTCAGTTACCAAATTTCGTATAACGAACTTCCATTATAACTGATAAGCTTTCTCCTTTAGCTCATGATTTTAAACGTTGCTCGAGACTACTATCGTTCAGTTCAAGTAGGCTCTAGTTCATAGTTTTTAAAGTAATTATTAGTTGTAGTACGTTTTCCTGTTAAACTTATGGTTTCCTGAGATAGCTTCTCTCAGTTTAAGTAGCTCGTAGTTTCTTGAGTTTGTAGCCTATGCGTTGTAGCACCTTTCTTTGCTGTTAAAACTTACTACAGTTTTAATGTATCTTGGGGAAAATTATTCGTAACACGGAGTGTTCATCAGTTTGTTACATTAAGCAAAAGTTCATGGTTGTTTAAGTCGTTTGTGTTCACTTCTGCTCAAAGATCTGGATTCACCATTACATGTAACCGGAGAAAATTAACAAAAAAATAAATGAGGTTGGTTAATTCCACACCAAATTGGCTCATTATACACTGTTGCCAGAAGTACACGCTAT
The DNA here is from genome assembly GCA_029582265.1 of Zoroaster sp. YZ-2022. Lineage (NCBI taxonomy): Eukaryota > Metazoa > Echinodermata > Asteroidea > Forcipulatida > Zoroasteridae > Zoroaster > Zoroaster sp. YZ-2022. The sequence continues at coordinate 35,035 of JAQQFT010000128.1, forward strand.
GGTAAGGTACGCCGTACGACCAAATGATTACTTTACTGCTATAGTGATTAGTCCTGACTCAATGAAACATTGGGGAATAAGGACAGTTATGAATCTTAACGTTGGCCTTTTTAATTTTGTCTTTATCCATCCGTTTATGAGCCTTAATCTGGTGATAAAACAGTTTTATATGTGTGAAAGGGTAACTGGTTCTATAGTGATCTCAATAATAAATAATAGTTCTATATAATACCGTGGTATATCGTTCACAATACAATGTACAACTCGAAATGTTTACACTGGTATTATTATTATTTAATTCACTTAAGAATAAAAAATAAAATGTGTTAAGCATCCGAAAAAATTCTATCCAGGAAGATGGTGTCCAGTAATTGATGGGTTGACTTTGTAATTACCTATTAACATCTATACTGGCATGCTGGACATATATGCATGTGTTTTACCATGGCGCAACCACTGGGGGCTGGGGGTCACGACCGCCCTACTTTATGTGGACCTCCCAACTTCTGGAACATTTTGGTATTTTATGTATCATGATCCTGCAATGTCATTCATGACATCACAATTGGGACCCCCCAACTTGGGGACCCCCTCAACTTTCAACAACACGTGGTTGCGCCTTTGAGTTTTGATTGACGGTTGGGTAGCTGCTTATAGATTCCGGGAAATCACATGTATAATAAAACATAAATAACATCTGTGACTTGAAACAAAACTTAACTGGTCTAAGAAAATACATAACAAAGTTCGACTCTGATGATTGATAGACTATGAATGACACTAGTGATCTGGACAGTCACCGTCTCTGCTAATTAGAGCCACCATATTTCTTAAACAAAACACGGTTTTCTGACAGTTCAGATCCAGTCGCATAGATAATAGAGCAGTGTAACATATCATGAACATCATATAACATAACTGTGATAGAGTATGTATTGTTGTTTAGAGGATGAAGATTTCATGAAATATACAGGTGTGACATATCCCCTTCAGGCTCCTGAATTAGGACGTCGTAAGCAAAAGCATAAAATGTTAACACACATGTATGATGTTGCAACGTCTTTAGTTTCCAACCCTACCAAGATAGTCGTCTTAAATTGAGGTACAGTTCTTTTGGGCCCTGCAAGGTCCAAGGGGGCTCCACCCATGTTCAAGCATGATGATATTAACACAGCTTGTGCACATCTCATGGTCACAAGGAGGTCTTTTCTAGTACCTGTTTGGATGCAGGCATCGATGGTCCGTTGTAGACGGCTCTCAACTTGTCTTCTACGTCCAACAACCTCAGGGGTATAGTAGAGGATGCACGGCTTCCTGGCCAAGGATTTTGTTCCTTTATTCCGGTAGGGCCTATGTTATGTATGTTCCAGATTTTTACGTCTCATCTAACCGGCCTGAAACAAATTTGCAGTATACAGGTGAGTAAGAAGTGAGTGTTTCTTTTCGTTAAGGTTAAACCCTATCAAATCAAAACATCGGTGGCAGGTGGTTCTGGACTTTATATGTACCCCATTATATCAGAGATGTCAAATTTCGTGGTTATAGGTTATATATACACACCATTCTGAGCAAGTGAGGAATATATATATCACATGCCTACCTGAACTAGTCTCAAGAAGCAAAGCGGATGAGATTCTTACTAGAAAAATCATGCTGAATGCACCATCATCCCTCATCTCCCGGGAAAACACGTTAGTCCAGTGCTGGAAGAGTATTGCTTTCTGAACATTGACCGCCACCAGGATTCAATCTGCTGATTTGGCAATGCTCCTGCCATAAATGAAGGAACGGTTCACAGCTTCAGGGTCGGCTTGTTCTCCTCTCATTACCTTTTGCATTACCTCCACATGGCCATTATTTGGTTTCCTCTGTCGCCTCACAATCGCAGGGGCATCCACGGCGGAGCCAGCAGCCATCATGAAACAGCGCCAGCCTATCAAGGTCGGTTTACTGCTTGTGTAATAAGTTTCGAGCCAGAGCATATACCTAGAAACCCATCAATACACCCATTAATTGGTATTCCATACGGCCGAGTTTATCGTAGCCATCAAGGTGCCACCCAATTAGGTTCTTTGTTAGCGTAGCGGCGACGCTGTAAGCGTCGGGCTCGACGGATGGCAATACCCCCTGGGTTCAGGGATGCAGCAGCATATTGAACCGTTTCTTGGCTAACTACCAGTCCGTTCTGTATGCACTAATGTGCATCCATCGGTATCCGTGAAGCTTACCGCATTCCTCTAAGTTCCTTTTCAATAAAGAAAACTATTTCCAAGAGATCAGTCTTACTTTCTGCAGTAAGTCTGTAACGCTTCAATACACGCTTTAACGTACGACTGCTCAAGATGATCCCGTGCCTTCGGGCAAGACAAAACAAGATTTTCCTTTGTTTTGAAACCAAGTTCGAAATAAACCAAACCAGTTTATCCCACTTCATCTTACTCTAACACCATACATGAGAACCATGACAGGCTCAATATGACTGTTGAGATATCATGAACCAATCTATAACCATTCGCCGCGGCGAGATAGTAACTCGCCGCGGCGAGATAGTATTTCGCCGCGGCGAGATAGTATCTCGCCGCGGCGGAGATAGAACTCGCGCGGCGAGATAGTAACTCGCCGCGGCGAGATAGTAACTTCACATTTTTTATTTGGTTGTGGGGCCCCTTTAACGCTTCCGTACATAACAGCATCAAACGCACATGGATAATAAATTCAAACATCTGAACTTACATAAGCCATTGAAATAAAAAATTTGATAACATGTACATGCAGGCAGGTTAGAAATTATTTTATGAGAGCAAAATAGGAATTCAATGATACAGTCGTAACGCCTCATAAATTGAAATGCATTGAAATGCATGCTATTCAGGAATACAAGAGTAGGCTATTATGAATATATCATTAAATAAATTACATAAGTTTATGGATACTTATAGTTATTTAAATTAATCTCTTAAATTATCACAGCCGCGAATTCAGAAAAGTGATTTAGAGCGACACTTACTGACGTTGGTCAAATTATTAACTATTAATTTTACCACTCTTTTATTTAAATGTACTTTTTATTAAATAATCATAAAGAACAATATGTCAATGCCCACACTTCATTCCTCGTTAAAGCAAATTTGGCCCATTAATTAGTGTCTAATTAGACCGTGTGTTTAAAGGGACAAACACTCGAATGTGTCTGTTTCTCTTTCAAGTTTCTTTCTCATTTTTTGTACGAAAAGGGGTTCGGCAAATTTAAACAAAATGTACCAAATATCTCTTAGAAATATTAATTTTTATTGGATAATCATAAAGAACATGCCCACACATAATTTACGTTAATGCAAAATTTGCCCATTAATTAGTGTCTCAATAGACCGTGTTTAAAGGGTCAAACAATGGAATAATGTAATGATCTCTCTGTGTTCTATAATAAATTTGTTTTACTGGGAAGGATATGTCCCATATGGTATCTACCATTGTTATAACCCGAATTAGAGAGCTTACTTAGCACCACATTCTGTTTCAAACATGTTACTCCGTCTGACACAATTTCTTCCAGAAAACTTGGAATGAAAATTTAAAATTGAAATGGAAAGATCATCAGCTGATACAGATATGACCAGTTTTGACATATTGTAGCGTAAGTCAGGCTAATTAATCGTAGCAGATAGAGGGCGCGCGACTAGCGGCGCGAGCTGCTGCGGCTGCGTGCGTGTACGTAGTGCATGAGACGGATCATTGCGGCGCGCAGCTGGCACCGCATCACAAGCGGCAGTGTGAGCCAAGCCCTTGGATAGGAAGGTATGTCCTGCGAGCGCGTCGGGCATGCGAAGTTTAGTTATCGAAGCTAGGAATTCCATTACGCCATTTAAACGGCGCATGTATGGCGATGATGGTTTGTCCTTTGCCGTTTGCGCTGTCAACGGCGTATAGTCGCGTCGTGCCGGCGCATAGTCGCGTCGTGCCGTCGCATAGTCGCGTCGCCGTCGCATAGTCGCGTCGTGCCGTCGCATCATCGCGTCGCGCCGTCGCGTCGCCGTCGCATGGTTTTGCATCGCTTGTATAGGGTCGTCGCATTGTCGCGTCGTGCCGTCGCATTGTCGCGTCGTGCCACGCATAGTCGCGTCGTGCCGTCGCATTGTCGCGTCGTGCCGTCGCATAGTCGCGTCGTGCGCCAGCCGCATAGTCGCGTCGTGCCGTCGCATTGTCGCATTGTCGCCCATGCTTGATTAATGGTCCTTAGCCGCTTACGCCGTCAACGGCGCATAGTCGCGTCGTGCCGTCGCATAGTCGCGTCGTGCCGTCGCATTGTCGACATGTCGCCCTGTACCACCAGTTTGACCGAATTATCCAGTGCTTGCCAATAGGTGGCGCTGTCTTTACTCAGAGGTACTCTTGGTTTTTCCCCTATGACGACGAATAAGTCTCAAAGACAAAGTAAAATATGATGTATTTTACGCCAGTTAAGTCTGGAACAGTTGATACAGGAGTTTGAAGAGTACGTTCATGTTACTATGTACTTGTTATGTAGTTTATTTAAAGGAAATTGGTCGTGGGTAAATGTTGTTAAGGCTTAACCCAGGCCTTTCCTAGACGTATGAATGTTGGGACCGTTAGCCACTAAGGCCAAGAGAATGGAAAGTCATTGATTTGCGTCCGGGGAAATTTTGAAACATGACGCTTTTTCATTATTCATTATTCATTATTTCCATTGATCATTAATAACAGCGCAATCACAGGATGTTTCTTCTAATTCAGGCACGTACGCGCATCATTATATGTGCGGGCCGGCAATACGCCAGGCATAAGACGGGAAAGGCTCAACAGCGAACGTGTTGTGCATGTGAAGGCGGTACAGTTGCAGGTGCGGAATGGACGGAGTTTAACATACGAGTCTTAGCGCCGATGCGACCTTTTTGTTAACGACGTACGCGGGATTAAAAGAACATGCTACTGATCATTTATACCACTATAGCGCACATACTGGTGGAAATTTGGCAAAGCTTCGTTTTACTGATGGTGATGATTTGAAACTAAATTTGTTTGGTGAAAATACCTTTTTGTGCAAATAATGATTTTTTTGGCAAATAATGAACAATTTAGGCGGTAGCTTGGGACATGCGGGCGGTGGACGCAAAACTATGACTTTCATTCTCATGGCTTCAATTTCACAAAGACAGTCGTTTTCCCGCTTCCGTATTTTTCCGGTTCTGGATAGCCGCAAATTAAAAAAACTGTTTACAAAGTATATGCCTAAGAAAGTAACATGAAAGTCATAAAAGTCGTGAAGAGTTGGCGGATTTCACGTAGCGCCGTACTGGCTACACAAAACGCCATATTTCCCATGATGCATTGAGAATGTCGAAAAGAGCGATGAAAAACTTCTCTCCAAGGATAGAAATTGTTATTTTGGACGAAATGTCTCGGACAAAACCACTGTGCAATCGTTTTCCCGGTTCTTGATAGCTCTTAGTTTGCTTTAAATTGCAATAGTCCACGAACAATGACTGTTTCGGTCAAAATTAATACTGTCAGACTGTCTGGTCTCTGTGACTGTTAGGATGGTAATATTTTAGAAAGAGGCAGTATACGATCGCTACTCGCACTCTTCCTCAATTTTAAACTCCATTAGCCGTTTGAAGCAAACTCAGTAAACTATCAATTGTTTTCTGGAAGCGACATGGATTAACATGTTAAATAGATTTTTAATTTGTAGCTATCCAGAACCGCAGTGGAATTACCCTTTAGTGGCTAACGGTCAACATTCATACGTCTAGGAAAGGCCTAGGTTAAGTTTTTACCAACATTTTTACCCTTTTTTTGACCGATTTCCTTTAAATAAACATGTGCAACAAGTACATAGTAACATACCCCGTTCTCTTCAAACTCCTGTATCAGCTGTTCCGACCCAACTGGCGTAAATAACATCCATCTTTTTACTTTGTCTTTTGAGACCTATTCGTCGTCGCGGGAAAAGGTAAGTATACCCTGAAGCCAAGACAGCGCCACCTATTGGCAAGCACTCGATAATTCAGTCAAACTGGTGGTACGGGGCGACATCGTGATTCATGCGACGGCACGACGCGACAATGCGACGGCACGACGCGACGGCACGACGCGGACAATGCGACGGCACGACGCGACAATGCGACGGCACGACGCGACGGGCATCGACGCGACAATGCGAGGCACGTCGCGACTATGCGCCGTTGATTGCGCAAACGGCTAGGGGACTGTAAACCATTCACGCCATACATGCGCCGTTTAAATGGCAGTAATGGAATTCCATACGAAGCTGAGCTGGGGTCGGCATACGGAACCCAAATTATGAGGGTTACTGGAGCGCAGCCACGGGGACTACGGCGGAACGTGCATAGCGTGGATAAGCTCTTAGACGCCCGCGTCACAGTTACCGAGGAACAGTCGATAGCCTGTACTGTTGGAGTGAGGTGGACGTGGATCAAGGAGGCGTACGTGTTGGTCACTGGAGATGCGGATACGGCTCAGTGTAGCGTAGTAGGGATCGCGGTAGATATATAGGACCCCAGCAATTTCTAGTTAGTGACGCCTTTCGCATGCGGCGTTGTGTACATATTTCAAGGATTTGAGGGTGCTACATGGTGTTATTAACATTACACATCATTAATTGCAGTCACTTGGGGTCCGATGATAATTCATGTATGATTGGCTAAATGAGAATCAATTCATTCATTTGTGTCCTTGTGGATTAATTTGTCAGTCTTGCCCAAGCACTCCAAGATCGAACCAGGGAACAGTTTAACTTGTGTATAGGCGGTATATTTCCGACCAAACGGGCCTGCATCTCCCGGCCGATATTCAGCCATCCGAGCTCGGAAGATCCATCGACTTAAGATCACTCAGATAAATCATCTTCAGCAGTAGAGATTCCGCCACAATATATAGAATGTAACTTATTTTGTTCTTTTTCAAAACGAAAAAGGCTGAAACTTTCTGTGGTAGTTTATATACATATATTTATTGATTCTTTAAAATTGTAACTGTGTACAGGAATTTAGCAAAAGTACTGCCTTCGGTTTCTGGCCACATCCGGCTAACATCATAATCTGCCTCCCATCACGCTCCCAGGTGGGTCTGCATATCATATTCATCTAAGATAATAATACGTTAAAAAGACCGGCATCAATTAACACCTTAACCTTCTGGGATCTACATGTACTGACAGATGCAGCGTTAAAAACCGCTAAAGTTAATATAGTAACAGCCAAATAGACCTTGGCGTTGACGTCACCAGGCGCCTAATCTAATTCAATTACGACGCCATGTTAGAGGTCAACCGGAGGGCTCGTAGTACGGCGTCGTACTGCCATTGCACCACGTTTATAGAGAGCCTAGCTAGAGAAAGATGGTATCGTTTTTCTGTAGTGCTCCAATACGTCCAAATCAGGTCGACCAGCTGTTTCTATGTTTACATGACATTTTGTGTTATTAGGCAATTCGGCATGTACCTGAAACATCTATTGTTTTTGTTTGGTTTTTAGGTGTTCGGGTATTGCCCGAAACACCTATTGTTTTTGTTCGGTTTTTAGGTGTTCGGTATGTACCGAAACACCTATTGTTTTTGTTCGTTTTTAGGTGTTCGGCATGTTCGAAAACACCTATTGTTTTTTGTTCGTTTTTTTTAGGTGTTCGGGTATGTGCCCGAAACACCTATTGTTTTTGTTCGTTTTTTTTTAGGTGTTCGGGTATGTACCCGAAACACCTATTGTTTTTGTTCGTTTTTTTTAAATTTTTTTTTCTCCTTCTCCTTCTTCTTCTTCTTCTTCTTCTTCTTCTTCTTCTTCTTCTTCTTCTTCTTCTCCGGATAGATTGTCTACAAAAAAACACATACTTCCAAACTTCACATGAACTTGAAACTTGGTATGTACTTAGAACTGCACAAGTAGATGAAACACGAGTTAGAGTGACCACACTTGACCTCACTTCCTGTCCAAACCGAAAGTCAAAAGTTTAATATTTAAAACAATCTAGTTTAATATTTATAAAATCATATCTCAACAACCACAAGAGGTACATTGGCATTTTTTGTACCAGGTGTAGATTGTTAATTGGCGAAAAATATTTACACAAAGCAGAATTTAATTTGACCTTACTTCCCAGTCCAAACAGGGAAGTCAAAGTTTAATATTTTAATAAATCATATCTCAACAACTACAACAGGTAAATTCACAGTATTTGCACCATTGTACAGATTGTTAATTGTCAAAACATATTTACACAAAGGTGACCCTAAGTTGACCTTACTCCCGTCCAAACTGAAGTCAAAATTTAATATTTAAAAGATCATATCTCAACAACCACAAGAGGTAAATTGACATTTTCCAGGTACCACGTATAGATTGTTAATTGTCGAAAAATATTTACACAAAGGTGACCCTAATTTGACCTTACTTCCCAGCAAATATGACGGTGGTCAACTGAAAGCGGCTTGTTCTGGTTTTTTGTTCAGAATGTACAGTTTTGATTTATAGATATCCGGTACCGGGCCAGTGCCGGCTTCATAGCGGCAAAACTGTACGGTATCATCGGTACAGATCCAGAACCGGGCCAGCTCTGAATAGTACCGGCAAAACCATTACGGTAAAGACGGTACACAGCCTGTACCGCCCAGTGCCGGGTTGATTGCGGCAAACCATATAACGGCAAGATGGCACACTGCCTGGCCTGGCCCAGTGCCGCTGATTCGGCAAACCATAACGGCAAGATGGTACACAGCCTGTACTGGCTCAGTGCCGGGTTGATTGCGGCAAACCATTACGGCAAGACGGTACACCGCCTGAACTGGCCTTATGCCGGGTTGATTGGTGGCAACCATTACGCAAGC
>JAQQFT010000129.1:0-43851 GCA_029582265.1 Zoroaster sp. YZ-2022
TCCACGTTGGAAAGACTACCATTAAACTGATTGCATTTTCTTGTTACTTACACAATGAAATGACATGAAACTTTCACATGTTGGTTTGTGTATTATATCTTTATTCTTGCAATGTACGGATGCATTTACATATATTTTACCAATAGTGTATCTGGCTTTCAGCTATTTATTTACTACAGAATGCAATGACTAGATACATCAATAAATTGTTAAACTATTTAATAAAGTTAAAATATTTAACAACGGAGGCCATAATAGACGTGTTTTACCGTGTAGTATATGCATGATTCATTTTACCAATAATGTATCTGGCTTTATATTTATCAACTACAGCTGCACGTACTAGATTGTATCAAGAAATATCAAGTTATATCCAAACAAATATATATATAATATACATATATATATAACTTTGTAAAGCAACTTTGGGAGACCCCGTTATATTAAGTACTTCTGGGAGACATTTCTATACATGTTCATATCACCTAAATTAAACATCGAAATATTTACTACCCTATTGGCAAATGCTTACGAACAGACGCCGAGTTGTTGTTCACAGCAACCCTAGGTCTCAGAAAAGCTGCTTCAGATATAGCCAAATTTTGTTGATATTCGTGTCTCCTTACCGTTTTTTTTCTACAATTGGTACCTTAGGGAGACAATATCACCCTAATAAATTTATATGGTACCTTTGGAGACATGTCTCCTAATACATTTTATAAGCACTGCCACATATAATATCACTTAAATGCTAAATGATACACTCGTTCTATACAAAGTCATCCAGGTTTTTGAGACAATGGTGCCAAACAAGAAAATAAACGTCTTGGAGGTCCAACACGAACAATTACAATTAACAGTTTGCAGGAACAATCAGAATTAACAATTTGGCCGGAAAACATAATATAAATAAATGTCTCCTCAAGGTGACTTGACCAATTTCAATGTGTCTCCCAAAGGTACCTTAAAATATAAACTGAAGTGTATGGAGGAACTTAATTAGTGTATAGGTCTTATTATAATAGCCTTGTAAATCAAAAACAGAATATAATGTGACTTTAAAGCGTTGGTCCATTTTATAAAAGTATTATGGGTGAAGTGTCTCCATAATGTACTTCTCCAACTCTCAAATGTCTCCCAAAGGTACTTTGACAAACTGCACTGGAATGAAGTATGATCCATTAATGATATGCAATGAAATGCCGAGGCTTTTTACATGTTTGGTTCAGATATGGATACTTTTGGTCGAAAAGATTAATAATTAATTAATCATGAAAGCACTGCTCATCAAAACATTAATTTCTAAACAGCAAATTGCTCACCTGCAACTACAGGAAACTGAGCTCAAACTATTAACATGTGAATCAACTGCTTACCAGCCCACTATAAGATTATTAGTAAATAATACAACTCTGGACACCCTATACTAAGGATATCTAGTACAACGAAAACTGCTCAAGTGCATCCAGGTTTTGAGACAATGGTTTTGAGACAATTGGTACCTTTGGGAGACAATATCACCCTAATATTTTTATAAGCACTGCACATATAATATCACTTAAATGCTAAAATGATACACGAGCTCGTTCTATACAAAGTCATCCAGGTTTTGAGACAATGGTGCCAAACAAGAAAATAAACGTCTTGGAGGTCCAACACGAACAATTACAATTAACAGTTTGCAGGAACAATCCCGAATTAACAATTTGGCCGGAAAACATAATATAAATAAAAAGTCTCCTCAAGGTGACTTGACCAAATTCAATGTGTCTCCCAAAGGTATTCTTAAAATATAAACTGAAGTGTATGGAGGATAGGTCTTATTTAATAGCCTTGTAAATCAAAAAAAGAATATAATGTGACTTTAAAGGTTGGTCCATTTTATTTAAAGTATTATGGGTGAAGTGTCTCCAAATGTACTTCTCAACTCTAAATGTCTCCAATGGTACCCTTATTTAGGAAAAATATATAACATACAGTCGAACACCTTAACCCAATAGCACCTGTACTATTAACACCTTTATAACAAGATCCGACACGATCGATGAAGTCCAAAAACCTGAAATTGCAGTTTGCCCAAAATGTGAAATATTTTTGTACACGACCATTTCATACAATTTCACGGCAAGTTGTCTGCTATACCCTTGGTCGATTTCTTCATGGCAGTTTAAAGAAATTAATTTGACGGCGAAACCACTTTTTATTTACGGCAGAACTTTTGGCCATCCATTTTCACCACGGAAACTCCACATGCATTGTACATCGATGTACATTTGTACATGTACATGACGTGCGTACATAATTATGCGTGTATTGGGCTTTCCCTGCGGTGTGCGAGCTTACGGCACGGGCACATCACTGGTACGTGCGTTCAGCGGTCAAGTCGCCGCTCTAAGTGTGATTCTAGCGAAGTGCGAAGTTTCATTTTGCACAAGTATAATCTTAATGGAAAAAATATGTGCAACAAATATGTGAAAATCTTTTTCAAAGTGTATTTCGAGACGTTTACCGACATAAAGTAAATGTTTGGAAAAATTTAAAATTTGACTTTACGGTGTTTTGGCAATAAGATGATTAAGTCCATGAAGGTCCATGAAGGTCCATTTTCTTCCCCCATCTAGTTGGGGAGGTTGTCGCACATCTTACGTCAAGTTTTTCGCAATTTTACGTTCGGTTCTCATTTTATGCCAAAAAGCAAAAAATTTTATTTTGTGTTTTGGCAATAAGAGATGATTAAGTCTAAAACTCACTTTTGTCCATAAAATTTGAAATTTTCCATGAAAGTCCATTTTCTTCCCCATCTGGTTGGAGAGGTTGTCGCGACATCTTACGTCAAGTTTCGTGCAATTTTATGCGTCGAAGTTCTCATTTTAGGCCAAAAGCAAAAAATTTGATTTTGTGTTTTGGCATAAGATGATCAGTCTAAAACTCACTTTTGTCCATAAAATTTGAAATTTTCCATGAAGGTCCATTTTCCCCATCTGGTTGGAGAGGTTGTCGCGACATTCACGTCAAGTTTCATGCAATTTATGTTTGGTTCCCATTTTAGGCCAAGAAAACAAAAAAAATTTTTTTGTGTTTTGGCAATGAGACAAGTAAGTCTAAAACATCACTTTTGTCCATAAATTAAATATTTTCCACGAAGGTCCATTTTTCCCCATCTGGTTGGAGAGGTTGTGCGACATCTACGTCAAGTTTCGTGCAATTTTATGCGACGGTTCTCATTTTAGGCCAAAAGCAAAAATTTGATTTTGTGTTTTGGCAATAAGAGATGATTAATTTAAAACTCACTTTTGTCCATAAATTAGAAATTTTCCATGAAGGTCCATTTCTTCCCATCTGGTTGGAGAGGTTGTCTGACATCTTACGTCAAGTTTCGTGCAATTTATGCGTCGGTTCTCATTTTTGGCCAAAAGCAAAAATTTCATTTTGTGTTTTGGCAATAAGAGATGATTAAGTCTAAAACTCACTTTTGTCTATAAAATTGAAATTTTCCATGAAGGTCCATTTTCTTCCCCATCTGGTTGGGGAGGTTGTCGCGACATCTTACGTCAAGTTTCATGCATGTTTATGTGTGGTTCCATTTTAGGCCAAGAAAGCATAAAATCAACGTTGTGTTTGGCAATCATGATGAATAAGTCTAAAACTTACTTTTGTCCATAAAATTTGAAATTTTCCATGAATGTCCATTTTCTTCCCCCCTCTGCTGGTTGGAGGTTGTCGCGACATCTTACGTCAAGTTTCGTGCAATTTTATCGTCGGTTCTCATTTTAGGCCAAAAGCATAAATCAATTTTGTGTTTTGGCAATCATGACGAATAAGTCTAAAACTCACTTTTGTCCATAAAATTGGGAAAATTTTTCCCTGAAGGTCCATTTCTTCCCCATCTGGTTGGAGAGGTTGTCGCGACATCTTAGCGTCAAGTTTCGTGCAATTTTATGCGTCGGTTCTCATTTTTGGCCAAGAAAGCAAACAAAATTATTTTGTGTTTTGGCAATGAGACAAGTAAGTCTAAAACATCACTTTTGTCCATAAAATTAGAAATTTTCCATGAAGGTCCATTTTCTTCCCGTCTGGTTGGAGAGGTTGTCGCGACATCTTACGTCAAGTTTCATGCAATTTTATGTGTCGGTTCCCTTTTAGGCCAAGAAAGCATAAAATCAATTTTGTGTTTTGGCAATCATGATGAATAAGTCTAAAACTTATTTTGTCCATAAAATTTGAAATTTTCCATGAAGGTCCATTTTCTTCCCCCATCTGGTTGGAGAGGGTTTTCCGACATCTTTCGTCAAGTTTCATGCAATTTTTTTGTCGGTTCCCATTTAGGCCAAGAAAGCAAAACAATTATTTTGTGTTTTGGCAATGAGACAAGTAAGTCTAAAAAAATCACTTTTGTCCATAAAATTAGAAATTTTCCACGAAGGTCCATTTCTTCCCCATCTGGTTGGAGAGGTTGTCGCGACATCTTACGTCAAGTTTCGTGCAATTTTATGACGGTTCTCATTTAGGCCAAAAAGCAAAATTTGATTTTGTGTTTTGGCAATAAGAGATGATTAATTCTAAAACTCACTTTTGTCCATAAAATTTGAAATTTTCCATGAAGGTCCATTTTTTCCCCCATCTGGTTGGAGAGTTGTCGCGACATCTTACGTCAAGTTTTTCGCAATTTATGCGTCAGTTTCATTTATGCCAAAAAACAAAATTTGATTTTGTGTTTTGGCAATAGAGATGATTAAGTCTAAAACTCACTTTTGTCCATAAAATTTGAAATTTTCCATGAAAGTCCATTTTCTTCCCCATCTGGTTGGAGAGGTTGTCGCGACATCTTACGTCAAGTTTCGTGCAATTTTATCGTCGGTTTCATTTTAGGCCAAAAAGCAAAAATTTGATTTTTTGTTTTGGCAATAAGAGATGATCAAGTCTAAAACTCACTTTTGTCCATAAAATTTGAAATTTTCCATGAAGGTCCATTTTCTTCCCCCAACTGGTTGGGGAGGTTGTCGCGACATCTTACGTCAAGTTTCATGCAATTTTATGTGTCGGTTCCATTTAGGCCAAGAAAGCAAAAAAATTATTTTGTGTTTTGGCAATGGACAAGTAAGTCTAAAAAAATCACTTTTGTCCATAAATTAAAATTTTCCACGAAGGTCCATTTTCTTCCCCATCTGGTTGGAGAGGTTGTCGCGACATCTTACGTCAAGTTTCGTGCAATTTTATGACGGTTTCATTTTAGGCCAAAAGCAAAATTTGATTTTGTGTTTTGGCAATAAGATGATTAATTCTAAAACTCACTTTTTTCCATAAAATTAGAAATTTCCATGAAGGTCCATTTCTTCCCCATCTGGTTGGAGAGGTTGTCCGACATCTTACGTCAAGTTTCGTGCAATTTTATGCGTTTGTTCTCATTTTAGGCCAAAAAGCAAAAAATTTCATTTTGTGTTTTGGCAATAAGAGATGATTAAGTCTAAAACTCACTTTTGTCTATAAAATTTGAAATTTTCCATGAAGGTCCATTTTCTTCCCCATCTGGTTGGAGAGGTTGTCGCGACATCTTACGTCAAGTTTCATGCATGTTTATGTGTCGGTTCCCATTTTAGGCCAAGAGCATAAAATCAACGTTGTGTTTGGCAATCATGATGAATAAGTCTAAAAAATACTTTTGTCCATAAAATTTGAAATTTTCCATGAATGTCCATTTTCTTCCCCATCTGCTGGTTGGAGAGGTTGTCGCGACATCTTACGTCAAGTTTCGTGCAATTTTATGCGTCGGTTTCATTTTAGGCCAACAAAGCATAAAATCAATTTTGTGTTTTGGCAATCATGACGAATAAGTCTAAAACTCACTTTTGTCCATAAATTAGAAATTTTCCATGAAGGTCCATTTTCTTCCCCGTCTGGTTGGAGAGGTTGTCGCGACATCTATCAAGTTTCATGCAATTTTATGTTGGTTCCCATTTAGGCCAAAGCATAAAATCAATTTTGTGTTTTGCAATCATGATGAATAAGTCTCAAAACTTATTTTGTCCATAAAATTTGAAATTTTCCATAAGGTCATTTTCTTCCCCATCTGGTTGGGGAGGTTTCGCGACATCTTACGTCAAGTTTCATGCAATTTTATGTGGTTCCATTTTAGGCCAAAGCAAAAAATTATTTTTGTTTTGGCAATGAGACAAATAAGTCTAAAACATCACTTTGTCCATAAAATTAGAAATTTTCCACGAAGGTCCATTTCTTCCCATCTGGTTGAGAGGTTGTCGCGACATCTTATGTCAAGTTTCCGCAATTTTATGCGTCGTTCTTTTAGGCCAAAAAGCAAAATTTGATTTTGTGTTTTGGCAATAAAGATGATTAATTCTAAAAACTCACTTTTGTCCATAAAATTTGAAATTTTCCATGAAGGTCCATTTTTTTCCCCATCTGGTTGGAGAGGTTGTCGCGACATTTACGTCAAGTTTCGTGCAATTTTATGCGTCGGTTCTCATTTTTGGCCAAAAAGCAAAAAATTTCATTTTGTGTTTTGGCAATAAGAGATGATTAAGTCTAAAAACCTATAAAATTTGAAATTTTCCATGAAGGTCCATTTTCTTCCCCATCTGGTTGGAGAGGTTGTCGCGACATCTTACGTCAAGTTTCATGCATGTTTATGTGTCGGTTCCCATTTTAGGCCAGAAAGCATAAAATCAACGTTGTGTTTGGCAATCATGATGAATAAGTCTAAAAACTTACTTTTGTCCATAAAATTTGAAATTTTCCATGAATGTCCATTTTTTTCCCCCATCTGCTGGTTGGAGAGGTTGTCGCGACATCTTACGTCAAGTTTCGTGCAATTTTAGTCGGTTCTCATTTAGGCCAAAAAGCATAAAATCAATTTTGTGTTTTGGCAATCATGACGAATAAGTCTAAAAAATCACTTTTTTCCATAAAAATTTGGGAAATTTTCCATGAAGGTCCATTTTCTTCCCCATCTGGTTGGAGAGGTTGTGCGACATCTTAGCGTCAAGTTTCGTGCAATTTTATGCGTCGGTTCTCATTTTAGGCCAAGAAAGCAAACAAAATTATTTTGTGTTTTGGCAATGAGACAAGTAAGTCTAAAAACATCACTTTTGTCCATAAAATTAGAAATTTCCATGAAGGTCCATTTCTTCCCCGTCTGGTTGGAGAGGTTGTCGCGACATCTTACGTCAAGTTTCATGCAATTTTATGTGTCGGTTCCATTTAGGCCAAGAAAGCATAAAATCAATTTTGTGTTTTTGGGAATCATGATGAATAAGTCTAAAACTTATTTTGTCCATAAAATTTGAAATTTTCCATGAAGGTCCATTTTCTTCCCCATCTGGTTGAGAGGTTGTCGCGACATCTTACGTCAAGTTTCATGCAATTTTATGTGTCGGTTCCCATTTTAGGCCAAGAAAGCATAAAATCAACGTTGTGTTTTGGCAATCATGATGAATAAGTCTAAAACTTACTTTTGTCCATAAATTTGAAATTTTCCATGAATGTCCATTTTCTTCCCATCTGCTGGTTGGAGGGTTGTCGCGACATCTTACGTCAAGTTTCGTGCAATTTTATGCGTCGGTTCTCATTTTAGGCCAAAAGCATAAAATCAATTTTGTGTTTTGGCAATCATGACGAATAAGTCTAAAACTCACTTTTGTCCATAAAATTAGAAATTTTCCATGAAGGTCCATTTTTCCCCCATCTGGTTGGAGAGGTTGTCGCGACATCTTACGTCAAGTTTCATGCAATTTATGTGTCGGTTCCCATTTTGAGCCAAGAAAGCATAAAATCAATTTTGTGTTTTGGCAATCATGATGAATAAGTCTATAAAATTTGAAATTTTCCATGAAGGTCCATTTTTCCCCATCTGGTTGGAGAGGATGTCGTGACACCACGTCAAGTACATGGAACTTTGCAACAATACATTTACAAAACCACCTACATGTACATTGCCACAACAGCACATAAATACAAAATGTATGTAGTCAGTTTGAACAAAACTCAGAGAAAAACTGCCCAATGTTGCAATGAATACACATAACCATTTTCTCTAGGGATCTTTTTCTTTACTTGTCCCTTAGGGCTCCGTATATAACTGCAAAATATTGCTTGATCTTTTGTAAATAACAATCGTGTATAGTAAAAATTAAAAGATTTTCAGAGGTCGTAAGTGTCATTTTGGAGCAGCAAAGAAAGAGTTTTTTCCAATTAAAATACTGAAGTGTCCTTAACTTCCAAAGTTTTTTCAGTCAATCCGCGCACGGGACGGTCCGATCCGGTGGTACCTGCTAGCGGTACTAGTACTATACGTGTACATATCATATAGCACAATATCCATATTGCACGGCACTGCGGTAGTCTGGTACCGGTCGTGCTACGTACGAACGTGAAGCCGCGCGGTCGGGGTAGACTTAATCTAAGGCATCCTACATATAGGGTGCTTTTTAACAATCTGTTGTATATTTTAGAAATACACGTATATTTTTCCAAATTAATGAAATTCGATTCCAAATTACTTCATTAACACATATGATGCAATCTAATGAAAGTATATATATACAGGTTTTTTATAATCGGGCAAAAACTGAATGTCTCCGTGTTACTTCTCATCTGCAGTAGTATACCCCCAAAATCGACCCTCCTTTACTCAGACATGAAAACCCCACGGTCGTATGGAAATGTCCACAACCTTACCCGGGCCCCTCAACCAATAGCAGTGCGTAATGTATTCCTCTGTACTTAGACTCGGAGCTGAGGGTGAAAACATTAGGGGACACAAAATTGTCTCCTTAAGTGTGTCTCCCAATGTACTTCTCAACCACGAAATGTCTCCGAAGGTGTCATTAACGCTAAATATATATATATATATATATATATATATATATATATATATATATATATATATATATATATATATATATATATATATAATATATACATATATACATTTATATACATATATAATATATATATAAAAATATATACATAAAACATATATTATATATTTTATATATATATATATATATATATATATATATAAAACATATATATATATATATATATATATATATATATATATATATATATATATTTTTGTCTAAAAAATCAGATTGAAATGTTCTTTTTTTTATTGAATAAAAAAAAAAAAATGGTTGACAATGAATTCATTTGTTTGTATTCATTACGAAATTTATATAATAATAGGATTTTAATTTACAAGACTCCCACATGTACATTTTCCCCCTGCTCATCAGTAATAAATCATTCCTGAAACCATCTCACCCCCCAGGGGTATACAGCTAAATTTCCCCAACACAAAAACCCAAACCCCCCCCCGGTCCATTTACTTTTAAAATTTATGTCATCATAAATATTTATCACATCTGCCTTAAATATATTTTGGGAAAAAAATGGCACAAAATATTGTTTAAAGCGGTAATTTATTAAAGCGGTAAAGTTTTCACTTTTTCTTGTACTGAAGACTTTTATCCCAAAAAAAAATTAAAAGAATTTTATGGGAAAAAATTTTTTTCCAAAAATGGGGACAAATACCAAAGTTTGATGGTTTCATTGATAGATCGCGTCAAACCGAAATGCCTACTAAGTTCCAAAAAAACCCTGTTGAATACAAAAAATACAATGGCCCCTTTCCCCCTTCCCAGGTCTGAGACGAAAAGAAAGCCCAGGCTTGATAACCAAAATATTTGAAAACCCAATAAAAAAATATTTTTTGTAATGAAAAAATATATTTAAGGTAATGAAATTGAGAAATGTTTCAGAAAACTTAAAAAAACATAATCACGTGATTTTTAAACAAGGATTTTTAAAAAAAAATACATTTTAAGATTTGGTTTTAGTTCCCCTAATTTTTTCCCGTCAAAGTTTTTATTGTTATCTAAATTTCTCGGGAAACCAAAATAAATTGGCAAAAAAAAACCTTCTTAAAATATTTTAATAGTGAAAGATTGACTTTAGAAAAAAAAACCCATTAAAATACAACAGTTTTGGGGTGGGGGGTGTTCATCTGTAGACTTGTGTTTCGGGCATGATCGCAAAAACGCGCACATGCCCCCCTGGACATGGCTCCCCCCGGAAAAACTGCTCAGTCATCAGGCTAAACTAGGTGAGGTTACCGGTGGTTCTTATCATCGAACATCTGTCCCCATCACACGCATTGTTGTACTGAGATGGGGATGCATGTTTGGAATACTATTAAAAGTTGGCTCCCCCAACAAATGTTTTCCACCAGAAACCCCATCAGGGTATGCAGGGCAGGGCCCCAGTTGATGGTAAACCAACAACTGTCTTGACATCACCAATGGTGTAAAGAATGATGTGTTCTGACACTGCAAGTTCTGCATCTTCTTGCTGCTGCCACAATCTGCGCAGACTTCAAACACCCTAAAAGGTAACACTCTGATCAGAGACCCTTTCGCTGACAATTTTTTGGGAGCCCACCTGCAGCAGACCTTCAAAGGATATGGACCTTTTTGGGGATTATATCATTTTGGTCTGTCTAAACACCCAAAAGACGGGGTTTTATAAAATGTACCAGCACAAAAAAAAAATCGCCCCTATTACAATCAATGACCCCCTCCGAAGAGGGTTTGGGAAAATTTTCCCCATACTTGGTAGCATCATATCATCTGATGCCACGATCAGTGCGAGGAAACGCCCGATCCAATCTGGGTCGGCGTTGGCTGGGGCCAGGTTTTTGACAACCAAAATTTTGTCCCCCGCCCCCGCCTGCTGTCCTTCCCACTTTTGCTCGAGACCTGAACACCCCCGCAGGCATATAAAACAACTGGAACACTTTCCCATTCTTGGGGTCAAGGGCAAGATCACATCACCCATCAAACCCCAACTGGGGATTCATTTTTGAGTAATGCGTGGCTGCTCGTCGTCCCCCGCTTTTAATCCGCCCATCATAGTACATCTGAAAAAAACAATTTGATTTTCCTGGGAAACTTCCTCCAGGTCAAAAGCCATCTCACTAAAGGGCCCCCCATACCCAATCTGTTTATTTCGACCTTGAAGATAGATTGCTATTTTCAATATATTATGTAAAACAAAATTCCTTTCCCAAAAAAGTATCCGAGTGCCCGTTCCAAAATTTTTGTTGGCCCCCCAATTGAAAAATCCCAAAGGGGATAAAATCAGATTTTTTTGATCAAAACTTGCTGAACGTTTTATACATCGAAACCGGGGTTTTTCAAACGCCCAAACTTCAATCGTTTATATTCGCAACCATTTTTACCACGACGTAAAATATGTACCGTAAAAACTGCGACGATATATGCCCTTTCAAATCACCTGATGGACCTTTTTTCCGTTTAAACGGAAAGTTCAAATTCAACACATTCTAACGAAAAATTGATAGGTTTTTTGAATATAAAATTGATATTGTTATAAAAAAAGATTATTAATTTTGAAATATGATTGACATCGCGATAATTTGATTGAACGGGTTGACACGAACGGGTGTGCTTCTTCATGCATCTTTGGGAAAGGGGGGGCACAGAACAAACAACCAAAGCAAACAGAAAGGAGATAAAGGCCCGAGCGAACCGGGGTAAAAAATTAGGAAAAATAAAATTTTATCCCACACGCAATTAATTTCCCTTTTATGTTCATTTTTCAAAAAAGTTTTAAAAATGGGGCACTGTTTGGGAGGCGTTTTTTTATAAATTAGGATCAATTGTTGGGAGTAAATGCCTGGCAATGGTCATCAATAGATGGGATTTCCACAAAACACAAGATAATAGATTTGAAAATATACACCCCCATATTTAACTACCCCTCAAGGCCCCTTTTTATTCGTCGGGGTCGTGTTTAAAACCATTTCCCCGTCATGCAATAATATTTGAATAAAATGATGCGTTTTACCTTTTTTCCAGTCCGTTTTCGCCCGAAAAGACATTGTCTGTTTCTTGTAATCCGTGGCCCCGGGCCCCTTTTTTGTAAATTTTACCTAAAAATGGTGATATTTCCAACTTTTTTTTTTCTTCTTCGGTGGCTAACGTTCAGGCAGCTATCGACATGTACAAAATGTGCAGGGCCCTTTTCCCATCTGGCATGTTCGAATTGATGGTCCCTACCCCATAGACAAACTGTAAACAATTTCCAAAAATGGTGAAATACTAGGGTTTGCCAACATTCACACCTCCCATCAGAATCGTTCCAGGGTTTTTCAAAATATAACCAGTATTAAACCCCTTTCTCCTTTAAAAAATGTTTAACATTACAGAATTGATTTTTGAACCTTTTCAAAATTTCCAACTTTTTTTCGTCGTAACTAAAAATGGCGGCACAACTGTCTTTTGGAAGATGATGAAAAAAAAGGGGAAACCCCCCAATGAGAGGACGGGCATTTTCGTTTGAAAATATGTTCGCAATTTTCTGCCATTGAGCGCAGTTCCCGATCCAGAAGAACTTCCACGAAAAAAAAGCGAAATCGCTATTTTACCCCTTTTTTTGAGCAAATATTTAAGTTTAATCAAAAAACATACGAAAAGACTAAAGTATGCTTTTTTAATCACTTTGCAACATTTACCCTTCAAATATGGTTTATTTTTGGTTGTCTCAATTTCCCCGTCCGGAAATTTCTCGGGATTTGACACCTACTATTATTTTAATTGTACTATAAATTCATCCCTAAATATTTATAAATAATAACGGAAAGAGTTATTTTAAAAAAAAAAAAGGCCAAAACTTTGAAATGTGTAAAAATGTGTTAACATTTTTCATATAATATATTTTTTTTTTATAAAACGAACAATTTGTACAAATGTCTAACGTAAACATGTTTTTAGAGTCGGCAAATGAACATCTTACTGATATCTTTTCCCAAAAATCCCCCAAAAATAGTTTAACCTCACTTGACTCTTTTTATGTGTCGTCATAAATTTTTTTAAAGGGAAATCTGTATTTGTCATATTTTGAGAGGAAAGGGCGGATTCTCATTTTCCCCGAACGACGGTCAACAGACGTTGACGAGTCGACCCTCCCTTCTTACCTTTAGTTACCAAATCGCAGCCATGTGTTTCAACTTTATCGTACATCGTTTGTAAAAAAATAAATTCTGTAAAAAAATATTTTCAAAGAAATTTATCAAGTGGTATATTTACATTAAATGGTATTGTTTGAAATAGTTTCCGAATTTTTGGGATAGTTATTGATTTTTTCCTCTTCCATCTTCCAAATGCACTGATGGGGGGGAAAGTTTAAGTCGGTGTTTCGGTTTTCCCAAAAGTGACCCGAGGCGAGGGCGATAAGACTGTGCACGTTAACGGTGCGCGTCTCAAAACCCTAAACTTTTTGAAAAAGGTGACCAGTGTTGAAAGTTTCGTATTGTATGCTTCCGCACATAGCTGCAGACGAAAAACTTTGCTTGTGGAATGCTCCACTTTTGCTGAAGGAAAAGGAAAAATGTTTAATGTAATAAGTAATCGTAGAACGTTTTTTTTAGGGAATTAAATTTGTTTTATTTTGCATTTTTTTTTCTTTAATAAAGAAACGTTGTTTGAATTTACGGTGCCCCTAAAAATCAAACAAGCAAAAATAACGATTACTTTGCATTGAAGTACTGATTATCTAATCAGCAGTCTAGTATCAACTTAAGTAACAAAGGAAAAATTTAGTCCCGGGGTAACGTCGGGAAAAATGACTAAAGGGGTGTGCTGATGGTGAAGGAGGAAAGGGATTTCCCCAGATCCATGTAAATGTCCAAGAAGGGGGGTGTTTTGGCCCTTCGTCAATAGGGAAGGGACCAAAAGCATGTTTCTCACGAGGTTCCCACATAAAAATTGGCAATATCCCAGCCTAACGTTATCTGTTGACTGTTGTTATTTTAGTAATTATTTCACGATAATTTTTTTTAAAAATAAAAAAAAAAACGACTATCCCACCGTCAAATACGGGGGTTTACCAGTGCAACACCAATGAGATGTATTTTTTGCGGGGTCGGGCGCAAGATGGCGTTTTTTCCCGATATGTCAACACGCCCCCTGTGATGGGAACCAAAAGAGTTGCCAAACGGCCTTGTTTATTGTTGTATGAAAATATATGACAAAAATCAAATCAGAAAGTTCAGAAAAAAATTACCAAATTTAAGCAGTGTAACCAGACATTTAACTCATCGGGGGGAAAAAATGTCCCCATGACTTTTTTTTAAATAATATCCCCAAAACATTTTTTGTCTATCAAAATTTTCTGATTTTTTCCGACGAATCTTTAAACCCCTAAAAAACTGAAAATGGGGTTCATTGTTAGGGCAACCGTTTATTTGAACGGGCCCAAATTTGTTGTGTTTTGGGTTTTGTTGTCAACTTTAAACTCAAACTGGAAAACAGGACAACACCCAATTTTAAAAGTACAAAAAAGAACAAAAAACCCCGGATTAACAAAAATATTAGGTTAGTTTTTTTTTTTCTTTAATTTTATATTTTTGAATTTAAAGGGTTTTTTGCACGTGTTTAACCTTTTTTAATTTTACAATTAGATTTAGCGAACAGTTTATTATTATAACCAACAGATTTTAAAAAATGGTCTGGAGGCTCTTTTTGTGGCCCAAAAGGGCGCATATAAGAAGAAGCGATTGTCACCAAAGGTTTTCCCTTTATTCAGGGGGAAAAGTTTATCTTTTAAATCCAAAAAGACCGATGGGGAAAAGCATTTTTTTTAAAAAGGAAAGGAGCGATTTAATGAATGGTTTGACGAATGGGGTATAAAAAAGTAATTCAGTTTGTTTATAAACGGGATTTATTCAACATTAAAGCAAAAATTTGCCCCCCATTTCATTTTGAAATTCTAAAAAAAATATTTCATGCCCCAAATATTTCCTATTTTATTTTTAAAGTTGTTGTAAATTTCAAATTTTTAAAAAATACATTTAAACATACAAAACGTAAAGTAACACCTTTTAAAAGCACACCCAAATTTCGTAAACGAAATGTTGTTAATGTTAGTTCGTATTATTTTGGGGAATAGGTTTTAAAAATTTTAGAGGCTCCGGGGGGCCTGAAAGGGCGCCGTTTTCACAAAGAACGTTGTCTGCAAAACCCCCCATTTTCCCATTTCTATTCAAGGAAAAAATACTTTTAAAATTACAAAACGTGATGGGAAAAGTCCTTTTCGGCAGAAAAATGCTAAGATATTGAAATGTTTTTTGATAGGAATGAAAAGGGTTTTGGGTGCAAATGGGCATTTAGTTTATATAAAATGACTTTTCAATCATTAGGACAAAATATATAAAAAGGTACTTCATTTTGACGCATTTTTCAAAAAAAAACTTATTATGCACGACCAGTATTTAGCTGTTTATATTTATTAAAAAATTTTTGCAAATTTATTTAAATTTTAAAAGATTTTTCTTTTTTGGCTAACAAAAGCGGGTTTTTGGGCAAAATCGGCTTAAAGTTTTTTTTTTGGGGTAATAATACATGTTAACATGATTATTGGAACCAGACCACCACACCAAAGTGTCGGGCTTAAAAGGGCCCCACAAATGGCAAACGTTTACCCCATTAAAAAAGTTGTTTAAAACACAACCGGGGAAATTCCAAACCAATGCAATTTTTCCTGCAGTTTGACATCGTTTCAAACAAAAATAAATAAAAAAAATAAAAAAAATAATAGACGACCTCTTGGTGACCCCGAGGATACCAGAAAAACCGAAACCTTTTTTTGGCCTTATTCACAAACTTAAAAAAACACCTTAACAGTACACAGATTAAGAAACCAAAAAATATATTTTTTTTTGAACGGAAAAACAGATTTTATTAACCATTTTTAAATTTAACCAGGGTTTAAATTAGATTTAGTGAACAGTTTGAATTATTATACAAATAAAATTTGACAAAAATTTTTAGGGTCTGTGTGGGCCTTTTATGGCATCGTTTAAAAGAGCAGGAAAAAAATATTGCAAAAAAATCAAAAGGATGATTGATTTGGATCGAACGAAAAGGTTGGTGACAGAATGGGGTGCGGGAAAATTGATTTGATAATTAGCTGATTTTAAACAGTTTATGTCCATCAATGATATAGAAATTGATACCATCAAGAAAAAATTGTGTGGTCATGTGCCTCGTTTTTGCCCATCGTTGTATGAAGATTATCCCTCAAAAGACCAATTGTGGGGCATGTGCCTACAGTTTGTGTTCATCCTGATATAGAAGATTGATACCATCAAAGGGCCTAATTTGCGGTCATTTTCAACGTTTATATTCATCATTGATATAGAAAAGGATACCATCAAAGAGACCCAATTTTTGTGGTCATTTCCCCGTTTGTGTTCATCCTGATATAGAAATTGATAAACAAAAACATAATTTTGTGGTCGTCTTTAACAGTTTATCCCATCATTGCAGAGAGAGAACAACTCTCTCTTTTGGCGTGTATTCAACGACGTCTGTTGGGAAAAAATTAAAGGGGGAATTTTAAAAACACGAGGTTACCATAGCAACCAATGCTAAATACAAATATTCAAAATCATCAAACAATAAGAAAACTAAAAAGGAATTAAAAGGGCCCCCGGTCATGATATTGGACCATTTTTAAAAATTTTCAAATATAAATTCGTTTTATTTTCAGAATCATTTGAGGACATTTTTAGGACACCCTGGCACTTTTGAGTTTGTAAGATTATCAGGGATGTAATCCGTAGGAATATATATTAGCAGACTATTGCATACGAATGCACAACGACTCGTTCATTTTTGTCATTCAACTAGGGAGGCTATAGTTTAAAAAAAAGTATATAAACTGCATAACAGAGTGATAAAAATGTATATGCAAAAATTATAATGTCCCTCATTTAATCCAATCACCAGAGGTTCAAAGCTCGGGGGGGGGGAAAAAAACTTTAAGGGAAGGACCAAAAAATCATTTAATCCCAATATTTCCCCCCCTTGCATTTTAAATTTCCTATTTTGCGCTTTTATCAATTCTCCGTATCCTCACATTGATTATCCTTTATAATTTGTCATAAATTTTTTTTAAACAATATTTCCAGATTAAAAAGGCACAAAAATCAGGGGCCGTTATCAGGGGTACCTTTATTCTGTCACTGAGTTTATTTCGGAGTTTAGGGGGTGACCTTTATTCTAAGGTGTTTATATTGTGAGGAGGGGGACCTTTTTCCCAAGGATTTTTAATTCCCAAAAATTAACACCATTAGGGGTTTTAACATCCCAGATTTTCATGTTTTCATTCATATTAAAATTCAAACCGAAACTTAAAAAAAAAGGGGAAAATTTGGTCCCGGGTTTCTATCCTGAAATACAAAGGGGCATCGATTATCGGAACAATTAAGAAAAAAAGGGGCCGGGTTTTTGGGGATTTAAAGCGTGGGGGGTTAAATTATTTATGGGGGGGGACAGCCTTTCATAACATAATGTGAAAAAATGATGCATATTTTGGGGAGAGGGGTCAATAATAAAAAATTAATAAAGCTTTGAGTCTTGAAAATTATTTAGATTCCCTGTTAGATTGCCAGCGTGGGGTTTTTTGGGATAATTTTCAGTCAGCTGGTGTAAATTTCCAAAATAAACCACAGCCACTTTGCACTTCTGGCCCCAACGATCCCAGCCATTGAAATAAATTTACCACCTATTTATTTAAAAATTTCACACAATTTAGACAGTTTGGGAAATTACCTTTAACTGTTGTCGAGACCCAAATTTTATTAAACAAAATCAATTTTTGCATCGAATCACGGTTTTTTACGTATCAGGAATTTGGTTGAATAAACGTTGCCCGCTTTGGAACGGGAAATAGCAAAAAAATGTTTGTCACAAGCGCACGCGTATAACGATCAACTTTCCCCAAAGGGGTAAAAACTACCTTTAAAAAATGTTTTAACCAAATCTTGATAACACAAGGGTACCGTGTTAGGAAAGGCACACGCGCAAATCTTCAGTTTGTCTTGGGGCAATACAAAATTTTTTTACATTTGAGGTTGCCGTATATCCCGGGGGCCCTTAAGAAATTGTCTCTAAATATTTTCTGCAATTTAAACTGACCCAAAAAACAAACAAATATGACGTTTAACTGGTAGAAACAATATATGTTAATTAAATTTTTGTAACCATTTTTCTGCTTAAAATTTAAATTGGCCCCCGGGGTCAACCAGCAAGCGGTTTGATCTAAACACCTCATTGCGTATTACATAAAAGGATTTAATTATCATTAAATCCGATCACTTGATGTAATTGATTACAACATCCCAATTCCCAAATTTTTGTTGTAACATATTTCAATAATTGATGTTGTACATTGATTTATCCTTTATTAATACAGTTAACTGTGATTGGTCAATGCTTTTGGTGAGCGGACTGGGAAAGGTTTTCACGTAAGCAGGGAAAGGGGAAAAATTTGTTTACTTGACAACACGTTGGTGGGACAAAAGAGATCGACTCCCGATTTAAGTTTATCGGAGAGAAACTACAAAATTTAAGAGATTTTTTCTTGATGCTCGTTAAAAACGCAGAATGGGTTGGATCTTAGGAATACTGGTTTTTGTATTATGTGGCCCATGCAATACAAATAGGTTTAAACAATCAGTCTTGGGTCTAGTTTTAAAAGAAGGACAAAAATTTGGTAACATTAAAAATTTTTGCCTTCTTCTGAGTCAATAACAATGCATGTTATTTTATTTTTTTATTTTATTTTTTTAAATTTGTTATTTTTTTTTAAAAATTTAATTGATGCTCGATACCATCATAAACTTACGTCAAATCAGTTTAAAGACAATATTGTCACGATCCCGTTATTCCCAGAATCGGGGCCCAGTTAAAATAAAAAAAGTGGCTGAACTTACGGCTCATTTATGCAACACAAAGGGAATACGACCTTATCATTGGGGGTTTTTTTTCACTCACTGTGGGTTAATTCAAACAAAACCTATTCATACACTTTTATTGTGAAAAATGTCCTTCAAAGAAAAAAAATTTGTGTTGTTGAAAATAATTTCGGTTTATTTTGTCCAGGTCAACCCGGTTCCATCATTTCTCAGTGCCGAGCCAGGATTTTCTGAGGTGTATGTAAAAACATTTTAAAAGACATAAAACCAAAAGAACAAACAAATTATTTAAAATATAGATTGTTTAGAAATACCAACTAGTTTTTGAATTTTCCCGGGCACGTTTATAACAAGTGGGGCGGGAACCTTGCCCCAGATATTAACCCTTTTTCCAATCCCAACAATGGTTATTCCAAACAAACCACATTTTTAAACCATCCCTGCATTCATTTTTAACACTTCAACATAAAATAATTTGAAACAGCCAACCCGGGGGTAGTTTCATCCTTTAAAAAATTTTGTTTTTTAAAAGATTTTTATTTTTTATTGTTTTAAAGTTTTTTTTTTGTTTTGATGTAAATAAACCTTTCTTAAATATTTCATTTTTTCATATTTTGTTGATTTTTACCCCTCGTTTTTGAAATAAAATTTTTAAAAAACAATGAATTGGGAAAAAGTTTGTTTTACAAAATTTTTTTTGTTATTTGTTTTACATTTTGTTTTTTTTGTTGATGTAAAAAAACCTCTTTTTGTAAAATTTGTATTTTTTCATATTTTGTTGATTTTCCCAAATTTTTTTATTGAACATAGAATTTGTAAAAACACAATTGTGTACAATTTCTGTTTTTTACTTGTTTTTTTTGCACTTTTTGTATTTTTTATTTTGGGGGGGGCACCCAAAAATTTGTTTGAGCACTGGTGGGGCACTGAAACGTTGGTATTCTTTGTTTATGTTTTCAGGGGGGAACTCATTACTTTGTCACGTCAATTTGTGAAAATAGTTTTTAAAATTATTTTAGTTTTGTTTATTACCAGTGTGTGTAAAGTCTTCTGGTTTACTTGTTTATTTAAATATTTGTTTTTTTAGGGGGGGCATGTACCTACATTTTTACTTTTTAAAAAAGTTGTACCCCGTTGAGAGTGTTGTTAATATGGACATGTTTGATTTGTTGTGTTAGATTCCGAAAAAATAACCTTTGTTTAAATGAAAACCATATTGTAATTTAGAGTGTTATTGCATTTGTTGATATTTGACCATTTGAACTAGGACAGATTTTTCAGTGTGGAGTGCCATGGTCGAGCGGTTTAGCATCAGATTTGTGTTCTGATGGTTTGAGTCGTCAGAATGTGGGTTCAACCCGACCGCGACTGGGGTACTTGTGTCCTTGACAAGACACTTTACCATAATTAGCTTCTCTCCACCCAGGGGTAAATGGGCACCTGTGAGCAGAGGTTGGTTGTTGTGTTGATTAGCCCTATATGCGCTGTAATGGCACAATTGAGCTGTATACTCCCAGGGAGCTGAGATGGTTTCAGGAATGATTTATGAGCAGGATGAGCAGGGGTAATATAATGCTCCTTGAGCACCAGTTTGGTGGATACGTGCGCTATATAAGTCCACATTATTATTATTATTTTTAAAGTTAGTAGTAGTATTGCAGACGTTGTAATAAAAGTAAATAAATTACAATCACGACGTATCAAAACAACTTGTGTTAATACAAAATAAATAATTCAATTTTACGGATTCAACTTATTTCAATTCAAGTGAAATTATTAAAACGAATAAACAAATGAAACGTTTAAAACAAACAAATGTGTAAAAATACCTAAAAAGTAATTTTATAGATCGATCCTTTTATTTTTGCAGAAATCTGCACTGTAAAAATTACCGTAATTTACGGCGAAAAGTTTGTAAATTATCGGTAATTACCGTAATCATCCATTTTCAGTGTTTACGGCCGAAACCCGTATTATGGCTGCTCCATTGCACGCTGGATATATCCAATATGTAAATGACTGACCTTAAGTTGACCTAGCTTTGCCTCGAATCATTTTCGTTTAAATATGTGAAAATGGATGATTTTAGCCATTTTCAAATAATTTACTGTTAATTTTATGATTAAAAGGCCATATTTGATGTTCTCTTCTATGTTGATGTAAAAAGTATATTCAAAATTTTAAATATTGAAATAGATTATAATTGCATCCCACCATGACTAAAAAGAGTTTCGAAAAGACAGTATATAAAGAACATGTTCGGTTTATTAGTAACTGAGAGGAGTGATTGAAAAGAGAAACCCGACACGCGTACGTATAGGTAAGTGAAAGACATTGGTACAATAAAAGTTGCATTGATTAACTCCAATATCTGCAGATCCGTCCCATAGTAGATGCAGCGTTCCGTCATGGATGTTGACAGCTGTGTCATATACGGTACCATAAAATATATATAAATATTCTACGTAAAATAACGGAAAGTTTCAGTAAAACACGGTAACCGTCATTTCGCAGGTCGTAAAAACTTAGAATTTGTTTTCAGTGTAAAAGCAAAACAAAGTACCGAATTAAATAACTAACATTTCTGTAAATTTGAATAATTGTTGCAGGTTGTGAACACAAACAACAGTTCAGTTATTTGCATTTAAAGGTTTGCCTGTATTTTGCCAAAACCATGTGGTCTGTTAATAATGATTAGCTACAACTTTTAAATTTTTATAATAAAACAGGTCTGTAATTATATTTTTACAAAACAAAGGGTTAAAAAATAAAAAAGTGCTGGCAACTCTGTTCCAGCACCTTAAATTCAAAAAATTTTTTTTACAGTGTATATAAACATTTTTTTTTGGGGATGCTTTTTTTTTTGGTGGATACTTTTTTTTGGATAAAGTACAATTTACGTTGATTTTATAATTCAATTTTTGCCCCCTTTCCTTTCTTTTCTAAAAGGGGATGGAACTATTTTTTTTAAGGTGGATGGGGGGAGGTGGGGGTTGTAAATGTACCCCAAAAATCTTTTTTCCTGCCCCTTTGAAATTTCCCCCCAAAATAATGATTTGAAAAAAAAAAATAGAAATAAGTTCACCTTTTAATGTCAAAATTTTTTATTAAATTTAACACAAAATTATTTCTTAATCATCAATGTAAAAAATTTAAAAATTTCAACGGGAAGTCTTTTATTTGAATATTTTAAATATGCTTAGGGTTTTTTACTTATCCCAAAACTACTCCAAAATTTTTTAAACAACACCACGTTTTTCGCCCCAACATTAGTCTCTAATTTTATTTTTTTTTTAAAAAAACGTAGAGGCGGATAACAAAATTTCACAGCCCTGAGCGGGGATATATCCAAAAACCTGAAAACAAAGGCTGTTTGTGTTTACGGTCGGTGAGGCTCCTACCGCCCAGCCGGCCAGTGAGGCCGCGCCGGTTTGGGGTCATGATGATTAAATTATATAATGACTGTGCACGGGCAACGGGTTTATGTTTCTTCATTTTTTTTTAAAAATTTAAAGGGAATTATTTTTTGAAATTTTTTGTTTTAAAAATTAATTTTTGTTAAAAAAAAATTTTTTTTTTTTTTTTAAAAAAATTATTTCCCAAACTTTTTAATAAGGGTTTGAAAAAAAAAAGCAAAAATAACAAAAGGTTTTTTTTAAAAAGGGTTGGTTTGTTTTTTTTGTTTTTAAAAATTTTTTTTTCCATGGTTAACTCTTTCTTTTTGGTTTTCCTTTCCCTTTTTAAAAAATTTTGGGTGGGTCTGGGGAACGGGTGGACAGAAACGTTCATGACGTCATGAAATTTGAATCAGCCTTAAAATGTCCCCCAAATTCCCTCCAAAGGAAAATTTACCAAAATTGGGCGGGCTCTCCTTGAGGATATTTTTTAAATTTTTTTTTTATTTTATGTTTTTTTTTCCCACGCCAAATTCCAGAGAATTCCAATGCAATAATCCACCCAATCAATTTAAAATTGTTTTAAAATTTAGTCCTATGCAAGTCCTTTCCCCAAATGGCAAAACAATTAAAACTGAAATTTAAATAACCCTTCAACATTTATCTAATTCCCCCTAAAAAAAAATTTACCAAAATTTGTAGGGCTCAACTTGTGGATGGGTTTTTTTATCCCATACTAACGATTCTAAAAGGTTCCAATGCAAAAAATCATCAATCAACCCGTCAAAATAGGTGCCAAGGACACTTTTTGGTGGTTCTGAGATTTAAAAATTTTGGGTTTTAAAAAGGTACATTTTCATCTCTACTGATTTTAAACTGTTTACGGTTTGAAAATCCAAAAGTGACAATTACCAAATCCCAATCTATAAAATTTATTCTCACGAAGTGACAACACGAACATATTTGTCTTTTTTTTTAAAACCTGGGTTTTTAACGGAACCTTTTCGATTGCGGCGGCGTATAAATCAGTGTATGGATTTTTGATACAATTTTCCCTTTGCGTTATGCAGGAAAAGTCTAATCGTTAATTTTGGCGCAAGGGGCCAACGCAATTTTTTTAGTGCCAGAAGTGAAATGGGTTTTTGGGATCACTTGTGGATATAAATACCGAAAAAGGAAAATTTTACAAAAGAGAAACAAACTTGTCGGCTTTGATACAAAATCAAAAAATTCAACTAGGGCCTATTTAGTTTGTCTATTAAACGAGGGAATAATAAACACCGAAAACGATTTACCAAAATGGTCAACCAAACGATTTTCAGAAAAAATTTTCCCGATTCATCATTTCCCAATATGTCAATTTAAAAAAGATTACTGTTGGGGTCCCTCCAAATTATCTATTGCTCTATGGGGCCAGGTCAGAGGCCCTTATCCCATATCTAATGGCGCTGAAGTTGGGGGGGATAATTCATCTGTTTATTTTTTAAACTCATTTTTAAAAACAATGGGTAGGCTGATGTTTGACCTAATGTGACTGGTATTTGGTTTTAGGGAAATATATCCCAAAATTTTCGATGCCACAAGCGCTTTTAATGCTGACAGCCCTTTTTTTTTAACATGTTGGTTTTGATGCTGATGCGTAATTTACCGGTAATTTAAGAAAACAGACTTTTTTTGGGTCATAAATCAATTTCACCAAAAGAACTGCTCGGCGTGTGGTTTTCCAGTTACTCCCCACAGATAAGTGAATTAATTTTTTCAAATAGTGGAAAAACCCCAAAATTCTCAGGGACCCCTATGGAACTATTTTAAAAAAACCCCCTTTCCCCTTTTAAAAAATTAAAGATGGCCCCCATTTTCCAAATGGCCCCCTTTTCTAAAAAAAAAAATTTTTTGAAAAAATTTGACACAGGGGGCCAATCTGAATTTTTTGGTATCAAATTATATTTTGACCATCAGAGGCTAATTTAATGTCTTAATAGATTCTTAAACTTTACAAGATGAATACCAGTTTCAAAAAAAGTTTTTGTCTTATTACACATAAAAAAGGAACGCCCAAACCTTCAGGAAATTTTAAATAACCCCTTTCCTCCTATTAACCATGTTCAATTATAAAAATCGCGTTCAAAAGGACCTTTCCCATTTGGTAAAAATATTTTTGTCTTTGAACTCATGTTATTCTTTCGTTCTGTTCCACTGTTGCTTCCATAGAATACAAAATGACAGTATTTTCAGTCCCCAAATTTAAGCTGCAAAAGCTGTGCAGGACAAAAAAAACAAAGACTTGCACCTGCCAGGGCATTCGGTCTTAACCACCCGTGGCAACTCTGTGCAAGGGGTGGAAGCGTTGTCCGAATATCCCCATGTCACCTTGTTTCTTCCACCCCAGTCAGCGGATTTGGGGTTTCTCGCACCCTTGCCGGGCCCCCATATGCAGCCTGCCGGGAGGCGGCACGTTTCATGC
The DNA here is from genome assembly GCA_029582265.1 of Zoroaster sp. YZ-2022. Taxonomy (NCBI): domain Eukaryota; kingdom Metazoa; phylum Echinodermata; class Asteroidea; order Forcipulatida; family Zoroasteridae; genus Zoroaster; species Zoroaster sp. YZ-2022. Next base: position 24,656 of record JAQQFT010000129.1, read on the forward strand.
TAATGGTTTCAAAAGGCCCTTTTGCTTTGAGCAAACATGCCCAGCCTTCATCATCAATTCCTGAACTGAAAGGACCTTCTACAGGACAAAAAATTTTTCCGGGACCTTCAGGTTTTCATCTTCAACTTGGGGTCACGGTTTCATGAAGACATCGGGGGCCCAGGGCATCTCCCAGGTATGCCATGCAGTCTTCTTCCTTTCCCAAAAAGGCTGCACAACATACAACCAGTGGCTGGAAGAAGAGAATCCGGTTTTCTCTGGTCCAACGGGGAAAAGTCATGTAGGGGAATCCACCTCAGGTTCTGCCCTTTAAATAAGCAATCCACATTTCCCCAGTCAAACTCCTGCAAGGTTGGCAGAACTTTGACTGCTATGATAAGAACATCTGTGTCACTGGTTTTTGATCATAAGTTTGATACCCTTTTAACATGTTTGGTGCTAGATATGTGTGTCCGTTTTCGGTTAAAGGAGTCACCCATCCAGACTGTTTTTTTTGGTTGCTCACATCATCTTCTTCCTTGGTCACGATCACTGCATTGGGTGTGCAATCCAAAAATTTGTCACCCGGGAAAGTTGAACATCAGTCTTTGTCCCCAAAAAACGGCATTTTGGGGAACCCTTTTTTTGTCACCTGCTCTGGCCCCCACCCCCGGCCCAGCTTTCAGACGGGATGGCGGTGACACAAACACAATGTCATCCTTTTGTACGGAAGATATGTTTGCTGTGGGAGAAATTGTCTGCTATTTTTAAATGTTTTTGAGGTTCGTGGTGGCAAAGATTTAAACCCAAAAGCTAAACCCATCAAAAAGATGACCAGCCTCTGGTTCAGTGTCGGGAAAATTAACATGAGCCTCAAAAGGCAGCGAGCTGGGATTTTGACGGTGTGATTTTTTCCACGTCACTCAGTGCCAGGAAAGACTGATTCTCATAAAAAGAACTCCTGTGGCACCCCGGGACCAGGGAGATGAAAGGGTTTGGAGAAGGGCATCTTCCTTCAGTACCTGTTCTTTGGTTTACCAGCACTGTTCTTGTCAAAAAGTCCATCTTGTTTTTTTGATTGGTTTATAAAAAGACCTTTTTTCACTTTCAGCTTTCGAATTCCTAAAGCGGGCCCTTCAAAAGTGTCCAGCAACCTTTTCCAGCAACGGGGGTGTAAGGGGCTGTGGTCTTCAGTCGGGTGGTTCCCAATCCTTCCCCCGAGCCTGTCACTTTCTCAAAATCCCTTTTTGAGCTCGTTCTGTCTACCAGGGCGCCACGTTCCTTCATCTTTGGCTTCATGATGCCTCATCGAGCAACCGGGTGACTGCCCGGCCAGCTCCATCCATCTTCCTGCTGATTCTTTCCCCAATGCACCACCGCCCTTTGATGGGGGGCTTTGGGGAGACATCAATTCTAACCTGCGGTTAACCCGGGCACTGCTCTCAAGTTACACGTCTACGGAAATAAGGAGCTCATTATCGGTCGCGCACAGGGGGGGGGTTTTCGTCATAATATTCATACTCTGCGGAGCCAGCAAATCCTCCCGGCGGACAAAGGCCCAAAGGGGCGAAACCCCTCTTATCTGCAGTAAGTTGAAAAAAGGTTGACTAGCCTTTGTTTGGATTTTGGGAGAGTTGTGGTTTTTGATACAAGTGTGAAAACGGACATGCCCCTCCCCCCTTCAGTATGTCTTGAAAACAATTATCTTTATTGATAGTTTCATTTTTCAAAAGATTTGTCATGTCACCACCCTTGAGTCTTTTAATTTCGAAAATTTTAAATTATATTTGGAAAGGCTTCGAAAATGTTTTTTCATCGGAAGTTTATTTTTATAAAAAGAAAAAAAAATTATAAATAATCATGATCAAGGTTTCGGTAAATTTTTTTTTTTTTTAAAAAGGGTGACAAATGTAAAAAATTTCCCAAATGTTTGAAAAAAGCATATTTTTACAGTAAAATTGGGGAAATGATAAAATGGGGTCCGCCGACTTTTTGGGAAATCTTTTTTTAATCAACTGTTTAAACCCCCCGGCGATCAGTATACTGATCGAAAAGGAACTATCACCCACCAGTTTTCTCAGAAACGGCACTTAATTGAGAGGTTTCACCTTTCTTTTTCGTACTCAAACATGAATTAAACGTCCTCGCTGGCAAATGGGAAAATTTTACTGCATTCAAATGTTAGCTCGTATGGCTGTTTACATTTTCATTAAACAATCGTTGATTTAAAAAAAGAAAAAATTTGCCATCCCCCACTGAGAAATAAAAAATGGTATTAAAAAAATTAAGGAATTTTTTTGTTAAATACATTGAAACAATGGTTTGACCCAACTGAATTATTTATTTGAAAAAAAATAAATTATCATATTCAATGATATATAAAACAGTTTTCAAAACAACAATCTGAATTTAGGGATAATTCTGCCGGGGGGCTGGTTTATAGTCGGGGCCGTCAAATAAATAATTCAATAATTTTTTAATATTAATATCCGTTTAATAATTCTTAAATAATTTTCGTCATTATTTTTTTTTGATCTTGGATCTACCGATCCACTGCGCAAGCGGGATCAAAAACCCGGATCCGGATCGTAAACTGTTTCAACCGTAGGGACTGAGTGTCGGGTGATCAGTCCGATATGAAAAAACAGCCCCCAGTTGTTCAAATGGTATCATAGATATGTAGATAACCTCGTTCATTTAAAATATGCTAAATATGGGGGTTATCTTGCATTTCTATTCGTTGGGTAAAACAGTTTTAAGGTTTTTTAAATTTAATAGTTAGAGCAAAAACGTTCCCTTCGACGGCTTTGTTGTACATTTTTCTAAACAATGCAAAACTGCCCCCAAAATTCCGCGGGAAAATTAAAAATTGTTTTTCCTTTTTGGTTTTATCAAAACTAAAATTGTGAGTCATCGCCCCCCAAGTACCCCCCTTTTAGTTTAGATAATACTAAAGAGTGAACTGTAATACAGGAAATTAAAAACCATTTTTTTCTGGGGTTGGCCTTAAAAATAAAAGGGGTTTCATCGCTGATAAAATGGATCTATCTCTATCAATAGAGATTTATAATGAAATGGTAAAATATTGACCCTATAAAAAAAAATTTTTTAGATACATTTTTTCCCAAATTTCCATATTCTGACCATAGAACCAATTGCAGGGAACTCAAATTTCAATTCGGGGATAAAAGTATTTTAAATGTTTTCAAATTCGGGCATACAAAATTGTTTCAATATTTGATAACACACACTTCCCTTAATTTTGAATAATCCATTTTGTATTTTGCTCAGTGGGGTGATGGCAAATTTTTTGTCAACTCAACGATTGCTTTAATGAAAATTAAACCATATGATACCTTTTTAAAAATCAGTTTTTAAGTATTCTGCCAGAGAGGACCTTTAATTCTGTTTGAGTACGTTTTAAAGGGTTTGAACATTCTAATTGGCCTTTTCGGAAAAACGGGTGGTGTGATAGTTCGACTTTTCGTCAGTATATTGGATCGTTTCAGAATTTGAAAAAGTTGTTTAACAAAAAGATGTCCCAAAAATTTTTGGGGGGGGACCTCCATTAAAAAATGTTGGTACATTTACTGAAAACTTTTTCAAACTTTTTTTGAAAATTTTAAATTTTCACCCATCAAAAAAAAAATTTCAAAAACCCTTCGATTTTTTCTAATTTTTTTTCCTCAATAAAATGCAACGTTCTGAGAAAAGACATTTAAAACTTTTTAAAATATTTGCGTAATTGTCGAAATTTTGAAAGGGTGGTAATGCAACAATCAAAAAAACTATCAATTTAATAATTGTTTTCAATGACTTTAAAAAGTTATATTTCGTACTGTCTTGCAAAAATCATGTATTTTTTTGGTGGTCATGCCCTTTTTACATTTGTATCAAAAAAACTCTCCCAAAATAAAACGGGCTGCAATTCGCCTTACTGCAAAAAAGGGGGTTTACTGCCCTTTGGTCCTTTGTTCGGCAGGTTTTCTGGTCAGCAAATTTGAATATGCTCATGACGAAACCCCCGGTGACCCGTGATAATAACCCTCCCGTAAGGGGAATTGATATAAAAATTGTCCTTGTGGAACTTCAGAGCCGCTGGGGTGTCCTTTCTGGGGCCTGTCCCTGAGATGAATGGGGGAAACCACCGTATTCATTGTTGGCAAAAAAAGGGTATCATCAGCCAGTGCTTTAAAATAAATATCGGCTTCCAAGTCGGAGCAGGGAAAGATTGTCACCCATTGAACACTAGATTCCCGAACTGAAAATTGGACTTTTTTTTGCGTCTCCCAATTTTAAAACTGAGCCCCCCTGGGTTGTTCTTTGGGCTCTGTAGTAATTTAGGCTGCCTTTGGAGTTTTTGAGACTGCTTGCTGTAACCTGGGCATATGGCGTGTTTTATGATGCCGGGAAACAGACAAAGATTCTGTGCCCCGAAGGCTACACCTGCCTCAACCCCTGTCCCTCCACTGTCTTGGAGGAGTTCCCAAAGGACTTGTGCAGCCATCCATGAGGTCAAAACGATGACAAACTTGTGTTCCCCTAGTGCTCGGAAATGCCACTTATCTGTTGGGACCATGTTGGGAGGTCAGCAGGGTTGGGAAATTTTCCTGGGTTGAGGAAGAACCTGTCCTTTATTGTCCATCCCTGGGATTGTGGCAACTGAGTGGGTTTTCGCGAAAAAAAGGAAAAGGAATGCTGACTTCGGCTGGACCTCCCCTTTTTGGATGCGTGGTGGGCTGACCAAGTGATGTTATATCACCATCTAGTTCATGATGACTGTTTTTTAGCGTTCATATTCAATGTCAGTTGTGTCTCGGCAAATCGGGAGTTAGACCTTAACTTTTCAGGAAGGGTTTTCTTTTAAATAAGCAGGGGGGATGTTGGTGAAAAGTCAGAAATTCTGGGACTTTTTTCATTCCTTCTGAGTTGGGTGGTTACCTTTTTACCCATTGTCTGGGTTGGGTGCTGGAAGATAAATGTGGTTCCATGGAAAAGGGGGGTTCTGTTGTTGCAGTTGGGTTGTTCTATGTTGTCCAAGCAGCTTTGGGGAACAACCATTTTCCCGAACAGGTGGACACCCCCCATCCCACGTCTTGCTGACAGCTGATCTCCCCAGATGTGCAGGGCTTCAAGCACTCTCAAAGAGATGTGGACCATTTTATTTTCCCAAGTCTCTTTTTAGTTTTTCATAAAGACATCCCCTGAGACAGGGGAAAGGGGCTGTCTTCTTATGCCTTGAGTTGTTGTCCCTTTTTTGTACCTTGATGGTTGACTGCACAGCCCATTCTAGGTCGTCTTTGTCCAAATCTCAGTTGGGTTTTTTGTCCCCCCATGTTAATATACAAACTGAAGAGTTGATGGAAGTTTTCCCTCCCTTCGGAAGGTTCCCTCAAATGTGGGCATGTGGTCAATCGTTTTTTCCCAAAATCTTGGCTTTGGAAAGGAAAAAGCTTCAATAGTTTGAGGCTTGTGACAGGGCTGAGCCAACATATTTGTTGAAGCCGAAAGGGTATCCTCCCCTTTTGGAGCTTTAGCTCGAATTTCTAACAGCTTGTCCTTTAGTCTGGCCAGGAACCATTTTATTCCAGGACGCCCTTGCTTTTCAAACAAACCCGGTCTGCAAGTCGGTTGGGACATTGCGCTGGTTTTCGTCTCAACATTTGGGAGAAGCTCAGAAAAAAAAACCCGTGGTATACCCTTTTTTAGTGAACTCGCCCCCTTTTTCTCATTCTCAAGGTTGTGAAGAAACCCCTCCTTATTGCAGGTCGTTAAACAAGAACGATGGTACCCGCTCTTGTGCCCCCATTCCACCACTCAGTCTGGGAAGCTTTCCATCATTTGGTTTTAAAATTCACAGTCTTTTATCGTGCTAGTCATGGTTTTCCAGTTCAGATTTGGGGCCCCCCTTTACATAAAAAACATTCTCGACCTTTAAAAGGGGGTTCTTCGCATCTTTCGTCCCTTTACTGTAGTACCTGAGCCCCCTGCCCGTTTCCTTCCCGTTCCCCTTGGTGTTGTTGAACGGGTCGGTTTTGATGGACATGGTTTTTTTTCCCCCCTTTATCTAATCCTGGATCCAAAATGATTGGGAAATTTTAAAATATCTTGAAAAATGGAACATTTGATGCAATCTGGAGGATCATTTTGAGTACTACGAGTAGGGGTTGGGATTTGAGATCTTCATCCCTTGTCAGTCTGACATAGACAACATTTTCTCCCGTCAGTGTGCGAAGATGTCAATGGGCCAAAATGGGCATCTTTCAGATGATGAATGGTTAAAAGGGCCCAGGATTACCTTTCCCCCGGACCAAAATTATGGTGGGGCCAAACGGTTTTTGGGGTAAAACAGGTTCGGGGGTAAAAAAACTGCTCCACCCCCCCGTGTTCATCCGTGTCATTTAAGTCCCGTGCGATCTGTCCTCCGGGAACAAGCCCCGTTACCTTTGGGTCGCCTCCCCCTGGCATCCCGTCGATTCAGATACGGCATCTAACCTGGGACTACATCTTAATTCCCCAAACTGTGCATATGGGGCCTTTGATAGCATTTGGGAACCCAAACACAATACAACACTGTTGGGGTTTTGTTTCCAACCCCCCCTGGTTTTCCCGCAGTGATATCCCATTGCCCCGGTTTTGCCGCTCCTCGTTCCTTCTCTGACCACTGTTTTTGGGTGCTTTACCTGCTCATCTCAGTCATTTTGTATGTGGGGGTTTTTTTAACCATGTGACTTCATAATATTTTGGGGTCAGACAAATCCATCACATCAAGTCTCTCTGCTCCCCCACCCGTTCAGCCCCCGCGCCCAAAGGGGTTTTGGGGGGGCCATTGTTGCTGTGCCCCCCAACTGCTTGGGGCCCTAGGTGAGGTTGGGGACACTGAGGGCAGTTCAGGTGCCCTCCGAAGATGTTGACTTCAAACAAAAGCCTTCTACTCACCCTACACCCCCTGCAACACTACTACACATCAGGATGTTATTATAAACCATATTTTTGTCAATTGTAAATGGTAAAAAACTTTGAAATTTTAGGGCTCAAACAGCTTTCCATGGTAAAATTTGTTAAGATCATTCAAATTGGACTATTCTGTCCCAAAAGGGGAAAAAAAGTAATTTGTCTCAAGGCGGCCATCTTAAAATGGCACCAAATTGAATTTTATGGGTAACCTTTTTTAAAATGTGTCCCGGGGGATTCACCAATTTGGGGTTTTTTCTCACCATTTGAACGATTCTCCGAAAAATTCACTTTATCTGCTGGACTATACTGGTTCATCTGAGTTCATGTTCGGGATTCATTGTCCCGCCGCCTGATCGGGCGATATACCTCCTTTTAAAGCTGTAGCTAACCCCCGAATCACCAAACATTGGCGGAGAGCTCCGGGTGTTTTGCACTTACTATTGGTTTCAAAAAAACCTCCTTTTTTTAAAACAGGGTGGTTTAAAGTGTTCCTGTGATGTGACTTGTAAAAAGGGTGTGACAAAGGGTTTCCCCTTAATAAGTTAAGTTTGCCCAAAATTTTTAAAAAAATTCCAACTCAACGCATACGGTTGGGGGAAAAATTTGTTTAATATATCTTGGCAAAACCAGGTATTGAGCGTTTAAAAAATTATAACATTAGGCCCCACAGACGTTACTTTTTGATTTCCGGAATGACGTTATGATTTCCCCCTTTTTTGATACTGAAATTTTGATTTTCATTTTCAAATTTCTATTTTAAAGAAACCCAAAATTTCCCCACAATTTTAATGGATCCCTCCGAACCCCTCCAAATCTTTGTTTTTTTTTGCCAAAAAATTTTTCCCCAGAAAATTTTGGGTTTCTGAAATGAAAATTTATCATTTTAATGTATGGGAATAACAAAAAATTTATATTTTATATTTTAAAACAAAAAGAGATAAAAACAGCATCTTTCCCTGGGTGAAACAGCAGACCGTGGGCACAAAGGGGTCCTATCGGGAATCCCCAGGGGGACAGGGCGATCGGTGGGGAAAAGGTTTTTTTAAAGACACTTTCGCTTTCATGTAAAAAGGGACATAATTAAATGACCGCTATGACCATTAGTCACTGGCAAAATCTTTTCACCCCCATTAAAAGGTTAATGGTGCATCTGTCCAAAAACAATAGGCCCCGAAATGTGGGGAAACTTTTTTTAAATATTCAGTAAATGACCCCCGACCCCTGGGGGACCGTTGGCCAATTTTTTTAACGCTTCGATGGCATTTATTCCTCCAATTTTACCAAGTTTTTTTTGAAATTATGAATATTTTTTTTGTTGGAAAAATTTTTGGGCCGACCGTTCGACCAAAGAAAGAAATAATCTGTTGGAATACAAAATATAAATTACTCATAAAATGACCAACACTGTTTAATTATACTTTGTTCTTACTTTTAAAAACAGTTATTTGCATGGATGTCGGGGACGGGCTACACGGGCTCAAGTTTTGGTGTTAGGAATGTGGCGAACCCCCGTGACACTTGTGTCCTTGAGGACACTTAACCATAATTTTTTCTCCACCCAGGGCTAAATGGGTCCGGGGGGCAGGTTTTGATTAGCCCCCGAATGACCCGGCTTTTCCCCAGGGCTGAGATGGTTTTAGGGGTTTGGGCCTAATAGCCTTATGAGCAGGGGTAATATTGCCCGAGCACCACGCAGTTGGTGGAAAGTGCGCATATAAGTCCCCATTATTATTATTAATTTTTATTATTATTCGAAACCGTTTAACGTGCGGCAAAAAAACAGCGTTATGATTTGTCAAAAATTTTCCTTTTTATATGTTTATGGTAAAGTCAATCTTTGCATCCGATAATTTTTGACACGAAGCAGCAAACAAATGACGAATGGTTTAAATATAATCCAGTATGGAAAAGAAGGGGCGCCTTAAATTCAGTTAGTATCGACAGAAGTTTGAAAGATGGGAAAAACACCGAAAACCCTCCAAAAAGGTCCAAACAAACCATTTTTTTAGAAAATACATTTTTTACGATTCCTCATTTCGTTAATATGCGACGTTTAAAACTTGATTTTTCAGCCATATTTCTTTTGATTTTCAAGTTCCAAACTTGAAAAAATTTGGCATTTATTATCTCAATTATTGAGAAATATTTATTTCAAGTTTACTTTATTACCAGGGAAAATATTTTTTCTTTCCCTAAAACAAAATGAACATTGGTTGACAATGTTATATAATTATAAACGGGGAAACAAAAAAACAAACAAACAAACAAACAAAAAAACCCCATAGACACCCTTTTAAACGGAAAGCACTAGTATGCAGTGCCCTTTCATACGTCAGTGTCAAAAACTCAAATTATATGAATACTTTTTCCCCAAGTTTTTTAAAAATGCATAAGATTCCATCAAAAATACTGCTTTCTGGCCTTGGGGAAAAACCCGCCATGTTTACAATCTTTTGTTGAGTATATATGCAATTTTTTATATCAATTGTCTTTTATTTTAGTATTTTAATTAAAGATGTTATTGATAAATTATTGATAAGAACGGTCGGGTGGGGGCTTGGGCTTTAAAAATATCAAATTCATTAAAAAAGGGAAAATACATATATATATAAAATAATATATATATATATATATATATATATATATATATATATATATATATATATATATATATATAATATATATAAAATAATTTTATAAAAAAAAGGAACGTGGAAAACTCCGGTTTCACGCGTTTGCATCAAGGGTTTTCTGATGATCGAAACGCCCCGGCAACAACTTCCAACTAAATAATACCCTTTTCTTTTGGCATTGAGCCTCTTTAAAGATAACCCTTTTTAATATATATATTAAAAATATGGGGAAAACTACGGGGCGACAAAAATAATTGTAGATCAAACAAAATTTTTTTTTGATTGTTTTAAATTTCCACCCACTAATTAAATAGGGTGTCCATGAGGGAACTCACTGCGCTTTTACCAGCTGAAAACTCGTCTAATCCCCCTAAACTTAAAGGGTTTCATATAATGGGAAATCAAAAAGACAACCCCCACAGTCCTGATCAATTGTAGTGTTGCCCTAAGGCTGGAGGTTAAATATCCCCAAAAGTTCGGTTCCGGGTTCCCGCTCGTTAAATAAAATTAGATCCCCCCTTGGGGTTTTAAGTGATGTCACACGCTGGTGAATCACTTTTTGGCCAGCCAGTCTTCGTCGTTTGGTAGCCGCCCGGTAACCAAAGGGCCTTTGTGTAGATCTAGAGCTGTTAACCCCTTTTCCCGATTGGAGTCCGTTCCCTTTGGGGGAAGATGGGCCGAGCCCCCCTCGCCTGTCGATATCTAAAACCAAATTTAAATTAATATCTTTACAAAAAAACCTATTAAAAGTTCTCGAGTTTCTGAGGGCTACTTAATGTCGATTTCGTTATAAAAAAGCAATTTATTGCTTAAAATATACACCATTACATGGGGTGACCTCCTTTTCAAAAATCGTGTATCGTTTACGCTAAAATATACCAGTTTCTTTTAAAATGACATGGCTCTCTGTTTGATTTAAAGAACATTCTATGGGGTAGATGAAAAATTTTCCATAATTGGCTAATTAAACAAGTACATTAAAAATATTTACAAAACATGTCTAAAACAGTAGGTATTCTTCCCCAGCAGAATACAACGAGGAGATATGTCCGATTCCAAAAATTTGGGAAAAAAAAATTCGCTTTAATTGCCATTCAAAATTTGTGCCCTCCTCTTTTTTTTACATTTAAAATAAAAATCACTATTTTAATCATATTTTATCTCTGGGCGCTACGTTGTATACAATCTAAATTCTGAATCTGCTCCCCTAGCCCAAAAAAAAGCTCGCCTGAGTTTTCGTGTCGTTTTCCCCGCATGCCCACGCGCAGAGCAGTCCCCTATTCAAAACCCCCCCAAGAAAAAAAAAAAAACCCAAACCCCTTTTCCCCACCATTGACCCGCTTTACCATTCAACCTTGCGAGACATGCAGACTTTACTGCAAAATTGACTTGTACTAGTCCACGGTTAATAAAATAAAATAAAAAAACATCGTGACAGGCTTAAGTATACATCAAAATATGAAAAGGGTAATTGGGTAAGAGGATGGGCTAAAGGGGGCAAAACAGGGGGTATCAGCCCAACCCCTGGATCTAGCTCCTCCCATCCCAAAAAAAAATAAATATTAGTTTTTCACAACAGTCCGGGTCATTCCTCCCCCGATTATCAATGTCAAATTTCCCTCCCGAATATAAGGGGCGATTCGATACAGTCCCAACAAGGGGGGAAATTTTTACAAGGGTCTTTTGATTATAGTCTTGCTGTCATCGAAAATCCTTGACTATGTCCGAGACACTAAAAAGGAACCGAACTGGACATGTTAACATTTACACATATTTTCTCCACCAGGCCTCCATGAACATGCTAAAAACACTAACTGGCCCCAACTCATCTGCGTTATTTCAACGACGACTTGAACCGCTCAAGCAAGGCTCGCCCCAGAAATACTACTGCTGGGATGTCAAAATGTCTTATGGGATGTTGATCAGAGCACTGTGTCAGTACAACATCACTGGGCCATCTGATTATTCGTTAGAGCTGTAAAACCACTTCGCAAGAGATTAGGTCGTTATGTCTCAACTCCGTTTCCAGCTGATATCCTTTCTCCAATAATCATACAATGGTCTTGATTTAAACGTACGACGCCGGTGGTTCAAGGACTTCCATGACATGTAATTTGACTGTAGTTCCGGATGTCGGCTCGGTACTATTTTATTAAATGAAGTGTACAATATTGGTAAAAAATTGTAAATGCATAAACATTAAATATAAACATCTGGAGATGTAAAACTCATATCATTTGTCACTAAATTACGAAAAAAGTATTACATTTGTTCATATTTATTCTAATATGGAAAATTTATCACAGCCATGATCTATTTCAAATTTGTAATTTCTCAAAATACAGAATGTGAGAGGTATAATTTATAGAAAATATACCTCAACAACTTTTATCTTCAAGTTTGAGATGATAATTCGGTAATTGTGTAATGGAAATGTACACCCTTATTATATTTATCAAATTTATCATCTTAAAGATGCACAAAGAACATTTTATGAGATTTACCTTACTTAAAACACTGTTAGCACGCGGGCGTACACACATCATGTACGTGCCCTACATCGTTTTCTTCCCCTCCGTTACTTGGTATTAATAAATAGTGTATTCCACCTCCACAACGCAAAAGCTGCCAGAGAACTAAACATCTATCTGGCGGACTCAAGCTGAAGCACGCCTCTAATCCAACCTACCTGGAGTGACCCTTGATAGGACCCTATCCTTCAAGGAACACCTAAAAGGGACGGCATAAGGTTAAGTCAAGGAACAACCTGCTCTGCAAGCTCGCTGGTGCAAAATGGGGGCAGCAGCCCACACTGCGCACCTCAGCACTGGCTCTCGCATACTCTGCAGCTGAATATTGCCCCCCTGTCTGGTCCAGGTCACCCCACACACCATGTAGACACCCAGCTCAACACAACCATGAGAACCATAACCGGACCATCCGCTCAACACCACCCCCTGGCTCCCTGTCCTATCAAACATTCCCCTCCACATATCCGGCGAGCAGCAGCCACTCAAAGGATGCTCCAAAGGTTAAAACCTCCCATCTACCAATCCATGCAGACATCTATAACCCACCCACTGCTCGACTTCCATCTAGACGACCAATTTGAAGAACATCCACCAGCTGACTTCACCATCCAACTGGCTTGGAAAACAGAATGGGAGTCCAAGGAGGTCCCAAACAAACATCTGGTGTCAGACCCCAATCAACAGGTCCCTGGCACCAACCTCCCAAGGAGACAATGGTCTACGCTCAATCGCTTAAGGACTGGACATGGCCCTGCTTAGCCAAGCTTTCACAAATGGGGCAGTAGCCCCACTCCATGTGTGCTTGTGAGAGGAGCAAACATGGAACACATCATAGAAGTTTGCCCTCTCATGATCCAAAGACTGAAAGGAGGATTGTCACCTCCATACAGCAGACCAGGAGGCAACTGCTTGGCTTAGGACTTTGCATTCGCTAAATAAACCCACCTACAATTCCAGAGAATTTGTATAACCTAGTATTGATGAGTAGGGTGTTTCAAAATAATCCTGAAAAAAATTTATTGGTATAGCTCAAGATATGGCCCATTACAGATGGCATTCACAAACTGGCTTGTCCAGAGGTGCATCATTAGTAAGCATGTGGCAAACCTTCACGTGGTGCCCCTGTTAATCTTCGGAGACTAATTCACAACACGCACAACGCCACATGCCAGGGGTGGTAAAGGATAAACCCTCGGTCCCGGACAAGATGCCGAAAAGTTCGAGTTCTCAGCTAATGCGAAGGAATTTTCAACACAAAACGGAATTATCGCCAACTTAGATGCTGAAAAAAATGTAAAGACGCTGGGGACTGATGCCACCTAGAATACCTATGCACCTAATTCTCCACCCAACCCCTTTCCATGAAGGGGATCTAAGGGACAAGAAAATTATCATGAACCTGCTTTTCTGAAGGGGGGCTAAAATTCTGCAGGTGACACGGAATCCCCTCCAAATCACCTCATGTAAAAACCACCAAAACCCCCTTTTAAATGGGCAAACCCTCCCCCAGGCGACAAGGCGTCTTGTTGTCGGTGACTTTTAAAATTACCCCCGGGGGTTACAGTCCAAACAAATGGAACGCAGGGAGCAAGGGGTAAAAACCCATGACTAACAATCCTCCATGATGGGAAAACCCATCCTTCCAAGTACGCTGGAGAAGGGGTTAAACCCAGATCTAGCATTCATCCTCAAGACACCCGAACTTTGAAAATCAAGGGCCCCCAAACCCTCCCAACACCGACCAATATGTCGACAAGACCTGCCATCAACCACGGAAACCTAAACCAAAGGTTTCCCTTCCGAAAAATGGGACAGTTCACACAGCCCTTTAAACTGGGGTATCCAACATCCTTCCGAACCGAACAAATACGAAAAAAAACCCGGGAGGGAAAAGGCCCAAAGAAAAACCCCAGGGCGAAAAAACTATCGCAGGTCTCACCGAATTAACTAAAGATCAAAACAATATTTCGGGTAAAACATCCCATTCGCCGAAACACCTTAGAACTTGAGAGAGCCTCAGCCTCAATCGGCAACGAACGGAAAGAGGCTGGAAAGGGTCATAACCAACATTGACGCCAAACAGCAAAAAGCCCCCCAAATCAAAATCTAAATTGAAAAAGTACCCCAGCCTAGAATAGCTGCGTCACAACCGAGCACAAAGGGGAAGGGGCCCATTTAAAAGGGGGGGCCACCTAAAGGTAATAAAAACGGGACAGGGGCCCGGATCACGGTAAAGCCCGAACTGTTCACACTAGAGACCAAATGCGGGCCGCACCCCTGAAACCGGTAAGGCGGTGAGGATGGCATAACCACAGAGATGGTACAACATTTTGGGGGATAAAAAAAAGCGTGGCTACTATCCCCCCAACAATTGGCATCACCCTCCCAAAACCCAAAGATAGGGAAGAGCCGGGGGTAACTTAAACCAGAAAAGCCCCGCGCCCCCAAAAGCTATAGACCAAACCCCGGAATTTTTTTAAAACTCTACGAAAGGATGATCCCAGGGCGCATACGACCCAGTCGAAAGCATCTGTTTTTTGACCTTTTTTTTAACCCGGCCCCTTTTATGTTTCAGTCAAGACGAACCGACACAATATATTGAGGACGGGGTTTGGGGGAAAACACCGGCACAGTCTTTGTCGACCTTTGGCTGCCTTTGTTTGAACCAAGGGACCTCCGAAAAATAGCCCAAAAACCCTCCGGAAACCCAAAACAGTTCATAATAGAGTCGCTGCTAGCTAACCGTCGATTCTACGTGGAAAGGATGGGAAAAAACAAAGGCGGACCCGAAAAAGGATCCCCGGGGTTCCCTTGGCCCCCCCTTATTCAACATCTATACAAATGACCAGCCCCTACCAGAAATCCGCAGGTAAAATGCAGATGACCCATTGCCACCGTCAGACCCCTTTACCACCAAAGAAAGACTATCAAAAGCCCGACTACCCCCCATATAAAAAGGTGGACCCCATGCGAACCGAGTAAAAAAATGGGTTTTCCCCCTAAAAACCCCCAACAAACAAAAATAAAATAAGATGGGGGAACGCCGAACTGGAAAACCCTCCTCATCAGTTTACCTGGTGCACTTTGACGAACTTCCCTTTAAAAACATTCAACAAACGAAAACAAACTTTTAACAAGGGAAAAACCCCAGCAAACGGGCCCCCACTAGCGGGGAACGGACCCAAAAAATTGAGCGACAGCCCGGCATTGTGCTTTCCCTCGCAAGGCCCCAGTATGGTCGTGCCACGCGTCAAAGTGGACCGGCTGGGAAAAGGGCTGTGGGAAAATTTCCCAAAACCTAAAAACAACACCTTGCCGTCTTAGATTGGGGGTCCCACCACCAAAAATCCGAAAACAAATGCAAAATTGAAGAAAAAGCAACAAAAATTTTCCCAGAATCCCCCTTTTGGTCACCGGTCGCAAAGACAAAATCTCCAAAAAATCTCAAACCGTGGGGACTGGAACAAACCCAAATGTGGCCACAGGTGGGCGGGCAGGAATGACCCCCATCACAATGAGGCCCCCAAGGAAGAAACCTTGCCCCGGGAAAAACCCCAACAGAAAGGACCAACTTAAATAGGGCAAAGGGGAAAAGTAGGAAAAAACCAAAAACAACCCTTCAAAAGGGGTTCCCCCCAGCTCGAATGCCCTGTGGCGAACACCCAGACAATCCACATCCTCCGTGGATGTCCCCGGGGCCCCCTGCCCGACCAGACCGGAAAGATACCCCCTAAAAAGGGTGGGCATTTTGGGGCAAGAATGATGAGCATGATTGGGAAACATTGATTACATGTGGGCCCCCGTTTAAAAATATTCCTTATTTCAATGATGTCCCCCGGAAATTTTTTTTGCAATGCCATCTGGGGCCATTTTGAGATCCAGTTAGTTTGTTCTTTTTTTTTCATCTTTTTTAAACACCTACCATCAACCCCTCACAAAATTTTCTTGAATTTTTGAGGTGGGGGAAAAACACCCTTTTAAATTGGGGTTTTTTTGAACCACCCTGTATAACACATAGCTGTTGGAAAAAAAATAAAAAAGTTACCCCACAATGGATGCATTCACTATTGGTAAAAAATCAGTTCTAAAATACTGTTTACAATTTTTATATACAAGTTTAGTTAAATTTCCATTGAATCATACCTTGAGAAATAATTCCGTCTGAAATGATGTCACCTCCAAGAAAGTTGTGGAGTCGATGTTATTTTTGGACTTTGAAGACCCCATAATTAATCTTTAATTAACTTAACATGTACTTGTTAACCTTTCAAGGTGTTTTGTTAAGTATAAAGTTACACTTTTGCTAAAATGTTCAGGTTGATTTTTGTGTCTCTTTAAACTGGGTTGGAGTAAGTGTACTCACCATCTAAAAATCAATGCTCTATCATATACAAGTTCGAAGTACATAATTTCAACCAAAGCAATAATAAAAGAAGAGTTTCCGAATGAATGTCAATTGTTCTTTGTTAACCAAAGATTTGAGATCATTGTGGTCAACGAAATAGAGTTTGGTTGGAAGGACATTGGAACACCCATATAAACCCAGAGATGAAGTGTTGGAGTTCGAGTTAACCCATTCTGTTTTTCTTCTTTTGAAAATTTGGAAAATGCTATTCAGATGTCAGTATTTTAATGCAAAAAGGTTAACCATATTGACAATTAATGTTTGCAGTATTTCTAAAGCTGGAAAGAAAAAGCAATCAAAGAATGGAGTTTGGTTTTAAAATCTTTCAAAAGATTTGTTTGTTTTCCCAAAAAAAATGTTAAGAACGTTTAAACTTTTGTTACTTATATTTTTTATTCATAAAATAATCATTAAATGAGTGATTTGTTTTGTAAATTGTTTTAAAAAGGATATTTAATTTATTTCACTGAAATAGGCCACATTATTTAATTAAAGAGAATAATTAAAGATATAAGTAATTTGAAGGTTGATGGATTAGCATGAAGATGTGATTTTACAAATAAAGTGCAATAAATCAAATCCCGCAATTCAAACAAGATTGTTGTCATGTTTTAAATTATTTTAATAAGTCGTCGCGTACAGTTACCCAAATGTTGAGCAGAATCAATCGCCCAACTCTGGGTAAAAGGGTTTTACCATTATCTGGTTAACAAAACCAACTTGAAAGTCAATATACGCAACAGTTGGTAAAATTGTTTAAATTTAACCATTAAATGGTGAAAATAATTATAAACAATTGGTTTAATTTACCCAACGCTTGGGAAAAAAAGGCTTAATTGACCATTAATTGGTGAAAATAATTACTAAACAATTGGTTTAATTTTAACCAACGCTTGGGCAAACTTGAAATACTCAACACTTGGTTAAATGATTTTACCCAAATCGTTGGGTTTTACATATTGCCCAACCGTTGGAAGAGCTATGTTTCCCAAGATTGGGTAAAATGTGCCAACATGAATGGGTAAACGTTTACCCAATATGTTGAGTGAGTTGGTTATTCGCTCATCGTTGGTAAAAGTTGGGCATTTTTCCCCAAAATTTTTTCAGTGTACTAACTAGCATACACCGTGCATGACCGATGTGGACATGCATGTAAACAACGCGTTGACGGACCGAATTATGCCACCTGACCAGTTCGCCACCCCTGAATGAAGTCGTCCTCCCAATAAAGTCGCCCTCACCCCAAAAAGGGGGCGATGGTTGAAGATGGCCCATCCCGGACCCATTTGTTGACATTATTCAGGCTATCATTTTTAAGTTGAGTTTTGTAGGTCGTGAAGTGTCTGTATAATAAAACAGAACACTGGAATATTGTAATAAATGCTATTGTGCTCTGAATAAACTGTTTTGGACGAAAACTATTGTGGAGGACATCGTCCCCGTCATAAATATCGGCGGATATGTCCCCACCCTCCCCCATCCGTTCTCCCGAGATCGCTGCCCATGACTGCAGGGAGAGATGATCACTACCAATATTCAGTCATGTACTGAGGACTGTCAAATCAACAGGGCCAGATGCAGATGAAATTGGAAGGGTTCAAATTGTAAGAATATCGGCGGATATGTCCCCACCCTCCCCATCCGTTCTCGAGATCGCTGCCATGACTGGAGAGAGATTATCACAATACCAATATTCAGTCATGTACTGAGGACTGTCAAATCAACAGGCCCAGATGCAGAGATGAAATTGGAGGGGTTCAAATTGTAAAAATATTAATGTGCAAAAGTATCCCATTTCTCGAAAATGAACATTATGTTTGTGGCTTATTTTTAGAGGTTGGTGGGGGTGGGAACACTCTTCAAAAATGTACGTGCCCAAAAGCAAATAAGGAGTACGCAGCCTCATTCCCATCCAATGGCGTAGCTAAGGGGGACAAGGGTGGCTGGCCGACCCCAGCCGAATTTTTGAGGAAATATCGAAATTTTGGATTTTGGGAGAAAACATAATAAGTAAGGAGAAGAAAGAAAATATTTTACTTAAGATTGTTGATTAATCTGACAGCCAATAATTCCAACGAATTTATCAATTTATCCGACAGCATTTAAATTCGCCAGATAATAATAACCAAATGTATCGGTCTAGGCCTACTACTAATTGCTTGTAATATTGGTCCAATCAGTAGCATATCTGATTGGGGTGGGGGGTCCGCGTTTGACATACATTTATGAAATTGGAAAATACTATGCTTAATACAACCAATATGCCCAACACAAATTTTCCTTATAGTCAGCCCGACAAACAATCGAAAAACTGAAAGGACTTTGTAAGATATGTTTCTAACAAAACAGGGAACCAACTTTTCCGACCTACAGCTTCGGCCTATTATTTCTGACTTAATATCAATGCTCTCATAGAATATCCAGAACGTGTTCGTCCGATAATAACCTCGTTACAGTATTTCATATGGTCAAGACATCTGCGTGTTTGATCGAGGCTTCTGTTAGATAATTCAACCCAACTAATATAGGCCTAATTAAATACCGGTACGATCAGAATCCCATTTTAGATAATTGACCCAACTAATATAGGCTAATTAAATACCGGTACGATCAGAATACCATTTAGATAATTGACCCCAAAAAAATTATAGGCCTAATTTAAAAATACATCAGAATCCCATTTTAGATAAC